>JASPKZ010001260.1:0-70439 GCA_030220185.1 Diploptera punctata | reverse complement strand
TTATGGGTCCGAAGCATGGACAGCGACAACACAACAATCTGCCAGAAGCATTGGAAAAACTATTATCTTATAATATAGGCCCACAATATTGTGAAAATATAGATAAAATAGTTAAAATATTTTACTTACCATGAATGCGGAGGTTAAGTTCATTCTCTTCTTCATCAGATTCAGATTCAACATAATAATATTTGATAAATCAATAAACCTCGAAGAATCATCAGCACTGTATAAATACTATAATAATAATCCTCACATAAAATTGTTGAAAACATTAAAAAATACAACACTCTATGCTTGAGTCCACCTAGCTGTGGAAAGCCAAGGAGTGCAAATATAGACGTATGATGAAAGTTAAAAATTAAATTGTACTGTTGGTAGGTGCCGTCGTCCTCAACTTATTAATATATTGTATAGAAAATTAACTGGAGCGCTTTCGGAAGTTACCTTCCATCTTCTGCAGGTTGAGTTTCCGTTACTTGTTGTTGTGTACGGTGATGTATACTCCAACTGTTTGTAGCAGCAACTGACTTGTTTTTGGCGATCTCGTATAATGGGTTTGACTGGGGTGCGTTCTAATTAAGAAGTGTTGTTTGTTTCCTTTATAATTTCAAGGTCTTCAAGTATATTTATCCTAGCTGGAATGTTTTCTCGGTGGATTATCGTGAGAGTGTTTTCAATTGTGTTCATTCGATGACCTGCGTTAATGAGATGTTTAGCATAGCTTGATTTATCACCCGCGTGTATGATATGAATTTTACTATTATTGATCAAATACAGACGTACCCCTTGTCCTCCAAGTATAGAAGAGCTGTTTTTGTGAGTGATTTTCAAATACTCCACTGTATGTCAGAATCTGTTAAACTCATGCATATTTCTCTTGGGTACAAAACAGTTTGTCATATTAGCTAATTATTTCTGCACTTAACTCATTAAAAAATGTCACTTGTAGCCCTTGTCCTCTGACCGCCTCATATATTCTGGAAATATTGGATTAACATGATCCATTTCATCATTAGTAATAATTTAATCTTGTCTTATTTGTATTATAAGCCAATGTTTCCCTTGACAGAGATTTAGGCGCTCTCCCCCTACAGGGAAGAATTTGAACCATACTAATTTAGGTACACTTGTTTTCGTGTAGATGTCATTTTGAGTGATCAGCAGTCAGTGTTCCGCCTCATACTGACATATAGGAAACCAAGGTAGTACTAGGACGGGAAAATTCGATAAATTTTTCTTAGAGTCCTTTTCATTGAGGCTTAAGGATTTTTTACGAGCCTGAAAATCTTCAGACTCGGAACCCACGGCTTAAAGTCCCTCCCGGAGGACTTGCTGCTGGGATTTTTCCATCCTAAAAAAATCCATCGACCCCGGCCAGGTTTAAACCTGCGACCATCGGGACCAGAGGCAAGGAGCATAACCACTAGTCCACCGCGGCCGATAATAATTTAATAATTTCTCAAAAACAATTGGCTACTCTCAACCATTCTATTCATAAAAAATACAAGTATACTTAAATTAGTAGACTCTAGAGTTTACTAGTAAACACCTAAAAGAACTGGGTGCGCGTGTACGACCAACATTGTATAAGCGTCTCAGTATAAAATGAGATAAATATGAATAAAAATGCCTGATACAGATATTTAATATTTTTTAATGATACTAAGCTTTTTATTAGAACTGAACCAAAAATAGCTGGTTGTATGGAAGTTGAAGTAATTTGTTTGATTTTCAGGCACCGTAGCTTACTTAGTTTTAACTCATGACAGAGTTTTGGTGGAACTTGAGGGCACTTCCGCCGCCACAAACAAACTTTCCTATCTATATTTATCTTTACCCAACTCCATTAAAATTCTATCCCCTATCCTTATTACTCAGTACATACTGATGAATGCTGACCAAATACTTTATTAATTTTTTTCTAGCATCGAAGTTCAGAAGTTTAGATGGCTGGACATTACACAGTCAATATTCTTTTTCATTCAGTAGAGAAACCTGAAATGTATTATTCTTAATCATACATTATTTATTTCTTTTATTCATAGTCGCTTTAACTGCGACTTTTCTAAAGGTCATTTCATACAATTGTTTCTTAGTTCGATATTCTCTATTGTCCTACTGACATGATATTTAAAACTGTCACACAACAGACGTTTCATCTTCAATGAAAATGAGATTATCTGGTCAATAATAATAATAATAATAATAATAATAATAATAGTAAGAATAATAATAATAATAATAATAATAGTAACAATAATAATAAAAATAATAGTAACAAATAGTAATAGTAATAATGATAATAATAATATTAATATTTATTAATAATATTTTTATTAGGAATATTCCACAATAAAGTGTTTCTCCTTCAACCCAAAGTGATTTGTCGCCAGAGGTTCGTGTTTAAAGCATCATCTTCCCCAAATCTCTAGCTTCCATATTCCTCCTCACTCCATCAATCCAATGTTTCTCTAGGTCTGCTGCCTTTTCCACTTCTTCCATTAGCTTTCCAATCAAGGATTTTCTTTCTTTGGTATTCTATCTTCTTCATTTTTTATGAGGTGTCCATACCATTTCAAACGTTTTTCCTCTATTTTGTAATATTTTTTCAACTTTCATAATTTCCCTTATTGTGCTGATTCTGACTAATAATAATAATAATAATAATAATGATAATGCTAGTCATAACAAAAGCAATATAAATATTATTTAAACTATCATAGTTAAGGGTATAAAGCCTTATCTTCATTCAACCAAGAAATTAAGATATACAACAAAGTGTTTATTAATGTATCTTTAAACTAAAATACAGTATTACTAAATGAATAATAACATGAACATTTAAAATAACAATAGTTCAAAAAACTCTATTAGTTAAGAATATTTATTGATAATGAAATATCTCATCCCACTAAAAAAATAATAATTAACACTAATGTAGAGTTTCAGAAATATCCGCAGTGTTTGCTTGAAACAGACTATTTTGTGTCCGTACTTCAATATACAGAAATTCTGGGTACTCTGCTTGTTCGTTTATTGATTTACGTATTATTTGATAATGTAAATCAGAGTAAACTGACATATCCCCACTTACTTACTTACTTACTCACTGGCACTATCGAACCCGTAGGTTCATGGCCGCACGGACATAAGCTCTCCATACATCCCTATCCTGAGCTAATGCTTTCGAATCATTCCCTGTATAATCTACTTCCCTCAAATCATAGTTAATGTTGTTCTCCCACCTCATTCTTGGTCTACCAACTGGGCGTTTTCCTTCTGGCTTTCTTACAAGGAGTTTCCATGCACATCTTTCATTCCCCATACGCGCAACATGTCCTGCCCATCGCAGTCTACGGGACTTAACTGTTCTTATTATATCTGGCTTCCTATAAAGACCATGTAGTTCATTGTTATGTAGTCTTCTCCATTCACCTGTCTGTTCATCTCTCTTTGTTCAAAAATTCTCCTAAGACTTTATTCTCAAATACTCGTAATCTCCTTTCCTCCCTTAAAGTAAGAGTCCATGTTTCGCCACCCATATAATATAACTGGTAGAATAATAGTTTTATATATTTTCAGCTTAACGTTTTTTGAAAGGAGTTGGGACATCAAAAGTCTCTGCAATGTATAATAGCATGCATTTCCAGAATTGAAGCCTATGTTTAATTTCTTTGTGCATCTCATTCCTATTTGTGATTATTGTTCCTAGGTATTTGAATTCAGCCAATTCCTCAAAATTTCCCTCATTTGTCATTAGCTGTCCATTTCCATTATATAATGTATTTCTACGTGTGACCATATATTTACAACTTTTTTAATATTCTGACAGAGAAATTAGGAAAATACACTAAAGAAGAAGAAATCACGGTTTTTGCCAAGATTCGGAAACAAGAATAAATTTAGATAATTGTTTAAAGATTTACATAACAGCCGTAGAAGCCAAAAAAAATAGTAGGCCTTTGGGTATCATAATTGAAGTATATAAGATGTAAAATACACTGAAGAGTTTAATGCTGATTTGGACACTAACATTAAAAAAAGTAACAAACTAAATGGATGTATAAAGAAATATTTTGTTAAAGACATGAATATTAGTATTAAAAGAAGACTATATAACAATTAGCATCCGTACAAATTTTAAAATCTGCATGTGAAGTTTTTATTTTAAGATACCAAGACAAAGACAATTGGAATCAGAACAAAAGCCATTTTATGAGATCCCCATTGGGAAGAACAAGAAGAGAAAATATTAGCAACAGACAGCCGATCACAGCTTGGAGAACGAAATATTGTGGGAAAAATAAGTGAAATAAGTTTTTACCAAAAAACAATGTAAATCCCTTCCAGTTTCCTAAATGTGCAACTAATTTTTTCCTAATGACAAGGTGACTTTGGACTACCTGAAGACGATCGAATGATAAATTCACCTGATTTGAATTAGTCTCTAAATGGGTCAAGAACAGTTAAGTCTCGTAGACTGCGATGGGCAAGACATGTGGCACGAATGGGAAATGAAAGACGTGCGTGGAAGCTTCTTGTAGGGAAACCAGAGGGAACAAGAATGAGGTGGGAGAATAACATTAACTATGATTTAAGGCAGGTAGATTATACAGGAGGTGATGGAAAACATTAGCTCAGGATAGGGATGTGTGGAGAGCTTATGTCCGCGCAGCATGAACCTACGGGTTCGATAGTGCCAGTGAGTTAGTTAGTTATGGGTCATGAACAGATACCTTGAAAAAGAATAATACATAATTAACATAAAACTCCGTGGAGTGACAAGCCTAGAAGGCCTTTGTTCTATCAGCAGTCTGCTGGCCTTATATACAAGTGTTAATCATAGAGGTAGACGATCCTACACCCAGTGTCGGGGCGACACGTGGTCAGCTTGTCGCATTCCCTAGACGTTATAGCTGGTTTTCTCAACCTGGAATCACTACTTCTTCTTCTTCTTCTTCTTCTTCTTCTCACTTCATGGGCTAGGCAAATTGCCGGTTCTGTCCATCTTTTCACTGGCCCTCCTACATTCCTTGAACCTCTTGGCTTGTAGTTAAATGCTGTTTTTGATAATCTTGTTACACTTATTCTTCCTACATGTCTAAACCATTTTTCTATATATTCTTTGATTGTATCATACAATGGATATATATTTAGCTCTGTTCTTACATTTTCATTCTTTATCCGATCTATTCTTGTGCAGCCTTTTGTTCTTCTAAGGAAGTTCATTTCTACACGATGTATTCTACTTTGTAATTTTTTGGTCATTACCCAAGTTTCACTCCCATAAAGTAATGCAGGAACTGTCAATGTTTTATAAAACTTCAATCTAGTATCTCTTCTTGTTTTATTCTTTAATGTTTTATGTGTAGTTCCACACATCATTTGAAATCTTGACAGTTTCATATTTACGTCTCTTTCAGTTGTTATGTATATAGTAAAATTACAACCCAAATAATTAACATTTGTTACTTGTTCCAGAGGTTTTTTTTTTTGTTGTTCAATGCCACCTGTTTGTCATTCGACATTTCAGGTATTCTCTCCTGGCATTGGCGTATTGTAACCCACTTCTGAGGTTGGGGCGCCTGGAAGGTGGGGTTATCCCAATGATATGATGGGTGATGACGATGGGTAATGATGCGCCAGGAGAGGCCTTAAACCTAAATTTAATGTAATGAGGTGACTACGATATTGATGATAATGATGGCCAGATGATATTCGGGGCCGTTTGGGCCTTAAAGTATCCTGGCATTTGTCTTATAGGTGAGGAAAAAAACCGAAAAAAAACTCATCCAGGAAACTTGTCCCGAGCGAGGATCGAACCCGGGCCCGCTGCATGACAAGGCAGCACGCTACCTCGAGACCACAGCGGTGGACTCCAGAGGTTTGTTGTCTATTATGATTTTTGATCTTATATGTTCACTTCCGCAAAATGCCATTATTTTATTTTTTTATTGTGTTCTTTTAAAATTATATTCTTGGCATAACTGATTTAATTGATGTAAGGAGTACTGAAAATTATTTTAATTTTCTTGAAAATGACCACATCGTCAGCATACATTAAAACGTTTAATATTTTAAAACGGTCCATTCTTATTATAGCTATCCAAATTCCTGCCGATGTTGAATGGGCACCGATACCATTCTCGCCGAAATTCAATTAGAAACAATTTTCCCCATGGAGACTCGAACCAGCGTAAGTCCCGTAGCTGCGCGCCAAGGCATCTTTCCTTAATCACTCGGCTAAGACGCTGGACCATAATTACCTTAATATATTTGATAAACTACTAATCCATTTAGAATTGTATCCTATCTGATTATGGTTTATACTTTTTTGCGCGATAGTGCTATTTGTCGTACTTACAGCAATGGCGACCATGATTGAGATTTCAACTTCCTACATTTCGGGGTTACCAACCTAAATAACTATACTGTAATATTACATTTACACCCATGTGCGGGAAGTAAAACCAATACCATCTATGTATACCACGTACATTGTATATACGGAAAATATCCAAAAGGTAGTGTTAATATACATTATACGAAACAAATCACTGCATTTTAAATGAACTGAACCTTATTTGAAACAATATAAAACAGTAAACACGTATTTGCGGCCATGTTATCAATAATTGTTCTCAAGGCCTCCTGTTGTTTCAACTAATAAACATTGCTCACACTGTTAACGTTAGTCAATTGTTTATAAGTAACGCAAATATTTCCAATAAAATTATTTTACTATTATTTATTATTTTGGAAACACCATCGCGCAAAAAATAATGTACAACGCACGTTTGTGAAGTGTTTTACAGAATCTCGGGAATTAAAAACGTCGCTGTCGCTTAGTTTTTAAACATTTTCCCTCGATTCTGCAAAAACCACTTCCGAACCTCGCATCGTAATATACTATATACGAAACAAATCACTGCATTTTAAATGAACTTAACTTTATTTGAAACAATATAAAACAATAAATACGTACTTGCGGCCATGTTGTCAATAATTGTTCTCAAGGCCTCCTGTTGTTTCAACTAATAAACATTGCCCACGCTGTTAACGTTAGTCAATTGTTTGTAATGAACGCAAATATGTTCAACAAAGAGATCTATTATTTTACAATTATTTATTATTTTGAAAACACATCGCACAAAACTTTCCTGGTGTCCTCTCCTGGCATGGCGTACTTGTAACCCACTTCTGAGGTTGGGGCGCCTGGAAGGCGGGGTTATGGCTCTGTCCCGTTGATATGAGAGTTGATGATGATGGTAATGATGCGCCAGGAGAGGCCTTAAACCTAAACTTAAGCTAATTAGGTGAATATGAATGTTTATGATAATGATGATCAGATGATGTTCGGGAACCGTTTGGGCCTTAAAGTTTTTCTGACATTTATCTTACAGGTGAGGAAAAACCTCGAAAAAACCTCACCCAGGAAACTTGTCCCGACAGGGGATCGAACCCGGACCCGCTGCGTGACAAGGCAGGACGCTACCTCGAGACCACAGCGGTGGACAGCCAACAAAAAGTATGTACAACGCACATTTGTGAAGTGTTTTACAGAATCTCGGAAATTAAAAAACTCGCTGTTGCTTAGTTTTTAAACATTTTCCCTCGATTCTGTAAAAAACCACTTCCCAACCTCGCATCGTAATATACGATTTAGTTATTGGCCATATTCAATTGTTTTAGGGCCTGTTGATATCATTATGAATAAATAATGAAACTAATATGTTGAAAAAAGGTCTTTTCAATATAATAATATATGAAACTAATAGTTTTGCACTATCCTGTCAGTGCAATACAATTAAATCCTTAACTTATATCATCGACTGCCTGTAATGGAAATATTCAAAATTAAATGTACGCTACGTAAATTATTTGTAATATATTGTAGCTATATAGTTACCAACTGAATTAATTCTGATAAATTGATATGTCATCCAAAGCATTACTTCATATATATGAAACAGTGTTCACGAGATAGAACCGCTAACGGGTAAATAAACAAACCAGTTAATTTGCTT
Source organism: Diploptera punctata (assembly GCA_030220185.1). Classification (NCBI taxonomy): domain Eukaryota; kingdom Metazoa; phylum Arthropoda; class Insecta; order Blattodea; family Blaberidae; genus Diploptera; species Diploptera punctata. Next base: position 62,409 of record JASPKZ010001260.1, on the reverse strand, counting down.
TAAAGAAATATAAATGTAAACTTAAATATTAATTGAAGAAATATATAAAAATAAAAATTATAAATCTAGTATCTAACATACAGCAAATATTACACGACAGAAAAAAATTAAGTATCGTAATTTAAAAAATACTTACCAGTTCCGGTGATCTATGGGTTACCATGTCCGCCTCGATTCTAAGATTCACGGACTTAAACCAGGTGGGAGTTGATGGATTTTTCAGGGCATAAAGTACTGAGTATGAATTCTCTCGGAAGAGAAAAAAAGTCGTCGGGTGATCATAGATTTGCGGAACTTCCAGACTTGAATTGTGACGCTAATGACCTTATAGCATATGTTAAAAAGCGTAGTAAAATAAAAAGACGCCAACTTTAGCAATATCTTTATATATACAGGGTGTAACAGGACCTCACCAACAAAATGATAGGGATGATAGGCCATGCGGAGAGGATCATTTTTTTGTGGAACATATAGTCGCAAACACATCGCTTATGAGTTATGCGCAGATGAAGCTGTTCGCCCATAAGGGTCGGAATTGAATATAAACAATTGTACATGTATCATATTATTGAAAGAGACATGTTTTTACAATAAGTGCTCAAACAATAAGTGTTTTGACGATGTCAAAAAGAATCCTGTCATGATCGGCTGTACTGGCCGATCGTTGCTGCGACGATATCAAACATACAATGAGGCACAGAGTCGACTGTTTGAACATTTATTGTAAAATGATACATGTGCAATTGTTTGTATTCAATTACATTTATTGTAAAATGATACATGTGCAATTGTTTGTATTCAATTCCGACCCTTACGGGTGAACACCTTCATCTGCGCGTAACTCATAAACGACGTGTTTGCTACTATATGTTCCTTCACGAAAAATTTTCATCTCTGCATGGCCTATCATCCCTTTCATTTTGTCGATGAGGTCCTGTTAACCCTGTATAATTATTCTTTACGTGTGTTTGTCACTGTACTCCTCCTAAATGCCTGGACCGATTTTGATGATTTTTTTTTGTGTCTGCATCTCTCGATGGGTTAGATTCGCAATTGGATCCTCTAAAACATTAGGTGTAGGAGTTCACCTGAAGTGAAAATTTAAAAATCGCTCTAGCCGTCACATATTTCGATATTTCACAACGAAACTAAGTATACCCATCATATTAAAATAAACCAGGGTAGATTTTGTCCAAAAATGAGCGAAATCAGATAATTACTAGTGGAGGTTTGCTTGAAATTCGAAATTAAAAACTGCCTAAACGACTTGACCGATTTTGATGAAATTTTGTGTTTTTTAATGGGTCTCTGGATGTTTTAGATTCACAATTGGATACTATAAATCAATTAGGTGTACGGTTCACCTAATGTGAAATTTTAAAAATAGCTCTAGCGGCCACAATTTTCGATGCTTCACAATGAAACTTAGTATATCCTATTGAAATAAACCGAGGTAGGTATTGTCCAAAAATGAGCGAAATTTGACAATCAGAAATGGAGGTTTACCTAAAGTCCGAAATTAAAAAGTAACTAGCAACCGCCATGTTTGGTTCGTCTCAGCGTATACCATACAATTCAATTAACCTTTAATATTTAATTTTTTATGGCATAGCAACGCACGAAGGGTATAAGATAGTATACTTAGTCTATATGACTATATCCGTTTACCGTACCTTCTCTCCCTACACATTAAATTCTCTTATACAAGTTTAAATGGATGTCTCTCATCAGACGGTTGTAAACACTGTTTAGTTTCGCCTGGTATTTACCCAGTTTACTATTAAGATGCTAACGAATATGTGTAGATTGCTATATTCTATGTTTTACTATGTGTGCGAAATACACAAAGAACATATAATATCCTTGTCATCATACAAAAAACATATTTTTATTATTTAGTCTTATGTAAAATTGCTAAATCAATAATAATAATAATAATAATAATAATAATAATAATAATAATAATAATTTATTTATTTATATACAGAATTTGAATGTTTACACAGCTTTCTGTGCCTAAAGTTTTATTTTTCTTCTCCACTTGTCTCTCTCCATCCAATCCATGTCCTGCAGTCCTCTTGCTCTCATTCCAGTTCTTATTTCCTGCATCCACGAGTTTCGAGGTCTTCCTCTCCTCCTTCTTCCAGGTGGACACCATTCCAATGTTTTCCTGGGTAATCTTTCTTCTTGCATTCGTCGTACGTGCCCATACCAATTTATTGCTTTATAATAAATAATAATAATATAATAATAATAATAATATAATAATAATAATAATAATAATAATAAATAAATAATAATCAAGAAGATCATAATAATAATAATCATATTGATAATCGTAATGATAATGATCTTAATAATATAGAACAAAGAAACTTTGTCAAAATAATAGGACCAGTCATTTTAGACGATAATATATGGTTCAGAGAACACGTAACCAAGTTCATTATGTCATGTTAGTAGAAAACAGTTTATATATCTATAGTGTTCTGCCCAAGGGCAGGTCGGTCTTTTATTGCAATCATGAGCGTTTCATGCCATGCTTTGCACCTTTACTAGCGAATTATAGATATGGTAGCGTCCCGTTGCTTTCCTCACCGGTAAATGATGATGATGATCGGATGATTTTCGGGGACCGTTTGACCCTAAGCTTCCTGACATTTCTATTACAGGTGACGAAAAACCCCGAAGAAACCTCATTCAGGAAGCCTGTCTCTACCGGGAATCAAACCCGGGCCCTCTGCGTTACAAGGGAGCACGCTACCTCGAGACCACAAAAGTGGACAAACAAGAGACATCATATTAATTCTAGGAGTAATGAAAACTCTATTTCCAATTAAAATTTAATGTTTAAGTCCAATTAAAATTTAGAGTTAGTCTTTAACTGTTATCATGGTTCTATGTAGTAGAATTATTTTATAATTAGTTTTTTTCTATTTAGTTAATAGCGCTACTAGTTCTTAAACTTCGTCTACATGTACTCTGAACCATCAATATCTCTGTTGATATTTAAATATTTTAAATGTGAAGAGACGGGGTATATTCTCTTGATATTTGACGCATTCCCTTCGTTTAAAAGTTGGGTTTTTTATTGAAGTTTGTTAATACATGTTCGGCATTATTCCGTTTTCGAATGGGATATACTTAGAGCGGCGGATAGTAATGGAGTAACCATTCGAAAATTGGTTACAGTTAGAAAATAATTAGCATATTCCAGTGTACTTATGTTATGACACACGAAATATTTGGAGCTACAATATAAATTTGAAAGTTCGCCATTGGATAAATAATTTTGGAAGTTTCTTTGTAAAGTAAAGTGATCCCACAACAGGTCCGGAGACCCTTGGGGTAATAGGAGGTTAAGGCTCCCACTTTTTCTAGACAATCGGCACTTTATGTCAGCCGGGTTGTCAGTCCTGGGTGACGACCGCCTTTACCCCCAGAACAAGCGTCTGGTACTCAATTCCGTTAGAGGCTGAGTCGACCCCAGGGCCATAGTGCCGCGAGAGGGTTTCGGTCAGTTTAAAAATCCTGACCCCAACGGGACTTGAACCCTCGATCCTCCGGCTTGTAGCTCAGTGCCTTAACCACTACGCTACGGCGTATTATTATTATTATTATTATTATTATTATTATTATTATTATTATTGTCTACTGAAATGGATTATTTAGACTTTCAACTAGACATTCTAAATTGGAAAAATCATAAACACAATCGTCAGACAAACTAAACTCCAAAATGCATTGTTAGATTTTGTGAGATATAGACAACTGAATGGTATGGTCATATACATATAGGATGCTAGAGAAGAGATTTCACCTAAAAAAGCTTTGGAATGGATTCCACGTGGGAAAGGAAAGAGAAGTCGAACTAGATTTAAATGGATGGATGGATGGTATTAGAAAAAGGTATGCGGGGGGGATAGGTCTGGATGAATTGGAATGGGAAGAGAACAATGGAGAAAGAAGATAAAAATTTAACAAGCTTTGGGTACAGGAAGACGTTATATTACATTGTAAACCTGTTTATAAATAAATTATTAATTATTATTATTATTATTATTATTATTATTACTATTGTTATTATTATTATTATTATTATTATTATTATTATTATTACTTACTTACTTGCTCACTGGCACTATCGAACCCGTAGGTTTATGGCCGCGCGGACATAAGCTCTCCATACATCCCTATCCTGAGCTAATGCTTTCCAATCATTCCCTGTATAATCTACTTCCCTCAAATCATAGTTAATGTTGTTCTCCCATCTCATTCTTGGTCTACCAACTGGGCGCCTTCCTTCCGGCTTTCCTACAAGAAGTTTCCATGCACGTCTTTCATTCCCCATACGCGCAACATGTCCTGCCCATCGCAGTCTACGAGACTTAACTGTTCTTATTATATCTGGCTTCCTATAAAGACCATGTAGTTCATTGTTATGTAGTCTTCTCCATTCACCTGTATGGGGATATGATTGCAGATTCTAGAGTATATTAAATAGATGGAAAAGTTACTTTAATCAGCTATTAAATGTAAATACAGAACAGGACATTGAGGAGGATAAGTTACAGACAGCAGAAATGCTAGTCGCAGAGCCAAGTGCATTAGAGGTTGAAATGGCAATTGAAAATTATTATTATTATTATTATTATTATATTATTATATTATTATTATTATTATTATTATGTAGAGCACTAGTCCACCGCTGTGATCTCGAGGTAGCGTACTACCTTGTCACGCAGCGGGCCCGGGTTCGATCCCCGGTCGGGGTAGTTTTTCTGGGTGAGATTTTTATCGGGGTTTTCCTCACCTGTAAGGCAAATGTCAGGAAAACTTTAAGGCCCAAACGGTCCCCGAAATCATATGGCCATCATCCTTATCATTATCATCCTTATCATTATCATTATCATCCTTCAGCGGTGTGGTAAGCAACGGGAAGCTACCACACCTACACAATTCCCTAGTAAAGCTGCAAGCATAGCATGAAAATGCTATGATTGCAGTAAAGGACCTGCCTTCGGGCAGAATTACTATGGATGGATGGATGTAGAGCAATAACATCAATGATAAATGGAGTCTTATGGAACAGACATATAACCAGAAAAAATAAGTTACATATATATATATATATATATATATATATATATATATATATATATATATAATTCAATAGTGAGAAGTACTGTCACATATGGAGCTGAAGTTTGTATTTTCAACAAAAAACATAGAACAAAAATTAATGTCGATGGAAATGTATTTCTTGAGGAGAGCAACATGTTTTTCAAAATTAGAAAAAAAAAATACGGTCATTGAAGAAAAAATGAAGATTAAATATTCAATAGTAGATTATGTAAGATGTAAGCAATTAAATTGGTATGAGCACGTACGACGAATGCAAGAAGAAAGATTACCCATAAAAAGCATTAGAATGGTGTCCACCTGGAAGAAGAAGGAAAGGAAGACCTCGGAACTCGTGGATACAAGAAATAAGGACTGAATGAGAACAAGAGGACTGGAGGAAATAGAGTGGATGGATAGAGACGTGTGGAGAAGGAAAATAAAATTTTAGGCACAGAAAGATGTGTAAACATTGAAAATAGTCCACCGCTGTGGTCTCGGTGTAGCGTGCTGCCTTGTCACGCAGCGGGCCCGGGTTCGATCCCCGGTCGGGACAGTTTTTCTGGATGAGGTTTTTATCGGGGGTTTTCCTCACCTGTAAGACAAATGTCAGGAAAACTTTAAGGCCCTAACGGTCCCCGAAATCTTATGGCCATCGCAATCATCAACTTTCATATTCATCTTAGGTTAAGTTTAGGATTAGGGACTCTCCTGGCGCACCACTATCATCATCATCACCCATCATATCATCGGGGCAACGTAACCCCGCCTTCCAGGCGCCCCAACCTCAGAAGTGAGTTACAATTACGCCATGCCAGGAGAGAAAAACCAGGAATGTCGAAAGACAAACCTGGGGCATTTGAAAAAAAAAAATGAAAATCTGTATATAAATAAAGTAATAATAATATAATATTATAGTAATATTATTATTATTATTATTATTATTATTAGTTTGCACTTATAGAAGCTTGAGTTTATTTTCTCTTTACTTATTTTTCGAGAGAAGGACAATATTGCTCTGTGTAATATTTCTCAAATTTACCATCTTAATGTTGCACACATAAGTATGATACAGGTCTACTTTACGGTTATAGACTCGCCAATCTATTGTTTTAATTTCCGCAAAGTGGATAAGCCTGTTTACAAAGAGGACAAACTTGAGAAGAACTGTAAGATAACGGAGAGATAATAAACTGTAGGGTCAGGCAACAGATGGAGACACTTGTTTAAAAATAACTTACGGAAGTTGGAAACGTTGCAGGTGGAGGAAGAATAATAACAAGAAGTTAATGTCTGTTTTATCTAATCAGGAAGGGCATATCACAGTGTCACTGCGATCTGGTTCTCTTAAACTGCAACGTAATTAATTAAAACAGTTCTGTCCTTTAAAATTCTCTTTTAGACTACGTACGCTATCGTAATACTACACAAGAATCTAGGATTACATCGATTGGGGGTTTGAATTCTTGCTCGCATGTAAAAATATGACAGATAATCTAATATATAAGAATGAATGTTTGTTTGTTTGTACTTTATGCGCGGCCATACCGTTGATCCGATTGTGATGGGTTTTTTTGCAAAATGTTCAGAAGATTCCCGGAATGAACATAGGCTATAAGAGAGTTGTGATACTCAACTCCTACACCCTTAAAAATCACCCTTTGTAGTGAAAAACTTGAAAAAATATTTTTTTATGATTAAATGGCTTACTCTCTCTAAACCATAATAATACACAAAATTAATGTACACAGATGTGAATATTTCAATAAACTCTACAAAAAAGTCCTGGATAGCATATGTTTATCTTTTAACTCACAATAGCCATTTTTGTCTTCCAATGATGCCAAGAAGAACGGGGTAAGTAGATTGCCGGACAAGTGTGCACTGCCGTACCGTTCATCCGGTTGTGATGGGGCTTTTTGCAAAATGTTCAGGAATTTCCCGGGAAGGTTATAGGCTGCAAGAGAATTTTAATGCTCAAGCCCTTCACCCTTAAAAATCGCCCTTTGTAGTAAAAAGTAAAATAAAATAGGCTTTTTGTACGCTTAAATGGCTTACGCTGCCTAAACCATAACAAATGCACCAAATTATTGTACACAAACTTGAATATCAAAATACTCTATAAAAAAGCCCGCGGCAGCATATGTTTATCTTTTAGTGATAACTCACAATAACCATTTTTGTCTTTCATTGATGCAAAGAAGATCGGGATTAAGTAGATTCCCGGGCAAGCAGAGCAGCAGCATGGATAACTCGAAATAACGAATTTTGTCTTTCAGCTCATCAATGCCAAATACATCGGGATACGTAGATTCCCGGGCAATGCGGGTAATCAGTAGGGGTATCTAAAAATAATAATGATATAAATTTATAATTATTATTCCTTTTACTTATTCCACTAGCGCATGTTCATAGGGTTTCGCAGTTGGTAGTAGGTAGGCTGTTTTCAAGTCCTCGATAAGGAAAGTCTCCCTTGCCAATAGGTACACTAGACGGCTTGTTGTCGTTCTTGATACTCCTATTGCTCTTTTTATGTACGTAGCTTTCAATTTTTCCAGTGTGTTTAGATTAGCTTCCATAATATTATATAGAGTGATTTCAAACAACACCGATAAATCTTAGTACCTTGTAAGCATAATAAACTGATGGCTTGTTAAGGGGAACGTATGATCGAAATTGTGTGTTTGGGTGATGACTGACTCTTAGTTCCTGTATTTTGCTTGGGGTACTACAAAGAATATTCTTAATTATACTCTTCTAACGTAAGATCACAGTAGGAACTTATAGCACGAATTCCGCTATAGACAGAAATATTTATTATCCAACTACATGTCTTAGAGAATGTGAGCCAAAATGTAAAAGAGGAGTCGGTCTTAGTGGATTAACGGTTACCATGCTTGACTCTGGTTCTGGATTTAAATCCGGTCGGTATCAATATCTCAGATGCATGGTACGTAAAATAATCTAAAGCTTGAAATAAGTGGCCTTTGAACAATAGTTATTGGTCCATTAATACCCGAATTTGAATTATGAAATATTAAAGAATTGGAGGAGAAAATGTTCAAGCATGGGAATTCCTATTTCAAACAACAAAACTTTATACAACTTACATTCTGCAGATGATCAATTGTTAATTGCACAAGATTATGAAGATTTAGAATATGTGACTAGAAAATTAATAGAAGAATATGAAAAATGGGGATTAAATTTGAACGTGAAAAAAAAAATTATCAATTGATGAACCAGAACAAAATTTAATTTTGGAGACTGGAGAAACAATAAAATCTTGTAGTGAGATCACATATTTAGGAATAAAAATAAATAAAAATGGGAGTTATGAAGAGGAAATAAGAAATAGAAATAATAAAGGAAAATTTGCAATATTGTGGGATAAAAATATAAGTAATAAAAATAAAATGAATATATATCATACAATTGTTAAAAGCATCATTACTTATGGAGCAGAACTTTGGCCATTAACAACAAAAACAAGTAAGTATCTTTTGGCAACGGAAATGGATTTTATACGAAGGGCAGCAAGAATTTCAAGAAGAGAAAAAATTAGGAACTCAGTTATAAGGGAGAAAATGAAGATTGAAGACACTATTTTTAGATTATATTAAAACTCAGCAATTAAGATGGCACGGACATGTCCAGCGAATGGAAGAGGATCGACTACCAAAATCTGTTTTGGAATGGAAACCTGAGGGAAGACGAGGCAGAGGAAGACCTAAAACCTCCTGGGGTCAGGGAATATGTTCATACATGAAGGAGAAACATCTACAACAAGGAGATTGGATGGACCGACAAAATTGGCTATTAGGAATCGGACGATATCAAAGACATTAATCAACCGGTTATGTATATATCATAAATAAAATACTAAGAGTCTATAAGACACGTCATCTGCAATCTAAATTTGACGTTGAAAAAATGTAACTTGTTTTATAATTACCTGCAATTTTTCAGAAATAAGTCCTCTGTTGGCCATGTTCTGTTTTTTTTCATTTACCGATCAAATTACAGTGCCCTATTATATTTCAGATAATAGACTGCAATTTTTAATACAGTAAAATTAAAAAAAAACTAAATATGTAGCCGTAAGTATCCAATTTCTAATTGGGATATTGACCATTTTACTAAAGGGAAGTCTGAAAATGCAATGGGATAACCACTAAGGGGGGTTAGAAAAGGCTATTGGAGAGTTTCGAACATTGGGCATGCATTTAACGGAAAAAAATAACCAATAAAAATATCAGCAAGATCATCACATCGTATATGAATACATAAGAGGTTCGAATTGTTAATTTCTGATACATTACAAAGGGAAAACTACATGTCGGCACACATCGTCAAAGAAGTTGATTTTGTGCTAATATCAATTGTATCGTGGATAAGATCTTCTATTGTTGCTGGAGTTCCATATAATCTTTATATATATATATATATATATATATATATATATATATCCACCGCTGTGGTCATGAGGTAGCGTGCTGCCTTGTCACGCAGAGGGTTCGGATTCGATTCCCGGTCGGGACAGGCTCGTGGGTGAGGTTTTCTTCGGGGTTTTTCCTCACCTGTAAGACAAATATCAGGATGCTTAGGGCCCAACGGTCCCCGAAAAATCATCCGGCCATCATCATCATCCTTATCATCATCATCATCATAATCATCCTTCATCGATGTGGAAAGCAACGGGAAGCTACCACACCTAAAATTCATTAGTATAGCTGCAAAGCATAGCATAAAAATGCTATGAGTGCAGTGAAAGACCTGCCCTCGGGCAGAATTACTATGGATATATATATATATATAATTGTTCTGTACGTGTATTTGTCACTGAACTCCTCCTAAACGACTGAACCGATTTGATAACAATTTTGTGTGTGTCTGATTGGGTCCCTCGATGGTTTAGATCTAAAACTATTATATATAGGAGTTCACTTGAAGCGAAAATTGAAAAATCACTCTAACGGTTACATATTTCTATGTTTCACAACGAAATTTTAAATATAAAAATAGATACCTGATATCACAGTCTTCTCAACATTGGATGTAGTATGTGGAGTACTTTCGGAGCATATGCTTCATCTTCAGCTTGTAAATAGGCATTAGTTGTTCGTGAGAATCTTGTACAGAGGGTTGACGTTATTGGGTGAGTTTTCATTAAGCAGGTGAGTGTTTCTGGTTTCTTTTAATATCTCGATCTCTTCAAGAATGTTGATCTTCAATTTGTTTTTTTCTCTATGGATGATTGATAATATGTCATCGATGGTATTAAATTGGTGATCTTTTCTATGACATGTTTGGCAAACTAGATGTACCTTCTTTAAATCTGAAGTCATAAAAACAGATCACCAATTTATTACCATCGATAACACATTATCCATCATCCATATAGAAAAACAACAAATTGAAGATCAATATTCTCGAAGAGATCGAGATATTATAAGAAACCATAAACACTCACCTGCTTAATGAAAACTCACCCAGTAAGTCAACCCTCTGTACAAGATTCTCACGAACAACTAGTACCAATTTACAAGCTGAAGATGAAGCATATGCTCCGAAAGTACTCCACATCCTACATCCAAAGTTGAGGAAGACTGAGATCTCAGGTATCTATTTTTATATTTTAAGTTTTAGATAGTAACCCCAATGGTGTTTCGTCATAAATTTTAAAAATATTACAACGAAACTCAGTATGTCCTATTATAATAAATCAAGGTAGGTATTGTCCAAAAATGAGCGAAATACGACAATTATAAATAGAAGTTTACTTGAAATCCGAAATTTAAAAAAAAACTACCTAAACGACTAGACCGATTCTGATGAAATGTACGTATGTTTGAATGGGTCCCTGAATGATTTAGATTCACAATTTGTCTCGGTAGATGACGCTGCAATCGGGTTATGGGATTTTGTTTTTATCTGAGCGACAACAATGTGACGTCATGATGCACGCTTCTTGAACCACAGCGGATGGCTCTGAGAGGTTTACTTACGAACTTATTTAATAATATCTAATTACATCTTAATTAGTGAATTTTATGGTAAAAAAGTGATTTATATTTTTATCGTCCGGCCAAGATACGATAATTGAACTTTCGGGCTGGACAACTTCTGCCGGGTTCGCTAGTACTACAATAATTATTTAAATAACATATTTGCATCATTTTGGTAATCCAAAATGAGTTTAACGTAATTTTATCGTTTCTTAGCTCACAAACAAAGTACAGAGAGTACCATTCAAACCTCCCACATTTTAATTAATCATAACTAACAAAGTAAGCGGAATTATGAAATGAGGCCGCTATTAAACGAAACAGAAGCTCAAAGAATTTTCATTGCCACACATTACTACACACTAAAACACCTCTATATGTGCACCATTACTAGCACGAATATATCAAGTCTGTATTCGATTATGTGCCACGTTCAGTCCATGTCCATTGGTCTGTTGCAATTGTGTCAAGGATACGGGTTCGTAAATCATGCAGATATTGTACTGGAGTCGCAAACACACGTTCTTTTACATACCAGAAAAATGTTATGCTCGTTGCTGAGGAGCCGCCATTTTGTTTTATATCATTATTGTCCAACATTCGACAGATGAATTAACTGCAACAATGAAAACAAAAATTCTTTGACTTTATCTTTCTTTTAATATCAACCGCATTTCATAATTCCGCATACTTTAAGAGTTATGATTAATTAAAATGTGGGAGGTCTGAATGGGACACGGTGTATTTTCGGTTAAAACTTCCTTTTTGAGTTCTTCTTCCTTCATCGTATGCTTTGCGTTATGGATGTTAGTTTTTAATATTTTAACTGGAACCCGGGTATTTATTATATTATGAATCCAAGTTCAGAACCTGGGTATTAATTACAAGCCCATTATAAATCCAAGCTCATTAATGATTTTTTTAATTGCGTGCATCCGTCTAGCTACTGGTTTGATAACGTTGTGATGGTTCATTAATTTTAATTTAAAAATTATCTTGGAATTTTCATGTTATTTACTACAAAGAATCTCGACGATGCGGTCTGCCGCTCTACATTTTTTGTCTCATAAATCAGCGGTAAATAACGATCGCAAAGCGCAACTCTTTTTCAATTTTGTGATTTTTTTTTATCAAGCGTGTATTCTTTACTGGAACATTATTGGTTGTAAGTAGTAAAACTAACACATGATATACATTACAACTCTGCATTCATTTATAGAGGGTTCGATCCCCGATTGGGACAAGTTTCCTAAGTGATACTAGTAAAATTCATGGTGATTTTCCGTTGAGGTATTAGTTCACAGTAATATAATGTACGGTTAAAAACTATAATATAGTTACCTTGTAGGTTCGTCTCCTCAACTTAAGTTCTTTTAAAACTCTGTAGGCCTTTCGGGACTAGTCCCATCATCAGCAGAATCATTCTGCTTAGAACTTAAGTTGAGGAGACGGACCTACAAGGTAACTATATTATAGTTTTTAACCGTACATTATATTACTGTGTTCCTAAGTGAGGTTTTTTGCGGACTTTTTCTTCACGTGTAAGACACATGTCGGGAATGTTTAAAACCTTAGTAGCCCCGAACACAATTTTGCCATCATTTATTTATACAAATGCAGGGGACTTGACAGAAGTCATTTTCCATAATTATGAGAAAACAATAATATATACAGTAAATTAAAACAATAAAACATGTGTCATGGCGGACAGTGAGTAGTGAATATACTGGTCGCTCGTGTTTTTGCACAGTTTTCAGCAGGTGATTGTTTGTGTTTTACAGGTAGTATAGGATATTTTGAAATTATTTGTGTGTACATTTATTCTGTAATAATGGCGCCACGCAAAACAAAGAATTCCGACGAGAATAAAGAAGAAATGACAAAGCGTGTGATGCAGGAATGTTTGAGGGACCCTGCCATGTTGCAGCTGCTAAAGGACTCGGTGCGTGAGGCTATAGTGAGTGAGTTGAAAACAACCATAGATCGGAACACTGAGGTCATTAAACAGTTGGAGCTGTCGTTACAGGAAAGGGATACTAAAATAATGAAACTAGAACAACTGTTGTGCGAAAAAACTGATTCCCTTGAACAGTACCAACGCCGCCAATGCTTACGTATCTTTGGCAATCCCGGAGATGGACGCTGAGGATACAGACAAAATAGCTATCGATGTGGCGTCTAAAATAGGTATTAAATTGGAAACATGCGATATAGATAGGAGTCATCGTGTGGGGAGAAAGGCGGACCGGCCACGGCCGGTTATCGTCAAATTCGTAAGCTATCGGAAAAGGAGAGAGGTTTTCCAGAACAAAAAACAGCTGAAAGGGAGTGGTGTTACAATTAGGAAGACTTAACTCAAATGAGGTATAAGCTATTAAAAGAATGCATCACCAAATATGGTGTAACAAATGTGTGGACAATTGACGGAGCAATCCATGTTAAAGAAGGAGATAAAAAACGCATCATTCTCCGGGCCTCAGAAATATAATTAGTGCAAACACGGCCAGTGAATAACCGACAGTTATCACTTTAAACATTTTATTAATAGTACATAAAATTAAGATATTCTTAGTGACGTGATACCAAGTTTAGTTTGTAAGTTTGTTGAAATATTTTACGACCATTTTTCGTTTAAATGATTTTTCCTTTGACAGTCTTTGACAGGCTACAGGACAATAACCTTCCCACTCCCCTTCTCGACCCCACTACTTCAAGGAATGCTTTAGAAATAGCTTTGTCCACATACCCTACTTCCTTGCAGGTAGCCCATTTCAATGCTCAGAGTATTACTGCTCATATAGATGAGATCAGAACTATTTTCTTCTCTTTAAATATTCATGCTCTTCTCATATCCGAAACGTGGCTAAATCCCACCATTACCTCTTCTTTAATTGACATGGATGGTTATACTTTTCTTAGACACGATCGTGTTTACAGTCGCGGGGGCGGTATTGGAGCCTTCGTTAGAACAGACCTTACTCCTAAAATTGTGTATCTATCTAATAACGAACCATCTGCCGAAATTATGTTCATAGAAATATTTGTCAGTTTCAAAAAAGTCTTCTCTGTGTAGTATACCAACCTCTAAAATAAAAGCCATCGCTGAAATTGAGTCCACTTTACAAAACGCGCGAATACAATATGAACACGTTATCGTTATGGGCGACTTTAATATAAATATACTAGACACTGATAACAGACATACACAACAACTGATGGCTACGTTCCAGGCTTGTGATATGACACTCCTACCCCTACGACCTACACATCACACTCATCACTCTGAGACGTTACTTGACTTAATTGCAACTAATAATCCAGACAGAGTACTTACTCACGGGCAACTGCCAGCCCCGGGAATATCAGCACATGATATTATATTCTTAGCATATTCACTGCAGTGCCCTAAACCGACTCGAAAGACTATACGTATAGAGACTTAAAACATATAGACAATGCAACCCTAATTGAAGAAGCTATGCAGATGCCGTGGCATTCATATGGACGCTGCATTCTGTAGATGAAAAAGTTGAGACACTAAATGACTTTATACTACAATTATACAACAGACATGCCCCACCAAAAACTAACTCGTGAAACGACGCCCTGCACCCTGGATGACTCTTTCAATTCGTAACTTGATGACTGATAGAGACGCAGCACATAAGAAATATAGACTCAACAAAACAGACACAAGTCTCACTCAATATAAACAGTTACGTAACAAGACAAATCAAGCTATAAGAAACGCCAAACTTAGACATTTATACAACCTAACAAATACCAAATACTTCAGAAATCTGGAAAACTTGAATAGAATGGGAATTGGGACAAAAGACACACAGGTAGACAAATTACCTGTTTCCCTGGACACACTCAATAATCACTTCACAGGTATAACTACTACTCCAAAGGATAAAGAACAAACAATAAATGAATTATCACACGACAAATCAACCCGACAGAGAACATTTCCACTTCTCATATGTTACAGACTACGACGTAAAGAAAGCCATCATGCGAATAAAAACCAAAGCAGAAGGAACTGACCGTATAAATATTACTTTACTGATAAAATAATCGAAGCTATACTACCTACTATAACTCATATTTTTAACTCCTCACTACAAACTTCTACATATCCCTCATTGTGGAAACAAGCCCTCGTACGTCCACTGCCTAAAGTTAAAACGCCCTCAACCCCGAACGACTTTCGACCCATTAGCATTTTACCTACTCTTTCAAAAGCTCTGGAACGATTAGTCCATAAACAACTGACTGAATACCTAAATGATTACAACCTTCTAGATCAATTTCAGTCAGGCTTCAGGACAGGACACAATACAAATACTGCTCTACTAAATATTTGCGAAGACATACGCAAGCTGCTGATAATCGAAAACTTACCGTTCTTACATTACTGGACTTTAGTAAAGCATTCGACACGGTAGACTTGGACTTATTGTTGCATAAACTTAAAACCTCTTACTCTCTGATAGTGCCACGAAATGGTTCAATTCCTACCTTCATGAGCGCCAGCAATCTGTTATAGGAAATCATACATTATGTTCTTCTTGGTCCTTCCGTAAAGCTGGGGTTCCACAGGGTTCGGTACTTGGACCTTTGCTTTTTTCAATCTACATAAATGACATATCTAACTCCTAAAAGCATTGCAAACATAATTATTTGCAGACGACATGCAAATCTACATCCACACAGACAAATATTCACTAAATGACGCTGTTGCCAAATTAACGAGGATCTTGACTCACTAATGACTTGGACAGTTAAATATGGACTGCAATTAAATCCTACAAAGTCACAATCAATCATTATGGGTCATCAGAGACTATTATCTACAATTAACCTAAACACAGTTTCGCATGTGTCACTAAACGGAGTTCAAATCCCTTATAGTGAGACAGTAAAAATTCTAGGAGTATTTATTGACAAAAACTTAAATTGGAATACACAAATAAACCATACATGCAAAACAGTCTTCTCAATAATACATTCATTAAATCGTGTACGAAATTGTTTGCCATTCGCCCTTAGGAAAATGTTAGTAGAAACACTTGCAATGCCCCATTTTGATTATTGTGACACTCTTTTTACAGACTTAATATTATTTTCCACTCAAAGACTTCAACGTGTTCATAATTCTTGCGCACGTTTTTATTTGTGGTATTCGCAAATTTTGACCATGTTACACCGTCCCTGGAACAATTATCGTGGTTTCGTCTAAGAGATCGTAGAACTGTCCATTCCCTATCCCTTCTCTATAAAATACTTCACACATCATCGCCTAATTATTTATCACGCCGCTTCATCAGACTATCCGACACACATAATCTTGACACTCGATCCCATCAGCACATTGTCCTTTATATCCCGCCTCATCACACTGTATATATTCATTATCTTTTACGGTGTCACTACCAAAACATGGAATTCCCTTCCACCCTATGTCAGAGACTGTCAAACTATAACATCCTTCAAAAACAAACTAAAGGATTATTTAATAACAACTGACTTATACACCTCACTGATAGTATTCTTTTAGCAATATTAATATATTTAATTATTTATGTAAATAATATTAAGAATAACAAATATTTTTATTTGTTTTGTTTTAAATATTGTAAAAATCGTAAATAAGTTTTCTATATCTCATTATTTTCCTGTTTTTTATATACACTAGACAGGGACAATTTAATATGTCTTGCTTGTATACATTTTATTATTAGTTTTAGTCTTAATTTTAACTAATATTAACTGGTTGTATTATAGATCGTAATATGTATATTAGATATTATCTTTTGATCAAATTTTTACTTAGTGTTTAATATTAGAGTTAATTAAGATTGTTATATTCTTATGTAATATATGTTTGTCCTGGTGAGTGGAAGAGAAGGCCACATGGCCTTAACTCCACCAGGCTAAATAAATAAAATCTTAAATCTTAAAAAAAAAAAAAAAAAATAAAACTTTATAGGAAAACAGAAAATTTGGCTCTTGCTTCCCAGTATCTATCCTTCAGCGTAGCAGAGTGAAGTGCCTGACACTGTAGCAGGTGGTTTCTGTCCATGTTGGTGTTCATGGAGCACAGTGGACAATGAGGACTTCTGTAGATTCCAATCCGATGAACATGAGCTGCAAGACAATCATGTCCTGTGTTTAGTGGAAAATATGTTACAGCTTCCTTCCGAGGTGCATCTCGTGTAGTGTGGATGGTGTTTATCCATTGTTTTTCTTGAATTCGGATCTGAAGATTGGTTGTGAATGTGTTTTTTACCGTTTGTTTGATATAATTTATTGCTGAATGATAAGATGTGATTTTGCTATCATAATCCCCTTATCATATCCGCATTATTTATTACGAATATATGATTGAATGGTTGAAAACGTGGCTGAATTCAGATACCTTACTTACTCACTGGCACTATTGAATCCGTAGGTTCATGGCCGCACGGATATAATCTCTCCATACATCCCTATCCCGAGCTAATGTTTTCCAGTCATCCCCTGTATAATCTACTTTCATCAAATCATGGATAATGTTATTCTCCCACCTCATTCTTGGTTTCCCTCTGGTTTTCCTACAAGAAGCTTCCATTCACCTCTTTCATCCTCCATACGTGCCACATGTCCTGCACATAGCAGTCTACGAGACTTAACTGTTCTTATTATGTCTGGCTTCCTATATTATCATGTAGCTCACTATTATGTTGAGAATAAAGATCTTAGGAATTTTTTTGGACCAAAGACAGATGAACAGACAAGTGAATGGAGAAGACTTATATAACGGTGAATTACATGGTCTTTATAAGAAACCAGATATAATGAGAACAGTTAAGTCTCGTAGACAGTGATGGGCAGGACATGTGGCACGAATGGGGAATGAAAGACGTGCATGGAAGCTTCTTGTAGAAAACCAGAGGGGAAACGTCCAGTTGGTAGACCAAGAATGGGGTGGGAGATTAACATTAACTATGATTTGAGGGATATAGATTATACAGGGGATGATTGGAAAACATTGGCTCAGGATAGGAATATATGGAGAGCTTTAATCCGCGCTGCCATGAACTTACGGGTTAGATAGTGCCATTGAGTTAGTTATATGAATGAATGGTTCAAAAAGTAGCTGTATTCAGATCCTCACTTACTCACTGGCACTATCGAACCCGTAGGTTCATGGCCGACGGACATAATCTCACCATATATCCCTATCCCGTGCTAATATTTTCCAGTCATCCCCTGTATAATCTACTTTCGTCAATCATGGATAATGTTATTCTCCCAGCTCGTTTTTGGTTTTCCCTCTGGTTTTCCTACAAGAAGCTTCCATACACCTCCTTCATCCTCCATACGTGCCACATGTCCTGCACATAGCAGTCTACGAAACCTAACTGTTCTTATTATGTCTGGCTTCCTATATTTATCAAGTAGCTCACTATTAAGTAGTTTTCTCCATTCACCTGTCTGTCCATCTCTTTCTTGTTGATATGACTGTTATGTGCAATCTCGTGCAACATTAATATTTTTGTATGGCTAAATTAAATCTGGATTAAGACAAGGGTGTATACTTTCCCCTACAATATTCCTAATGGTGTTGGATAGAACTAGGAGGAAGGTTATAGGAAAACGGAAAAGAGGAATTCCATGGGGGATTAATAATCGCCTTGAAGATCTTGACTTTGCAGATGATAGGCCTATATTTTTCTAGCTCAGAGATGTAGGGATATGGAGACTATGGTTAAGAGACTACAAGATGAAGCAAAGAATGTTGGATTGAGAAAAAAGCTCCTCTAAAACAAAACAGATGAGGATAAATTGTAACAATCACCATCACCATCACCATAGTACATTCACGAATTTAGGCCATTGTTGACCTTTTTCGGCCTCAAGAGAAATACCATCCAAAAGGTTTTTCAGTAGAGAAATTTATTAACATTTGTTTGGGTATCCTGTGATCTAACCATTCGATGAACATGTTGCATCCATCTTGACTTACGGGGTGAATTATAAATATGGTTATACGTTTGATCGCGTTGTGTGATGAAAATATTACCATTACAGGAAATATGAAATTACCGTTGGAAAGGCAATTATTCAAATTACAACAATGGAATAAAACAAAACAGTGTAGAACTTACGTCATTAGTCAAAATGGCGTTGAATATGCAACAGCAAATTACAATTGCTGCATGGGCAATAACGTATGCTAGTGATCGTGAGGCCGCAAGACGTGAGTTTAACGTAGCATTGCAGCCGTCGATTGTGGAGAAGTGTAGAAAACGACTGCTGGAAACGGGAAGGATGCAGAAAATAAAACCTCTGGAAGACCTCTCATTAGCACGGATGCAGAAACAACGAAGAGAATTGTGGAGGCGTTCGACGCTAGCCCACAAAAACCAACCCGCCAGTTGCACGTGAGCTTCATATCAGTCAATCGAGTGTGTGTCGTGTTTTGAAGCGTGAGAAGTGCCACCCCTTCAAACCGATTCGTGTCCACGAACTTAATGAAAACGACCCTGACAGGCGGATGGATTTTGTGAATTTGTTGTAAGGGAATCAGCAAACGACGAACATTTGTACAAAAAATTATACTTTTCTGATGAAACTGTTTTCTATGTGAACGGACGTGTTAATCGACACTCATTATTATGGTAAAGAGAATCCTAATGTAATTGAAGAGACACGCTTAAGATGCGGCAAAGTCACTGTTTGGACTATGATCGGATGGGAAGGAGTGTTAGGAATGCGAATTTTGGATGAGACTGTTAATGGTGATATCCTTAGACAAATTGTCCTGCCGGAAATGCAAAGTGCTGTACATGAACAATGTTTATTCCAGCAGGATGGTGCGCCTTCTCACTATGCAATTGCGGTGAGGGAAATTTTGGATGATCATTTGCAAAACAGGTGGGTGGGAAGAGAGGCCCATTGAATGGCCAGCCCGTTCCCCTGACCTCACAGCATGTGACTATTGGTTGTGGGGTTAGTTGAAGGAGAAGGTTTATGCCCGGAAACCTCAAGACATCGACATGCTGAAATTAGTGATTGAGGAAGAAATTAGAGCTATTCCTCTAAACATGTATCATAAAGCAATGAATGACTTCCCAAAGCGTTGCCAATTATGCTTGGATGTAAACGACGAACAGTTTGAAGCAATAAAGTGACTTGCTTAGTGTTGTTGTAAGTGATTTGTTTGTTTTGTTCTATTGTTGTAATTTGAAGGATTCCCTTTCCAACGATAACATCATATTTCCTTTAATAATAATATTTTCATCACAAAATGCGATCAAACGTATAGCCATATTTCTGAATCTTGTGAATCTTGACTTATAATCAGAAATTTTGTTTTCTAAAAGTTCCATTTGTAATTCTTCTAAGATGTCTTCTTTTTTTTATTTAGTAGTGTGTATCCTGCAGTCCTCCGAAGGTACCTCATTTCAGCAGATCTAAGTCGCTGTATATCCTTCTGATTCAATGTCCATATTTCGCTACCATACAAAAGAGTTGGAAGAGCCAGTGTTTTATATTCATCAAAATGATGTTGTCATTAAAGAAGTTGAATCCTTCATATATTTAGGAAGTTACAAAAACCGGAGGAGCAGAACATATAACAAAATACGAATTCTTCTAGGGAATGGAGCATTTGGGTGGTAATACCCCATATGGAAAAATATGAACATCTCTTTGAAGACAAAACTTAGACTGTTGAACTCCAATGTAAATTCAGACCTCCTGTATGGTTGCGAAACATGGAACGTTTACGGAAGCAACAAATAAAAGGTTGCAGACCTTTGTAAACAGATGTCTGTGGCGTATTTTAATATAAGTTGGCCGGAAATAATATCAAATGAAGAACTGTGGAAAAAAAAAAACCAATTTCCAATATGTCACCAAATAAAGCAAGGAAAGTGGAATTGGATAGGCCACATATTAAGAAAACCAGACGGAGCCATCGGGGAGACTGCATCAGATTGGAATCCGCAAGGAGTAAGAAAGAAGGGACGACCTAGGAAACTTGGAAGCGATGGGTTGAGGAAGGAGCAAAGGAATGAGGGAAAAGCTGGAAACAAGTGAAATGGCTGGCTGGAAGCAGGGTACGCTGGAGGAACTTTACTGCTGCCCTACGTTCCATTTAGGAATTACAGGAAATAAACAAAATAAATTAATTAAATTAAATTCAAATTGGAATTTTTTAATTTGTCCTCAAACAGAAACGCACACAGGATTGTACTCCGAGTCCGGTATATTGAATATTGAAGCTTTTTTTATTAAAATTTTATTTTATTTATCGCAATTAATTAATTAAATTATTCACTTTTAATTAGTTTCATCTGATGATTCCTTATCTTCGTGACTGTGTATATTGTATTGAGAGTGAAGGGATTTTAAGTTAAGCTAAAGTGGATAAGTACATGATAAGTGATCCGGATGATGGTAAACATTTATTTTTATTTCCTAAAAAGGATAAGACCGACTAATCTCTATTAGGTTTTTTAGCATTGTTTTCTTTTTTCTGAAGGGAGGGAGCTGGCCTACCGCATTAACCCCCAATCTGGAGGACCAGAGATTTTTTTCAGGTGTCCATCCTTAGATCAGTTGCTTTCACTACAGCTAAGAGCCTGATCTGCCCTTTAGGAAGAATTTGACAGAAAAGATAAGATGAAATGATCCCCTCGGTCTCGAATACTCTAATAGCATCGGGGTCGGAAAACAACAAGAGCATCATGACTTATGGAGCAGAACTTTGGCCATTAACAACAAAAACAAGTAAGTATCTTTTGGCGACGGAAATGGATTTTATACGAAAGGCAGCAAGAAGACAAAAATTAGGAACTCAGTTATAAGGAAGAAAATGAAAATTGAAGACACTATTTTATATTATATTAAAACTCAGCAATTATGATAGTACTGACATGTCCAGCGAATGGAAGAGAGTCGGCTACCAAAATCTGTTTTGAAATGGAAACCTAAGGGAAGACGAGGCAGAGGAAGACCTGAAATCTCCTGGAGTCAGGGAATATATTTATAGGCCTACATGAAGGAGAAACATCTAGAACCAGGAGATTGGATGGACCGACAAAATTGGCTATTGGGAGTCGGACGATGCCAAAGACATTAATCAACCGATGATCCATCTATCTAAAAATAAGACATGTGACAGGAATAGGTATAGAAAGAGGGGCACGGAAGCTTCTTGTAGGAAAACCAGAAGGATACGCCTAGTTGGTAGGCCACGAATGAGGTGAAAGAATAATATTAACTATTATTTGAGGGAAGTAGATTATACAGGGGATGATTGCAAATCATTAGCTAAGATTAAGGATGTATGGAGAGCTAATGTCTGCGCGGCCATGAAACCTACGAGTTCCATAGTGTCAGCGAGTTAGTTAGTTTTATTAATTCACGAGAACTGAAGTAAGTGAATTCATGTGTCCTATCTTCAAATATGCTTAAGATTTTTTTCCGCATATGAGAAATATGTTGTGGTATCGATTCAAGTTTTAATGTGCCGTAATTAGTATTTGAATGATAATGAAAAATTGTAAAAATAACCTCATTTTGACTTGTTTAATGGTTTTAATGTAAATTGATGGATGTATTTCACTGTAGATAAACCTCGCTTCATGATGCTGATAATAAAACACACATTGTCTATACAAGTGATATACCATGTAGGCCTATTGACAAGCTCGCGCACTAATCCTAAACACTTTCCAAACAGCGATATTTTATACCGAAATAATTAAAAATTTGATTTGAAATTTCAACATTGAAAAGGATCACTCCTAAAACTAATATCTAATATATGAAAATGTATGTATGAATGTATTTTAATTTGTTAGTTTGATTGATTGTTTGTTTGTTCGTTCGTACTTTATGCGCGGCCATACCGTTGATCCGATCGTGATGGGGCTTTTTGCAAAATCTTCAGGAGATTCCCGGGATGAACATAGGCTATAAGAGAGTTGTGATACTCAACTCCTACACCCTTTAAAAATCGCCCTTTGTAGTGGAAAAGGTGAACAAAGAAGCTTTTAGGACGCTTAAATGGCTTACGCTGCCTAAACCATAACAAATACATAAAATTAATGAACATATAATTGAATATCTCAAAAAGCTCTACAAAAACGTCCGCGATAGCATATGTTTATCTCTTACGGATAGCTCAAAATCATTTTTACTTTCATTGATACCAAGAAGACCAAGACTAGTACGTGCAAGCATAGCAGCACATGACGGGTATTCTTTTACGGATAACTCACAATAACGAGTTTTGTCTTTTAGCTCATTTATGCCAAGAAGATCAGGATTAGTAGATTCCCGGTCAACAACAGGTAATCAGCACGGGGAATCTTAAAATAATTACTATAAACATTTATAATTATTTTTCATTTTACTTAATCAACTAATCATAAGAAGTACATTAATTTTTGTCTTTCAGCTCATTTATGCCAAGAAGATCGGGATGAGTAGATTCCCGGACAACGCCGGGTAAACAGCACGGGGTATCTAAAAATAATTACGATATAAATTTTTCGTTTGATTTATTTAACTAAACATAGAACACATTAATTTTCGTATTTCAGCTCATTTATGTCAAGAAGATCGGGATTAGTAGAATCCCGGGCAACGCCGGATAATCAGCACGGGGTATCTAAAAATGTAAATTTATATTTTTTTTTCCTTTTACTTATTCAACTAGACATAAAAGCACATTAATTTCATTTATTTAGGTGTAGCGCGCACGCCGGGTGTTATCTAGTATTATATATTATATATATATATATATATATCATCATCATCATCATCATCATGAACAAATTCGTTTTTAGGCCATGTGGCTGTACGGTATATATATATATATATATATATATATATATATAAGGGACAGGCAGACTCACAGAAGTTAGTTTATATATATATATATATATATATTTTATAGTTTATATATATATATATATATATATATATATATAAGGGACAGGCAGACTCACAGAAGTTAGTTTATATATATATATATATATTTTATAGTTTAATATATATATATAGGGACAGGCAGACTCACAGAAGTTAGTTTATATATATATATATTTTTATAGTTTATATTTATATATATATATATATATATCTATATATATATATATAGGGACAGGCAGACTCACAGAAGTTAGTTTATATACATAATTTTATTAGTTTATATATATATATATATATAAGGGACAGGCAGACTCACAGAAGTTAGTTTATATATATATATATATATATATATTTTTTTTTATATGTTATATATATATATATATAAGGGACAGGCAGACTCACAGAAGTTAGTTTATATATATATATATATATATTTTATAGTTTTATATATATATATATATATATATATAAGGGACAGGCAGACTCACAGAAGTTAGTTTATATATATATATATATATATTTTATAGTTTATATTTATATATATATATATATAAGGGACAAGGCAGGACTCACAGAAGTTAGTTTATATATATATATATATTATATATATATAAGGAACAGGCAGACTCACAGAAGTTAGTTTATATATATATATATTTTATAGTTTATATATATATATATATAAGGGACAGGCAGACTCACAGAAGTTAGTTTATATATATATATATATATATATATATTTATAGTTTATAATATATATATATATATATATATATAAGGGACAGGCAGACTCACAGAAGTTAGTTTATATATAATATATATATATATATATATATTATAGTTTTTTATATATATATATATTTTATAGTTTATTATATTATGTATATATATATATATATAAGGGACAGGCAGACTCACAGAAGTTAATTTATATATATATATATATATAAATTAACTTCTGTGAGTCTGCCTGTCCCTTATGGACTGAAAAACTACTTTACCGATTTGAATCATTTAGATTTTATGGGACAATTATCATTATACCGATTTGATTGAGGGTCTTTCCACTTTTCAGCGGTTGCCCTTTTACCAGTCGGCTGCTGGCCCTTCACATCCACATGTGTCAATCACAGAGGTAGATGATCAACAGCCAGTGTAGGGGTGACATGTGGTTAGCATGTCGAATCCCCCAGCCGTTATAGCTGGTTCCTCAACCTGGAGCCGCTACTTATTGTAGCTACCCAATTGCCTCACGATGCTGGGTGGACACCGGTCCCATACTGGCCGAAATACCATGAGAAAATTTCTTCCCCCATGGAGACTCGAACCAGCGCAAGTCCTGTAGCTCTGCGCCAAGGCTTCCTACCTTAACTGCTCGGCTACGGCGCGGGACACAATTATCATATACAATATTTTTATTTACCGGTACGTAAAACACTGTATCATATGATCGGAGCTAAAAAAATGCATCAATGAACTAAAATAAATCCATTTTGAATGCTTAAATGGCTTACGCTGCCTAAACCATAACAAACAAACCAAATTAATGCACACAGAGTTGAATATCTAAAAAAATCTATCTTGTACGGATTACTCGCAATAACGATTTTTGTCTTTCAGCTCATTGATGCCAAGAAGATCGGGATGAGTAGATTTTCCGGGCAAGTATAGCAGCGCACAGCGCGTATTCTTTTACGAATAACTCATAAATAATCTTTTTGATTATTTTTGTTTTTTACTTATTCAACTAAACAAAAAAATACATTTAATTTATTTAGGCCGGGTATCTGCTTGTTTATAACTAACTCACTGGCACTATCGAACCCATAGGTTTATGGCCGCGTGGAGATAAGCAACATCCCTATCCTGAGCTAATGCTTTCCAATCATTCCCTGTATAATCTACCGGTACCCTCAAACCATAGTTAATGTTATTATGCAACCCTCATTCTTGGTCTACCAACTCAACGTTTTCCCTCTGGTTTTCCTACAATATACTTCCATACACGTCTTTCATTGGCCATTCGTGCCACATGTCCTGCCCATCACAATCTACGAGACTGAACTGTTCTCATTATATCTGGCTTCCTATAAAAGCCATATGATTCACTGTTATGAAGTCTTCTCCATTCACCTGTCTGTTCATCTCTCTTTAGTCAAAAAAATTTCATAAGAACTTTATTCTCAAATACTCGTAATCTCCTTTCCACCCTTAAAGTGAGAGTCCATGTTTCGCTTCCTTATAATTTAACTGGTAGAATAATAGTTTTATATACTTTCAGTTTAACGTTTTTTGAAAGGAGTTGGGATGACAAAAGTCTCTGTATTGCATAATAGCATGTATTTCCAGAATTGAGCCTATGTTTAATTTGTTTATAATAAACAAATGTATCTATTGTCAATTATTTTCATGGTACTTCCCTGTTCAAGACGATGCTTTAATATCATAACTAATAAAATAATATACACTGGGGCAGCATAACCCCGCCTTCCAGGAGCCCCAACCTCAGATGTGGGTTACAATACGCCCATGCCAGGAGCCAGGAGAGAAACCTGAAAATTTCGAATGATAAACAGGTGGCATTGAACAAAAAAAAGTTTTCTAATGAAATTTTGAATAAAAAAACTGTTGTTTAAGCCTAAACATGTATGCAGGGAAGTGGTTTGAAGTAGGCCTACTTTACTTCCCTTGCGACACCAGTTTATTGTCTGTTAGTACAGTCAGCTCAAATAAGTTATGAACCTGCATCACAATTCCATATTATTCAAGGAAACTGCTTGACATTAATGTGGTTGGAACAGGTTTAGGGAACAAAGGGTTCACTAATTAAGTAAAACTTCAAATTCAAAGCGGGTTGGAGTGAAACTGCAAAACATACTTTTACTCCATTAATTTTGCTCGAAAAACGTGTATATGAAGATTTATTTACCGAAACCACTACGGTATCTAATTAAATACGTACGGTACTAAGTGACAAGTTGCCTTAAGCAATGCCGTTGAAAACTCATATTTGAATAGCCCGGATTCAAATTCCGAGGCGAACATGCCTAATTTTGGGTTTACCTGATTTTTCTCAGAAATGAGATTAGAATTTCATTACCAGATGGCTTACATATTTCATCATAATCACAATTTCATATCATTATTATTAAATTAGTGAATTTGCGGATATACATTAAACAATAATAAAAGGTCATCGTCCAGGTATGCATAAACTAAGCATATTCCTAATAAAGACGAGTTACTTATTCATCCGAATTTCTAATTTAAGAAATATATATTTATTTTGTTAATTAAATCATTTTATATATCTGTCGTAACGTTTCCAGTATCTATCCTCCAACCATAACTTCACAAGATCACAACATAGGACATCACATCACTCCATGTCATATAAATACTATCATTACTTCTCGCAACTGGAATTCCCTACCACAAGGGGTTGCCGGACATTGGCATCTTTTAAAAGAAATCTACATTTATATTTGCTCTTAACCTCGAATTCATCATTACACAGTGTAAGGTACATATATTAATTGGTGTTTATCGTATAATTATCATATTTATACTATTATTATTATTATTATTATTATTATTATTATTATTATTATTATTATTATTATTATTATTATTATTATTATTGTCAACCGCTGTGGTCTCGAGGTAGCGTGCTGCCTTGTCACGCAGCGGGCCCGGGTTCGATCCCCGGTCGGGGCAGTTTTCCTGGGCGAGGTTTTTGTCGGTTTTTTTTTCTCACCTGTAAGACAAATGTCAGGAAAACTTTAAGGCCCAAACGGTCCTCGAAATCATATGGCCATCATCATCATCATCATCATCCTTCACCGGTGTGGAAAGCAACGCGAAGCTACCACACCTATAATTCCCTAGTAAAGCTACAAGCATAGCATGAAAATGCTATGATTGCAGTGAAGGACCTACCTTCGGGCAGAATTGTTATGGATAGATTATTATTATTGTTGTTATTATTATTATTGTTGTTGTTATTATTATTGTTATTGTTATTATTGTTATTATTATTATTATTATTATTATTATTATTATTATTATCATTACTGTCATACGAGAAAAAATCAATTTTAGTTATTCAACAGTGGATTAAATAAGATGTAAGAAAGTAAATTGGTAAGAGCACATATGACGAATGCAAGAGGAAAAGTTACCTACCCTTGAAAACATTGGAATGGTGTCCACCTGGAAGAAGAAGGAAAGGAAGACCTCGAAACTCGTGGATGCAATAAATAAGAACTGGAATGAGAACAAGAGGAATGGAGGGCATGGAGTGGATGAATAGAGACGAGTGGAGAAGAAAAATAAAACTTTAGGCACAGAAAGATGTGTAAACATTAAAATTCTGTATATAAATAACAAAATATCATAAGCATTGTTGTTATTATTATTTTAATCGTGTAAAATATTGTTTGTATATGAAATGTCCATTGCAACATTTAATATATTTTTCATACTTTATAATTAGTATAGTGTATAAATATAATCTTTATTGTCAAATATATACTTGCAATTTATGCTGGTTGAGTGGAAGAGAAGACCTTATGACCTTAACTCTGCCAGAATAAATAAAATATTATTATTATTATTATTATTATTATTATTATTATTATTATTATTATTATTATTATTATTATTATTATGTATCCAGTTGCGTTGCGAGAAAACAAACATAGCGACGGATAAAACAAATTTTTAAATTTTGCTTTTCAAGTAAACCTCCAGTACTAATAACACTGGGCGACAATGTTTTCTTCACAAGAAATCTGATTAGTGAATCTAGTGCATTTTTTCATACTGAATTCAGATATGTAGTCAGAATTTTTCCATCAGGCACAGTTTTGTTGTGACAGCTACTTTTTTAAAATTTATTTTAGCATTCTCTTTGACCTATCATAGGAACCT
The DNA here is from genome assembly GCA_030220185.1 of Diploptera punctata. NCBI lineage: Eukaryota > Metazoa > Arthropoda > Insecta > Blattodea > Blaberidae > Diploptera > Diploptera punctata. The sequence goes on along the minus strand of JASPKZ010001260.1, from coordinate 33,412 downwards.
TTACCTTATATGTAGCGATCTCATTCAAGCTGTATATAAGGGCTGTTTCTGATGAGCACGGAGAGCGTTTTCATCAGCAAATGTCCACAATGGAAAAGAAGTACCAAGGCAAGCGGAGTTCTAATATGCTGGCTGACTACTGTTGGACCAAGAAGAGAGATGTTCGAGATGCAAAATATGCCCGAAAATCACTCTCTACCATTTTCAAGGTAAGTCAGAATGAGTTAGATGGATTTTATTAAAAATTATAAAAAATGTAAATGAATATTACAGAAAACTTTTGCCTGATGGAAAAAACTGAAACGATATTTAAATTCAGGATGAAAATACTTCTAAAATCTCATATATTTATTCTTGTGAAAGAAAAAAAAGTTCATTTTTGTGGGACACGAGAAATCGGATATCATTATTTTTTGTAAAATATCTTCCCCGTTTTATTTTTATCGAATTTCGTTGAGAAAAAATAAACAATTAGGGCCGCATGACCGACTTTTTCTTCATATTAACGGCCACTGACAATAGTTCGATTTTACTGGTTATTTGATTCGACCTTTCCTTACTCTTAAATGATTGCTGTATGTCGAGATGTTAAAAAAAAAATTGTTACCACTCACTAGAACTTAACATATTCCATAAGTGGGGGAAGATGTCACTATTTATATTTTATTCATTCTTCACCTTTTGACAATATCATGTATCCTGTAGCGTGATAATGTTCGTAAGGTCAGAGATGAATGATGGTTATGATGACCATATTATGTTCGGAGCCTTGGTTTCCTCATATATATATTTTTTTTATTGTAAGCCTATGTTTTCCCTTTACAGAGATTTAGGCGCTCTCCCCCTACAGGGAATAATTTGAACCATACTAATTTAGTTACACTTGTTTTCGTATAGATGTCATATTAAGTGGTCCGTGGTCAGCGTTCCGCCTCATACTGACATCTAGGAAACCAAGGTAATACTAGCATGGGAAAATTCGGTAAATTTTGCTTAGAGGCCTTTTCACTCAGGCTTAAGGATTTTTTTTTTACGAAAAAGGACTTGCTCCTTGGATTTTTCCGTCCTAAAAAATCCATCGACCCCGGCCGGGATTGAACCCGCGACCCTCGGGACCAGAGGCAAGGAGCATAACCACTAGTCCAACGCGGCCGACTGATATATGTCTTACAGGTAGAGAAAACCCCGAGAAAACCTCACACAGGAAACTTGTCCTGGCCGGTTATCGAACCTGGGCCCAGCACGCTACTTCCAGACCACAACAGCGGTGGGTGTTTCTGTCGCTATAGGACGTACTATCAAGTATTTTCATTATTTATTTCTTGGTTAGTAAATTTGCACAAATGTAGATGTTTTTAAACTGAATTTCGCTGGTTTGATTTATTGATTTATGTTTTGTTTTATACACTGGTTTGATTGACAATATTATAAAATTTATATATAACTAGCTAATACCCGGCGTGCGCTGCTACGCATAAATAAATGATAATGTGCTTTTACGATTAGTTGAATAGGTAAAAGGAATAATAATTATAAATTTATATCGTTATTATTTTAGATACCCTGTGTTGATTACCCGGCATTGCCCGGGAATCTACGTATCCTGATGTATTTGTTATAAATGAGCTGAAAGACAAAATTCGTTATTTTGAGTTATCTGTGCTGCTGCTCTGCTTGCCCGGGAATCTACTTATCCCGATCTTCTTGGCATCAATGAAAGACAAAAATGGTTATTGTGAGTTATCCATAAAAGATAAACATATGCTGTCGCAGGCTTTTTTATAGAGTTTTTTTTTTGAGATATTCAATTCTGTGTACATTAATTTGGTGCATTTGTTATTGTTTAGGCAGCGTAAGCCATTTAAGCGTTAAACTTTTTTTTTTCACTTTTTCACTACAAAGTGTGATTTTTAAGGGTGTAGGAGTTGAGTATCACAACTCTCTTATATCTTATGTTCATCCCGGGAATCTCCTCAACATTTTGCAAAAAAAACCATCACAATTGGATGAACGGTATGGCAGCGTATAAAATACGAACAAACCAACAAATAAACATTCATTTATATATATTAGATTTGAAATAATAACGAAATGTGTAATTTAGTTCTTTTCCACTTATCTTTTAGAATTTCTCTCGTTGTATTATCTCATTATAATCATACAGAGAAATTTTGTCGTGTAATATCTTCTTACTGAATCCCGAGGCACTCCATCTCTGAGAGCACAGAAAGTTTTAAAACATTTGTCTTTAGAAGACTTAGAGTTGGTTGCAATGAATGAAGGCATTCTTCTTTACTCCATTCCAGTTATTTATCAACTTTTCTTACCAGTGTTGCTTAGAAGCAGCAGCAACATAGCTTTAATTGAAGTTATTTTCTCATCATGCACAGTTTAACTGTTTGTTACCAGTTTTGATAGGAAGAAACGTGTATTAATTAAATTATAACTTCATCCATTATCCATCCATTACTGCAGTTTAACCTCAAATCTTTATAGATATATTTATATGCCACAGCCGCCGGGCCTTACAGTGGCACGACCTGTCGGGAGAGGGATTTTAACCACACAATGAGATGGGGAGACTCCTCGAATGAGTGATCAGCTCAATATCAGGCTCTCCTCCAAGACAACACAACATGAAGACGAACACACCATTCACACACATTCATACAAACATAGCGAATATGATAATAATGATTATGATGGCTAGATGATATTCGAGAACCGTTTGGACCTTAAAGTTTCCTCACATATGTCTTGCAAGTGAAGAAAAACATCGGAAAAACCATCACCTAGGATATTTGTCTCGACCGGGAATCGTACCGGAACCGGTCCGTACAAGGCAGCGACACTACCAAAATTGTAACTTCAAAGATTACAAAATGAAATAAAGATTGTAAGCAAGGTATGGACGTTGAAACAGAAGGATATACAGAGACTTAGATCTACTGAAATGAGATACCTTCGGAGGACTGCTGGATACACACTACTAGATCACAAAAAATGAAGACGTCTTAGAAGAATTACACATGGAACCTTTAGAAAACAAAATTTCTGATAAGTCAAGATGGATGCATCATGTTAATCGAATGGAAGATCGCAGGATACCCAAACAAATGTTAAGATATCAACCTGCAGGAAGAAAAAGACCAGGACGTCCACTCAAAAGACTTCTGGATGGTGTTTCTCTTGAGGCCGAAACAGGTCAACAAATGGCCTAAATTCGTGAATGTACTATGATGAACTTTAATAGTGGCAACTATTTATTTATTACTAGTATACAAGTGACAGACCTGTGAAACTTCTACAATCCTTCAGTGTAGTACCCAGCATGGTCTACGACTCGTTGCCAGCGATGTGGAAGTCGTAGTATCCCTGTAGCAGCTCCTGTTCAGTTGATGTTTCTGACTGACCGCCTTAGTGCCAGGAGAATCTCGGGAACAGTCTGGAATCGAATGTCACGAAGTGGTTCCCTCATCTTAGGGACCAAATTATGATCACAGAGGCTTAAGTCCAGTGAATGTGGTAGATGGAAAATCACTTCCCACTCCCAGCGATGGTACAGATCAGCTATAGTGTGTGACATGGTAATGCCGTCTCCCCCATATGCTTCCACAAGACCTTCATGACATTGTCGTGCTGTATGGCCATGGCACATTGAATTTTCAACCAAGACAGCTGTTCCTGTTTTGTAAACATGGCGAAACAAACCATCATAGAGCGGCAACTCAGAGGAGACTAACTTTCTCTGTCAAAGCACATGCTATTTGAGACGTACGGACGAGTCTATTTACTATAAGATAGGTCAGACATATATTAACATGTGACAGAAGTTACAATTAACTCCGCCAGGTTTCGCTTCTACAGAAGTGTTGCCACTATTTTAGTTACAGACCACGTATATCACAACTACGTGATTCATTGATACCCATTCGGTCCGTTTTGGGACATGGGTGATCTCCTAGTGAGAAGTTTCTTAACCGGTTTATTTCAGGTATGGTTATTTCCTTATACAAGTCAGCGAGTGACATGTAGCAGGAGATATCTTGTAGGAAACCAAGGTACTATGTAGGTCGCTAGATAAGTTATGAGATATGCAACAATGGGCCATGATAGAGTTTCCATACCTATCATATCTTTTCAAATAACTTTCCAGCACATTCTATATACCGTTGCATCCTCTGGAACCACTTCTGGAAGCAGCCATGCCACTCCATTTTAGACATTGCACTAAGCTCCTCCAACAGCATCTTCTGGGCTAAGAAATTGGTGTCCTCGCACGCAGTTCTTCACGTTCGGGAACAGAAAATAGTCGCACGGGGCTAGGTCTAGACTGTGGCTCAATGAGACATTAATTTCACAGGTGTCTTTTCCAGAAACCTGATTGTTGCATAGGCTGTGTGCAAAGAGGTGGAGTAGAATTTCATTCAGTCCAGTCTTTGGCCGCTTCTCCTGGATATTTGAGAAGACGTTGGGGAAACAGACTTCTGTATATCATTTAGCAGTAACTGTCCTCTGATCCTCTAGCACAACTGTAGTCAGATGACCACTTGTTGAGAAGAAAGTGGCCATCATTTTTCCCCACACTCCTAGGCCTTTTGACTGTGGTCGGAGGCTGCTCAGCTGGGAAGACCCACACCTATGATTGGTGCTTTGCTTCACGGTCATACCGGTAGATCCAAGTTTCGTCATCTATCACTATGTCTGACACCCGGCGGGAGTCCCCGTTGTTGGATCTCGCCAGCATTTCTCTACACAATTCCACCCTAGTGCATTTACGCCCTTCTGACAAGTGGTGTGACACCCATCGAGAAGAAATTTTCCTCACTCATAAGTATTGGTGAGGATGGTGAAAACATTTGGCGAACTAATCCCTAGCCTCCCCTCGATGTCCTTATAGATCAGTCATGGATCTTCCTTAATCAGAATCTCCACTGCAGAGACGTTTTCCTCTGTCACTACTGTTTGTTGGCCTCCCACTTCTCCCTTCATCTTTAAGGGATGTTCTCTCCCTATTAAATTCAGGAAATCAGCGGAAAACTGTTGCATGTGAAGGAGCAAGGTACCCAAATGTTTGTTTGAATTGCTCAAGTGTTTGCGACTCATTTAAACCGTACTTATAATCATATAAAACCATAGCAAAAAAATACTCTCTCTCAAGCTCAATACGACACGTTTGATTTCACCACGCAGAGACTACTTCACAAAGGTGCTGCTCAGAGACAACTGAAATGAATCGTTTCTACCTGTTATGGTTTTGACGTTCGAGAGATGGGCTTTCAAACGGTATATTAGTTTATTGCATTCCTGTCGCCACGCTGCAGTGTCTCAAAACTTATCTAGTGACCCTCGTACTTGGATGGATGAAGGTCTGTTAATTTGTTTCACTCAAGGGAAATGTCAACCATTGCATGCAGAAATCTACCTTGAAAATTCTTCCAGAGAAGCATTGTGAAGTACCAAACATACCTGTCATTATTAAATGCAAGGTACAGAAATAAAAGCCAGAATCCAGCAATGGTAACCCGCTGTGCGCAGCATTTGGAAGTCCATGCTTGGCTTAGAGCGGTGTGGAGTGAGGCGGGTGCGAGGCGAATGGACGAACGGTAGGTAGTGAAAGCTATCCAATCCATCAAGTGAGGAGTTTTATTACTTCCTTGTTGTTTAAATGAGAAATTTTAGCGCTGGATTTTAGGGCCTTACAGTTAAAAACGGCAGATAAGTTTTTTGACGTGGTCTTGGTACATCACATTTCTCTGGTAGAAATTTCAAAGTAGGTTTCGGCATGGATTGACAATTACCATCTCAGCGACCTATTTTCAGACTTGAGGTTCTTTTAGGAGCACGAAATATCTTCAGACTTGGGACCCACGGCTTAAAGTAATTCCCGGAGGACTTGTCCCTTGGATTTTTTGTCATGGACATGGCTGGGTTTGAATCCGTGACCCTCGGGACTAGAAACAAACAACTACATACCCTATTCTAAATACCAAACGCACAAAATATTTTTTCAGATAATTTCAAATTCGGTAAAAAGGTTAATACTTTAATGACAAAATAATGTATTTAACGATAGACTGTGTACACCGCTGTGGCCTCGAGGTAGCGTGCTGCCTTGTCACGCAGCGGGCCCGGGTTCGATCCCCGGTCGGGACAAGTTTCCTGGGTGATGGTATTTTCGGGGTTTTTCTCATCTGCAAGACAAATGTCCCCAACATCTTCTGGGCAACATTATCATCATTAACATGTTCATTAAATTAAAGATTAGGGCATCTTCTGGCGTCTCGTCACCTATTATATATCATCGGGGAACGTAAGTCCGTCTTCCAGACACCCCACCTCAGTAGCGGGTTACAATAACGCCATGCCTGGAGAGAATACCAGAATGTCGAAATGATAACTTGGTAGCATTCAATAATAGTATATTACGATGCGAGGTTGGGAAGTGGTTTTTACAGAAACGAAGAAAATGTTTAAAAACCGAGTGATAGCGAGGTTTTTAATTTCCGAGATTTTGTAAAATTCTTCACAAACGCACGTTGTACATTATTATTATTCTGATTGTTCTACTAATATGTTGAAATATCTGCATTTTCTTATTTATATCTTGTCCTTCTTCATAAGTTATATCGCAGCCCAAATACTTGAAGTGTGATACCTGTTCCAACACTTGATCATCTATTACTACTTTTGTTCTTACTCGGCACTTTTCATGGAACGCCATTACTTTAGTTTTTAATTTTGAAATTATCATATTATATTTCGTACATATATTATTTAACTGATAGACTGTTTTTTGTAGCCTGTCCTCTCCGTCAAAAAATAATACTATATCATCTGCAAAACATTATGCATTCAATGTTTTATTTCGTCCAATTTTGAATCCCTTATGAATTAATTGTTTCCACTCATTAAGAATGTTGTCAATATATATATATATATATATATATATATATATATATATATATATCCATAGTAATTTTGCCCGAGGGCAGGTCCTTCCCTGCAATCATAGCACTTTCATGCTATGTTTGCTGTTTTACTAGGGAATTGTAGGTGTGTTAGCTTCCCGTTGCTTTCCACACCGGTGAAGGATGATGATGATGGCCATATGATTTTGGGGACCGTTTGGGCCTTAAAGGTTTCTTGACATTTGTCTTACAGGTGAGGAAAAACCATGATAAAAACCTCACCCAGAAAAACTGCCAAGACCGGGGATCGAACCAGGGCCCGCAGCGTGACAAGGTAGCACGCTACCTCGAGACCACAGCGGTGGACAATATATATTTTTTATATATATTTATTTATATATATGTATATATATATTTATGTTTATTTATTTATTTATTTATTATATATACATATTAAAAAGTGTTGGGGAAAAACGGCATCCATGTTTTAAACCACAGTTAGTTCTAATGTCTTCTGTTAATTTTCCATTTATTTCAATTACTATTTTTGTATCTTGGAAAGTGTTAATCTAAATAAAAAATGAAAATATGGCGCTTTACCACTCACAAGTAATGTATAAATTCTCAATAAAAATACTTCTGAATAGAAAACGTCAATTTGCTTGTTTGTAGCCACGGCTACCAACCTTCGGACGAACGAGAATTGTATGAATGAAAAAAAAAATTACGTTCTCGTCGTGTCTTGAATGGTGTAATTGGAATCATACAGAATCTGAGATCCAGGGTTCAAGTCCCGGTTCGAGCGTTGATTGTTCTTTCTTAAATGTAACTTAAAATTCAGTATTCACTATTTTTTTAAATAATGGTTTGAATGCAACAGCCTGTATATCTCCATGCGTGTGAATGTATAGTCTGTTAAATGATGGCAGATATATATGAGGTATACAAGGACATCAGTTTACACCATCTGTGACAAAGGTAGGCAATTATAATTACTGCAAATGTAATTATTGCAGATGAGAAATTCGTGCGCTTGAATTGAGCGCGTTATGTACAGCCTTAGTCAAGGAAATTGACCGATCTTGGGGAGGGTAAGTCCGATTTTGCGATCGCCCAATACACACGACTACGACAGAGAGAATAAGGCTCGAAACTTATACGGTGCATGTGCAAAGCATATATCTGACCGGCGCGTGTGTATATTGCTCCATGAAACCAGCGCAAAGAAACAGCTTTTGACGTCCGGTCAAATTCCATATGCAAGGATCTACTTTAGACTACTCTTGCAGGCTGAAGCGTTGACTATGCTTTCTCAGAAAATGACACTGAACAAAATAACACATGTTATGAGGTTGAAATGCCATAGAAATAAGAAAGTTAATTGCTTTAAGTAATAAGATTATACTTATTTTAATTTTCATATGATATTTTCTTGAGTTGCATAAAATAATAGTTAGTCTCATAGACTGCGATGGCCAGGGCATGTTGCAGGAATGGGTAATGAAAGAGGGATATGGAAGCTTCTTGTAAGATAACCAGAGGGAAAACGCCCATTTGATAGACCAAGAATGAGGTGGCAGAATGACATTAACCATGATTTGAGGGAAGTAGATTATACAGGATATGATTGGCAAACATTAGGGCAGGATAGGAATGTATGGAGAGCTTATCTCCGCGCAGTCGATAGTTCAGGTGAGTTAGTTATTACCTTAAAAAATAGTAAGTGAGATCTGTCTCAAAATTTAGTAAGTCAAATTATTTCATTTGTTGTTTTTATATAAAGATATGTGGGTCTATTCTTATCAAAAGATGAACAGGCAGGTGAATGGAGAAGACTACATGGTCTCTATAGGAAGCCAGATATAGAAAGAACAGTTAAGTCTCGTAGACTGCGATGGGCAGGACATGTGGCACGAATTGGGAATTAAAGGCGTGCATTGAAGCTTCTTGTAGGAAAACCAGAGGAAAAACGCCCAGTTGGTAGACCAAGAATGAGATGGGAGAATAACATTATGATTTCAGGGAAGTAAATTATACAGAGAATGATTGGTGAACGTTAGCTCAGGATAGGGGGATGTATGGAGAGCTCATGTCTGCGATACCATGAACTTACAGGTTTGATAGTGTCAGTTACTTAAGCCTATTCTTATCTTCAAATTAATTTATTTTAACTGAATTTATTTTGATTTGCATAACGATATTTTCTTTCGCTTTCGTTCATCTATTTTCTGTTGTTTTCATAATTTATTTTCATTGCATATTGAAATACAAGGAGCCTGCTATAAACCGAACATATCGAGATAAAAATTTAATATTTTGTTATAGTTAAACCATTTCCAATAGCGTTAAAATCTGATCGCATGAAGACGTGGTGGAATGTAATTGCATCAAGAGCAATTACAATTACAAATACGAATACAGTGCAGAAAAAAAAACGTATAATAAACCCTGGATGTCCATGCTATTATGAATACAGAGATTCTATTCATTGCAGCTTTTCTCAAATCAAAATTTAAATTTAAAACAAACGGCTGTGGTGGACTAGTGGCTATGCTCCTTGCCTCTGGTCCCGAGGGTCGCGGATTCAAACCCGGCCGGGGTCGATGGTTTTTTTAGAACGGAAAAATCCAAGGAGCAAGTCCTCCGGGAGGGACTTTAAGCCGTGGTTCCCGAGTCTGAAGATCTTCAGGCTCGTAAATGATCCTTAAGCCTGAATGAAAAGGACTCTAAGCAAAATTTACCGAATTTTCCCGTCCTAGTACTACCTTGGTTTCCTAGATGTCAGTATGAGGCGGAACGCTGACCACGGACCACTCAAATGACATCTATACGAAAACAAGTGGAACTAAATTAGTATGGTTCAAATTCTTCCCTGTAGGGGGAGAGTGCCTAAATTTCTGTTAAGGGAAACATGGGCTTACAAGATACAAGACGATAAATTAAAAATTAATAAAATGGCGTTTCTTCCAGTTGTATTATATGGATGAGAAACAAGAGCTCTTATTTTAAGAGATGAGGAATAATTGCCTGTATTTGGGAATAAAGTGCTTAAGAACATTTTTCGACCAAAGAGAGATGAACAGGCAGATGGATTTAGAAAGTGCATAACAGTGAGCTACGTAATCTTTATGGAAAACCAGTTATACGTATAATACCTAGGGAAAGGATTTTGAGATTCGGCACTTTTCCAAATATATAACTGTTTTCATACCAATAGTTCAAATATTTGGGATGTGATGTTGGCTACAATGTGGAAAGAGATATTGACTCCAAAATAAATACATTTCAGACGGTGTGTGGAACAATGCAGAGAACATTCAAAAATAAAATTAGAAAAGAAACCAAGATAAAAATGTATAATGTTATGGCGGTTCCCACAATATTGTATGGATGTGAAACTTGGGCTCCAGTGAAAAAACAGAAGGATAGAATACAGACGGTGGAGATGAGGTTCCTAAGACAAGTAAAAGGATGTACAAGACTTGATAGAATAAGAAATGAGGATATAAGAGAAGAATTGAAAGTACAGCCTTTATTGGATAAGGTCACAAATTACAGACAGAAATGGATTTATCACATGAATGGAATGAGTAAGGAGAGATATCCATTGTTAGCAAGAAATTATCAAGCAAGAGGAAGACGTGATGTTGGAAGACCTAGAAGACGTTGGGCTGATGCATTATGAAGTCGGAACGCGCAATTGCCTAATCCCTGGAGTGATGATGATGATGATGATAGATCAGTATATGTATTTGGGGGGATGAAATGAAGCGAAATGATCACAATTTGTTGCACATTTTTGCACATTTTCGTGAGATTACTACCTTTCGCCCGTGTTTCCCCCTTTTTTATGCTTCAGCACCTTTTCCTCCGTTTTTTCTCTGCGTTTTTAAAATACAGGACAGATATATTTACTTTTACTTATTGAACAGCTTTTTAAAATTTCAATCAGAACTCAAAACATTAAATAAATCCATCCATAGTAATTATGCCCGAAGGCAGGTCCTTCACTGAAATCATAGCATTTTCATGCTATGCTTACAGCTTTACTAGGGAATTGTGTAGGTGTGGTAGCTTCCCGTTGCTTTCCACAATTAAATAAATATTAAAATATAATTTATGTAATTTATACCCCACAAACAATGACCAATATGCAGTGTAAAGTCAACAATAGTAAATAATAAATATTAAAATATAATTTATGTAAAGCACCAGTAATTTATATCCCGTCAACAATGTCCAATCTGCAGCTTTGAAGTCAAATTTAAATTTCAACAGTGTTACTGTAACAGTTTAAAATAAGTTCAGTTAGTACTGGCAGTGGGGCACGCCGTAGCGTAGTGGTTAAGGCACTGAGCTACAAGCCGGAGGGTCGAGGGTTCAAGTCCCGTTGGGGTCAGGATTTTTAAACTGACCCAAACCCTCTGGCGGCACTATGGCCCTGGGGTCGACTCAGCCTCTAACTGAAATGATTACCAGACGCTTGTTCTGGGGTAAAGGCGGCCGTCACGCAGGGCTGACAACCCGGCTGACATAAAAAGTGCCGATTGTCTAGAAAAAGTGGGAGCCTTAACCTCCTACTACCCCAAGGGCCTCCTGATGCCTTTTGTGGGATCACTTTACTTTACTTTACTTTACTTAGTACTGGCAATAATTTAACAATAATTTAATTAAATCTAATAATAATTTAAGTCTATCGACTTGTTGTTGGCTGTTTTTACTAGTCTGAACCATAACGTATTTTATTAGTATTACAACTGGGTTTTCACAATAAGAACATGGTGAATGTCAAGAAGGATAAGTTGTATGCACTTTAAGAATTTAACCTTCATTAAATTATGATGATCTTGAAGAAGATTTCCGGGCTGTAGGCGGTGGTTTCGAGGCTTCAAGTTCCCCGACGTTTCGCCAGAGACTGCGCCTGGCATCCTCAAGGGTTGTCTTGAGACTGGCAATTTGTCCACTGTCTGTCCTATTTGTACCGGGGAACTTCAAGCCTCGAGACTGGGGCAGTAATTTAAAGGCTGTGAGTAATGTCATTAAATTCACTGTTTTAATTATTGTGAAATGTGGTAAATAGATGATGCCTTGCCTCAGTGGCTAGTCGGTTCCTGTTTCAGGGTGAGCGTTGAGATTCCCATCTATATAGGGTCGGGAGAATTGCGTTGGAACAGACAATTACGAATAATGAAAATAACTCTATTTTACTTAATTAATGTAAGTAAAGTAAAGTGATCCCGCAACAGGCCTCAGGAGGCCCTTGGGGTAGTAGGAGGTTAAGGCTCCCACTTTTGCTAGACAATCGACACTTTATGTCAGCCGGGTTGTCAGCCCTGCGTGACGGCCGCCTTTACCCCAGAACAAACGTCTGGTACTCATTTCCGTTAGAGGCTGAGTCGACCCCAGGGCCATAGTACCGCCAGAGGGTTTGGGTCAGTTTAAAAATCCTGACACCAACGGGACTTGAACCCTCAACCCTCCGGCTTGTAGCTCAGTGCCTTAACCACTACGCTACGGCGTGCCCCCACTTAATTAATGTAGTAAGCTCTTAAAATACACTCGATACATTGTGCACCGTTCAATTGGTGTTGACTTTAATAATAATAATAATAATAATAATAATAATAATAATAATAATAATAATAGCTTTATTTTACCTGGCAGAGTTAACGCCTTAAGGCCTTGTCTACCACTCAACCAGGTTAAAAAGAAATACAAAAAAAAATAGTCTTAAATCTAAATTACAATATATATATATATATATATATATATATAAACGATTACAAGTTATGAATACAATATAATTAATATTTATAATGTATTTTGATTTACTCTAAATTTAACGAATTAAATATATATGTAATATGTACAATATATATAAAAAACGAGGAAAAGATTAATGACATAGTATAAAATTAAATAAATAGAGAAAAATTAATTATTAGACAACAGGCAACTGTATAAGCGTGACTTAAAGGTACCAAGTGTGCGGCAACCCCTGATATCTCGAGGAAGGAGATTCCAGGAGCGGGCAGAGGCTACAGTGAAGGAAGTGCCTAACTGCACGAGGACTCTCACTTTAAGCTTAAGAATGATTAATTTTACAGGAATTTCTAAGTTCCATGACTTGGGATCCCCTTCTCGAGTACCGAACCTATGAACTCTCTGATATAAGTCTTCTCTCTACGAACTGTTGAGTATAAGTAAGTTAATTTGTCCTCATGAGTTACGTATCGAAGTCAGGACCCTTTATTCCCATATATGGTCGTATACCTTAACTCTGATTTTGATTGGTTAGAATATTCAATCACATGTCTTATAAGGGCGTAAATATTTTATTTAAGCTCCCACCTACATTTGTAATTTTATTCTCACGGCTAGGGAGCGTTTTACCAATTTGGGCTTTCCGCGATTGTACATTTTTGAGTTTGACGTTTTCTCCCAAACGTGATTTTTCAAGCTAGACCCAACTTAAGGATTTCAGGTCTAATTTGAGTGGTTACTTATTTATGACTTCTTATTACTTAGGTTTTCCTACCGCTCCTTTGTGAGAACTAGTTACCAATAAGACTTTTTATTTGATTTACCTTTTAAACTACATTCAGTTCATTCCTTGTTTATTCATTAATAATTTTTTAAATCACTATACTAGATTAAGGCCGTATCTTATGCGCTACAAGACCACGGCCTACAGCCCGGAACTCTTCCTCCAGATCATCATAACTACTCCAACCGTGAAAGCCCAAGTCAATATCTTAATTAAATTATTTCAGCAACATCTTTTCTTGCACTTTTTTGTATGTATTTTCAGAACCTCCCCCTGCCCATTACGACCAAAATTTGCACCTTAAAATCCTTTCCCTAATAATAACTAACGGTGGACAGGGTATGTGGGGAATGAAAGAGCGGTATGGAATTCCAAAGAGAAAACACCCAGCAGTTAGGCCAACAGTGAGATAGAGAATAACACTAACCACTACTTGAGCGAGATGAATTGTACATTAAATGATCGGAAAATATTATCTCAAGATGAGGATATATGGAGTGCTTATGACTGCTCTGCCATGTAACCTCGGGTTAGGTAGTGTCATTGAATTAGTTGTGTTTTCTAATGCTACTCATTACACATTTCGTGCTTCGGGGTTTCTGTTGGGTGGATAGTTGGCGTTAATCTCGTCTATTTTCAACTGTGAGTTAGCTATTATATTCATATTTACAATTAGCTGTTGCAGATGACCAGATTTTAATAGCAAAATCAGGAAGACGAATTACAAAGAATGCTATATGAACTAAACGAAATATCAAAGAAATATAATATAGAAATAGCATCAGAATAATCAAAAGCAATGACTTTCAAGAGCACTCAACCAGTTCGAACAAAGATCATACTAGAAATACAACAAGTGATAAAAAATAACTTCCTAGGTTGCGAAATATCACACACAACGGAAACAGATATAATTAACAAACTAAATGAGTTTAATTATATAACTGGAACACTAAAAAGAACTTTGAAAAATAAAGCCAGAAAAGACACTATAATGAAATTATACAAGACAATGACAGTTCCAATTATTAACACTTACGGATCCCAAAACATGAAATGTGACAACACAACAATCTGCCAGAATACAAGCTGCTGAAAGGAAATTCCTCAGACCAATAGCAGGATATCAAAGGACAGACAACACAACACAGAAATAAGACAGCAAATAAAAGTAGAGGAATTAAACACAACAATAGTGAAACACAGAACAGACTGGAAAGAACACTTAGGAAAGTAGACTGAGAACAGAATATCAAAATTAGAATATAAGTATTCACCAAGAGGAAGAAGAAGTTTGGGAAGAACAAAGAAAAGACGGAAAGAGCAGCAATTTAGAGCCTATACAGGCTAGCAGAAAGCCTAAACCGTGACGAAGAATAAGAAGATGATGATTTATATTTACACTAGCTAATATCCGGCGTGCGTTGCTACGCCTAAATACGTTAAATGTATTTCTATGTTTAGTTGAATAAGTAAAAAAGAATATATATAAATGTATATCCTAATTGTCCACCGCTGTGGTCTCGAGGTAGTGTGCTGCCTTGTCATGCAGCGGGTCCCGGTTCGATTCCCGGTCAGGACAGGCTCAAAAAAATAATTAGAAATAAATTAAAATTTAAATTAAAATTAAAATTTCACCAAAAACCCACCTCTTTCGGGGTTTATCCTCATCTGTAAGACAAATGTCAGGAAGCTTAAGGTCCAACGACCCTCGAAAATCATCCGGCCATCATCATCATCATCATCATCATCATCATCATCATTATCATCATCATCCTTCACCGGTGTGGAAAGCAACGGGTAGTTACCTCACCTATGATTCCCTAGTAAAGCTGTAAAACATAGCATGAAAATGTTATGATACCAGTGAAAGACCTGCCCTCGGGCATAATTACTATGGATGGATGCATATCGTAATTATTTTTAGGTTACCTCGTGCAGATTACCCGGCGTTGCCCGGGAATCTACTTATCCCGATCTTCTTGGCATAAATGAGATGAAAGACAGAAATGGTTATCAGAGTTATCCGTAAAATAATACCCATCGTGCGCTGCTACGCTTGCCCGGGAATCTAGTCATCACAATCTTCTTGGTATCAATGAGCTGGAAGACAAAACTGGTTATTATGAGTTATCCGTAAAAGATAGACATATGCTGTCGCGGGCATTCTTGTAGTTTTCTCTGTGATATTCAATTCTGTGTACAATAATTTGGTGTATATGTTATAGTTTAGGCAGCGCAAGTCTTTTAAGCGTCCAGAAAGTTCAGAAAAACACCTTTTTCACTACAATCGGCGATTTTTAAGGGTGAAGGAGTTGAGTGTTACAAATCTCTTATAGCCTAAAACTTTCCCGGGAAACTTGTGAATATATTGATTGCAAAAAGCACCATCACAATCGGATGAATGGTGTAGTAATCCATAAAGGATAGACATTATACTCGTGTATATATATATATATATATATATATATATATATATATATATATATATATATATTATATATTTGTATATTGTATTACAGGAATAGTCAAAGAAATGTAAATCAATGGGATTAAAATTAAGAGAATAAATACATATATAACTTATTATTCGCAGATGATCAAGTGGTAGTCACTTCAGGTTGTGAAGATGCCTATATGGGTAGGATAGTAGAGGAAGAATACTCAAGATGGGCTGTAACAGTTAATTATAATAAAACAGAATATATGAGAACAGATCTTTCCGAGGAATTAGTAATAAATTGAACAAAGATTAAAACAGAGGAATATTGGGAGTAATTGCGATCAGTAATTCAATAGATGGATCATCTGAATTATACATCGAAAAAAGAATAATATATACCGGTACAAAAAAGTTATTGGTATATTGAATTCTATTTTATGGAGTAGGAATATAATCAAGAGGACTAAATTATTAATATATATCACAATTGTGAAGAGTATTTTATTATATGATGCGGAAACATGGACGTTGAAGCAAAAACACAGAAATAAGTTATTAGTCACAGAAATTTACTTTTTAAGAAGATCGGCAAGAATATCAAAATTAGATAAAATAAAAAATAATACAATAAGCGAAATGAAGAATGTATAAAGGATATTGTAGAAGATATTGAAGAAATCCAACTAAGAAGGTATGGGCACATAATGAGGAGAAGGGACACACAAACAAACAAAGTATCGAAATGGATACCTCTGGACAAGGAAAACGTGGTAGACCAAAGCCAACGTGGTTGAAGGGAATTAAAGACGACATAAAGAAGAGAAATATGACCGAATCAGACACGCAAGACCGGGAAGTATTGTGATCTTATTTTATTTTATTCTAATAGTAGAAAGCAAAGTAGGATTGGGAAAATATACTGCATCTGGTAGTTTAATTATAGCTTCTCGTTTTTCTCATGTGTAGCTATAAATTCTTGCACCTCCACCTCAATTACGTTTTCTATACACTCGGTATTTTCCCTTTTCTCTCTTTTGGCAGCGACCTCGCCATATGGTTGAACTCTTCATTTACTTATCTCCTTTTCTTTCTTGTCGTTTTTGTTGTTTAAGAGTGGACACAGTTTTCTCAAGTCAGTAGATAATAAAAACACTATCTCTGTGTTCGACAACTTTACCGAAAGTTCTTCTTCCCTGGAATTACTTTCTAGTGCTATTTTTGCCAAACTTAGAGTTCTAAGATTTTTTTACACAAGTTAGCGAAAAAAACAAACTTCCACGTTATTTATAACCAATGACAGGCAGGGGCACAGGACATATGAAATTCAATTCGTAAATCAATCAATTGTCTTCATAATAGAAAAATATATCACTTTTTCCATTGCCTGGATTCAAATAGAACTCTTAATTACATAGAGAAAATGTATATACACTGTGGAAATCTAATATTACTTTCATGTTAGGATAGTAATAATAATAATAATAATAATAATAATAATAATCATCATCATCATCCGGTATCATGGCAGTTGCCGCCGTCTTCCGGAAACCAAACGCCATTCCTCTCTATCCATCCATTGATCTTCCTCCATTCCTCAATTCATAGCTGCTTGTACCCCTTCTATCCAAGTTTTCTTCGGTCTTCCTCTCTTCCTCCTTTCTATTGGGATCCATTCCATAACAATTTTTGGCAATCTTTGCTCTGGCATTCGTTTGACATGACCATACCACTGCAATCTTTTCTTTTCTATGAATAATAATAACTTATTTATATACAGATTTTCAATGTTTACAAATCTTTCTGAGCCTGAAGTTTTATTTTCCTTGTCCACTCGTCTCTATCAATAATGATGATAATAATAATAATAATAATAATAATAATAATAATAATAATAATAATAATGATAATGATGATGATAATAATAATGGTAATAATGATTTTATTTTAGCTGGCAGAGTTAAGGCCTTAAGACCTTGTCTTCCACTCAACCAGCGAATAGTAGAATTATACAAAAATTACATGCTTATTATAATTTTAAGATATTATTATAATACAGACTAAACAAAATACAATCATGATGTCTAACATTAGCTAATACAACAAAGGGAATATAATGAAATTAAAATAATATAATATAAAGTAAGTAGCTTCCTACTTGATTATTTATAGAATTCTGTATATAGTTGTTATGCAGTTAATGTTTTCATTGTGTCGAACTTAAGATATCAGATAATAATAATAATAATAATAATAATAATAATAAAATAATAATAATAAAATAATAATAATCTTTTACTATGTTTCTCGTGTATTTGAGAATAAAGTTCTCAGGAAAAATTTTGGACCAAAGAGAGATGAACAGACAGGTGAATGGAGAAGACTTCATAACAGTGAACTGCATTGTCTTTATAGGAAACCAGATATAATAAGAACAGTTAAGTCCCATAGACTGCGATGGGCAGGACATGTGGCACGAATGGGGAATGAAATACGTGCATGGAAGCTTCTTCTAGGAAAACCGGAGGGAAAACGCCCAGTTGTTTAGACCAAGAATGAGATGGGAAAATAACATTAACTATGATTTGAGGGAAGTATATTATACAGGGGATGATTGAAAAACATTAGCTCAGGATAGGGATGTATGGATAGCTTATGTCCGCGCGGCCATGAGCCTATGGGTTCGATAGTCCCAGTGAGTTAGTTATGTTTCTCCTATGAGTTACTGAAGGAATGATATTCTGTAAAAGACTTTTAAAACGATAGGGATTTAATTAGAGAATTCTTTGGTGTAGTGTAAAAATCATGTAGGCTATATTATTTTCTTGTATTCGGTAGGGGAATTAAAATTCAAATTTTATGCTGGAATTAAATAGAACATTTTGAATTACTGAAAATTCTCAGATCAAAGCGATAACATATTTTTATACGTTGATATTAAATTGTGTCTTCAGTTTCATATCATATGAATGGAATATTATTTTTCGTACATGAGCATTTCAAAGAATGACAATAACAGGAATGCAGATTAAAAATTTTAATTACAATGATCATGAATAAAAAACTTCCCATAGATTACTTTTTTTAAGCTTTGACGAATATATTTCTTTTGCTTTACTGCGCTCTAATCATATACGATGCCAGATTTTTATATACGTTTGTTGAAAATCTATTCTCGTGATAAAATTACTCAAAACTACTAGCAAACATATCGAGCAAAAGTTTGCCTACATATCGCGAGGGTCGCGTGTTAAAACCAGGGGGGGGGGAAGAAATACTAGGGTTAAGTTCTCCTGGAGGGACTTTAAGTGATGAGTCTCCAGTTTGAAGATTTTCAGACTCGTAAAAGAATTTCATTCCTAAATTATATTTAGTTTTATTTATTTATTTAGCTAAATTCAGAAGATAATCTACAGAAAGGTCTGCATGAACTTAACAAAATTACAGAAGAATATGGATTGCAGATATCTACAGAAAAAAAAAAAAAAGTTATGGCATTTCAAGATGTAGATCCTGTCAGAAGTAAAATTGTACTGGACAATAACATTTTGGAGCAGGTGAATAATTTTACATATCTAGGATGCAATATCTCATATGAAGAAGAAAAGGATCTAAATGCAAAAATATATACATTTTTAAGAATTTTAGGGTTAATAAATACTATCTTCAAGCCACAGTTAGTCCAAAAGCATTCAAGATTAAAGGTGTATAAAACACTGGCTCTTCCAACTCTTTTGTTTGGTAGCGAAGTATGGACGTTGAAACAGAAGGATATACAGAGACTTATATCTGCTGAAATGAGATATCTTCGGAGGACTGCAGGATACACACTACTAGATCACAAAAAAAAATGAAGACAAACTTAGAAGAATTACACATGGAACCTTTAGAAAATAAAATTTCTGATTATAAGTCAAGATGGATGCAACATGTTAATCGAATGGAAGATCACAGAATACCCAAACAATTGTTAAAATATCAACCTGCAGGAAGAAGAAGACCAGGACGTCCACTCAAAAGACTTTTGGATCGTGTTTCTCTTGAGGCCGAAACAGGTCAACAAATGGCCTAAATTCGTGAATGCACTATGATGATGATGATGATGATGATGATGATGATGATGATGATGGTGGTATTTATTTAGCTTGATAGAGTTAAGGTCATGTGGCCATCCCTTCCACTCACCAGGACAAACATATATTACATCAGAATATAACAATCACAATTAATTCTAATATTAAATACTAAATATAAATTTGATCAATAAGGTAGTTATTCAATATATTACAATCTATAATACAACCATCTTAATGACAGTTAAGATTAAAACTAATAATGAAATGTATTCAAGTAAGATAAATTAAATTCTTGATAGACTCTCGCGGTCTAATGTTATAAAAACAAAGAATGTGAGATATAGAAAATTAATTATACGATTATATAATATTTAAACAAATGAATATATTTGTTAATCTTAGATTTATTTTTATAAATAATTTAATTTATTAATTGTTGAAAGAATACCATCAGTAAGGTGTATAAGTTAGTTTAGGATCTGAGTAAAATTTAATCGGTATTTCCCAATCAAATAACACCTTAGTTGCCTACTAGATGTCTCTTTCAGGCGATAAGCTAACAATTGTCACTCGCTGACACCTATAAGGAAATAAGCGTAACTAAATCAACTTGATTTTGTAACTTCAGTAAAGGGGATATACGGGTATAGACAGAGAGACACATTTGTTTGGTTGGTAGGTAGTGAGATAGTATTTTATTTAATGATGCTCAAGTCATTCGCATATTCCTTGGTTTGTTAATCAGGTCAGACTTTTGATAAAATAAAACTTATTAGGCCCCTATTAGTATTGAACATGCGTAGGTACAATGCGAGATTATGAAGATAAGGCTATTGTTAAAAATAAAATATTTTTTGCGCGATTCTGCGTTCTGTCGTACTTACAGCAATGGCGACCATGATTGAAAGTTCAAGCTCCTAAATTTCGTGGTTGCCAACCTAAATAACTATACTGCAATATTACATATTCAACTTTTATAATATTCATGATGTGTTCCGTTGAGGTATTATTCAAAATTAATATATAATTATGGGATATTCACCTGAAAGGTCCGTCTCCTCAACTTAATCAATCATTTAACTGTAGCGCTTTCGGGATTTGTCCCATCATCGGCAGTTTTGAATCCAAGTCCCGAAAGCGCTAAAGTTAAATGATTAATTAAGTTGAGGAGACGGACCTTTCAGGTGAATATTCCATAATTATATATTAATTTTGAATATTACATATTACCTACCTCGTGCGGGAAGTAAAACCACTGCCCTTCATGTATACTACGTACAATGTATATACAAAAATATATCCAAAATGTAGTGTTAATGTACATCATACGAAACAATTCACTGCATTTTAAATGAACTGAACTTTATTTGAAACAATATAAAACAATAAAGACGTAACTACCGCCATTTTATGACTGATTGGTGTCACGGCCTGCTGTAGTTTTAACTAATAAACATTGCCCACACTGTTAATGTTAGTTAGTTGTTTATAATTAACGCAAATATTTTCAACAAATATATTATTTTACTATTATTTATTATTTTGAAAACATCGCGAAAAAAATGTACAACGCACGTTTGTGCAGTGTTTTAAACATTTCCTCGTTTCTGTTAAAACCACTTCGTAGCCTCGCAGTGTAATATACTATTATCTACTATTATAACAATCAGTGACGCTTTTGTTCGTAGTTACTGGCAACAAAACCTACATTTTATATTCTAACAAAACACGCTATCAAAACATAAAATAATACAGGATCAACAAAACATAAAATACACTTGAATGATGATTTCGTATAACATAAATAAACTTTCCTTGACTTTTCTGGAAGTATACTAATAGTTACATCTTGGAATATTTTAATATGTTTTCCTGATGAACCGTGAAAACCATCTTCTCGGCTCATTTTTACCTTAAATTCACATAGGAAACTAGCACCCAAAATTGCAGAATATAACAACAATATTTGTCAATTGATCGGGTTTTTTTTCTCTCCAAAGCCCTATATTACTCTTTCTCTAAACATATCGTTTCCGCAATAAATAAATTTCATTAAATGTACGAAATATACAACATATACTAAAATACTGTGAACATAGATAACATATTATAGAAAACACGTTACAAAATTAGGTTAAATAACTCGCTGCTCTTATAACACTCCCCTCGTTTGTGTTCTTCGAGCATCTCGTTACTTTTTTTTTCCATTACTTTTTTTTTTTCTTTTTCTCTTTTTTGTTTACACTGTTTTCCTTCTTCTTTTTACCTTTTTGTTATTCTCACATTTAGACACAAGGACAAGACACGCTCAGACCCAAGGTGGAGATTAAAATTCCCCTACCCCGCCGGGAATCGAACCCGGGTCGCTGGAATGGAAGGTGAAGACTGTATCGACTACGCCACGGCGACGGACATAACTTTCTGTTTCGTTCTGTATCAGCTTTTGTTTCAGAACCTTAAGTCGATATTGGGCGTATGGCTACTTTTTTTTCTTTCGTTTACACTGTTTCCTTTTTGTTTCACCTTTGTTAACCTATTTATCTTATTCACACATGCAAACACAAGACAGGACACACACCCAGACCCAAGGTGGAGATTTAAAATCCTCTACCCCGCCGGGAATCAAACCCGAGTCGCCGGAGTGGAAGGTACGGACTCTACCGACTACGCCACGGCGACGGACATTACTAAAACTCTGCTTTTGTTCTAGTCGCCTAAATAACTATAAACGTACAAGATCCCGACATACTTTTAATAAACAAATATATTTGCTCTTGTTTCCTCTAACTTCCTTAAAAATGTTACATAATTTTCGTATGTCATATTTGTTAACAAGTTATACATTTATTTCCAACACCAGTATACTCTATCGTATCTAATAAAGTGTAAATTTATGATCGCCTTGTTGAAATATGATTTATTTTAATCGATGCATTAATTTTCTTTAGATTTCTCAGGATCCAGATTATGCATCTTTCATGTTAAGGAAATTAGAGATAGAATACAAAAATGGAATTGCAGATAAATTATAATAAAACAGAATATCTTTCATTGAATACAACAGACGAGCTAAATTGTAATTCAGGAAGAATACATAATGTTAAAAAATTTAAATATTTAGGATCTATTTTAGATAAAAATGAGAATTCAACTACAGAAATTAAAACAAGAATAACTAATGGAAGCAAAATCATTGGGATGTTGAACTCAGTGTTTTGGAATAGAAATATTATACACAGAACGAAGAAAACTGCATTTTAAGTTATGTTACAAAGCATTTTATTGTACGGGTCCGAAACCTGGACAGTAACTAGAAAACAAGCCAACAAGCTGTTAGCAGTAGAAATGGATTTTTGGAGGCGATCGACAAGAATTTAAAGAAGGGATAAGGTCAGAAACAGCACAATAAGGGAAATTATGCAAGTTGAAAAAAAATAGAAAAAATAGAAGAAAAACGTTTGAAATGATATGGACACCTCATAAGAATGGAAGAAGAGAGAATACCACAGAAAATTCTTAATTGGAAAGCTAATGGAAGAAGTGGAAGCGGCAGATCTAAAGAACGTTGGATAGATGGAGTGAGGAGAAGGATGGAAGCTAGATATTTGAGGGAAGAAGATGCTCTAGACAGGAACCTCTGGGTTGAAGGAGAAACACTGTATTCCTAATAAAAAAAATCTTTGTTAAATTATTTTTCTTTCAGAAAGAATATATATATATATATATATATATATATCCATCCATCCATAGTAATTCTGCCCGACGGCAGGTCCTTCATTGCAATTATAGCATTTTCATGCTATGCTTGCAGCTTTACTAGGGAATTGTATAGGTGTGGTAGCTTCCCGTTGCTTTCCACACCGGTGAAGGATGATGATAATGATAATGGTAAGGATGATAATGATAAGGATGATGGCCATATGATTTCGGGGACCGTTTGGGCCTTAAAGTTTTCCTCACATTTGTCTTACAGGTGAGGAAAAACCCCGATAAAAACCTCACCCAGAAAAACTGCCCCGACCGGGGATCGAACCCGGGCCCGCTGCGTGACAAGGCAGCACGCTACCTCGAGACCACAGCGGTATATATATGTATTGCAAATGCCCCTGGTTGTCTTTCGACATTCCTGGTGTTCTCTCCTGGCATGGCGTACTTGTAACCCACTTCTAAGGTTGGGGCGCCTGGAAGGCGGGGTTACATTGCCCCGATGATATAATGGATGATGATGATAGTGGTGCGCCAGGAGAGTCCCTAATCCTAAGCTTAATCTAAGATGAGTAAGAATGATGATGATTTCGATGGCCATATGATTTCGGGGACCGTTTGGGCCTTAAAGTTTTCCTGATATTTGTCTTGCAGGCGAGGAAAAATCCGGATAAAAACCTCACCCAGAAAAACTGTCCCGACCGGGTATGGAAGCCGGGCCCGCTGCGTGACAAGGCAGCACGCTACCTCGAGACCACAGCGGTGGACTTCAGAAATAATATAGACACTATAGAATAATATTATATTACAGGGCTATATTTTATCCAATCTAAATATATGTAGCTTCCATCTATCAAAATTAAAATTTTGTATGACACTCTTAAAATCGAGATATATTTCCAAATGAATAAGAAATGTCAAATTGTAATATCTCATTTCCAAGTTAATTCTTATCTTTTTGGATGACAGATGCGAGTAACTAAGCCATTTATACTCGTATAAAGATTTAAATAAAAAGTGGAGTTTCATGGATAAATTAAATTGATGCAAGAAGCAGAATATCACGTATTGTCCACTTGTAGCTTTTTAATGTTTTAAAACTGTTATTAGTTTTGTTCCGAGTTCTGTTACGTCGATAGTCACTCTTGATTTTGCTTCATATTCAAATTTTTTGCTTGACTTTGCAATAGAAAAATTAAAAAACTTTCTGAACGCATAACTCCCAATTATATGTCAAACTATATTACAATACATTTTTAAAATTGTATTAACTGTATGTGCTCTAAAAATTTCAAAGCAATTCCCTTGATTTAAGTGTATAGCAATAGTCGATTTTTTTTCGAAATATCAGATCTGGAAAGATGATCGATATCAGAGAACTGTAATTACTAATTTAATCGAACCTTGTTATTTCAAGCAAAAATATGATGGGTAAAATTTAAGTCTAATTTATAATTTAAAAGCAAATTTTAAAAGAAATAAAAAATACTATCTAACAAAATTAAACAATATTATAATACGAAAAGAAAAATTGTTACAACTTTAAGGGCGTGTTGGATGAAATTTCTATTTTCTACATTTTTTGAGCTAGAGAATTGTTTTTTGTACAAACGTTCACTGCATGATACATAATTACGCGTTTAAGTTTCATTCTTGCAAGTTTACATAAAACATTACATATTCATTGTAAAAATATTGATTTTCAACCATAAATTTATTTAAGGTGAAACATTAATTTTATGAGTTATTAAATATTATATTTTAAAAATTGCATGTATTATAATTAAATGGGTTCCACAATTTTTTAGTAAAATGTCTGGTTTTTTACAAGACCCTTAACATATTTAGGAAAACATCATGCATTAGAATTCTTGTAATGTGAATACAAAGGGAGAAAAAAAATGTACCTCATGCGTGGAATTACAAAAAAAAATTGAACACATTTTATTTTTTGTTTCTTAACATACTATTT
Organism: Diploptera punctata; assembly: GCA_030220185.1. Taxonomy (NCBI): domain Eukaryota; kingdom Metazoa; phylum Arthropoda; class Insecta; order Blattodea; family Blaberidae; genus Diploptera; species Diploptera punctata. The sequence continues at coordinate 7,761 of JASPKZ010001260.1, read as the reverse complement.
CAATCATAAAACCTATGAACTACTTTGTTACCCATTGGTTTTAGGAATTGCAGTAAAAATTTTAACCTTCTATGCCAAAATTTCTGAATTCCATTCAATTTGAATGTACAAAAATGCAGTGGAAATAAAAGTGTGGAAAAACAAGTTAAAATATATAACATACAGGTAGTATTTAACTGGCGCAGCCTTTTAACTGTGACGTAATTTAAGGCACTTAGAAGCGCCATAGGCCTCTGAACCTTTGCCAACATATACATTATAGTACAGGCTATTTTAGTACAAAAGACAAAAAAATGCCAATTTTGTTCTCAAATTGTCAATTTTTCACCCATCACCCCCCTTAATAGAGGTAAAAATGTAAAAGAACAGTAGCTTACATGCATTGCAGCTACTATGGACCAAGAATATATAATAAACTACTATTAACTTTATATACATTGTAATTCCCATCCACCAAATGCTGTGAAGCCATGCTTCTATCTTGCAAATGGCGGCTCCTTTATTAAGAAGACATATTTGGGAATTATACATTACAGACAGTACGGCTTTTTCCAAGTTTTTATTATTGATTTCGTACATCTCAATGATGGATAAATCATATTTGAAGAGAAAAATTATACGCTCAGACCGGGACTTGAACCCGGGACCCTTGGTTCTCTAGACCAAGTGCTCTACCAACTGAGCTACCTGAGGAAGTACCGATCTAAACGCAAATCTTTCTCTATATACATTGTAATTCCCATCCACCAAATGCTGTGAAGCCATGCTTCTATCTTGCAAATGGCGGCTCCTTTATTAAGAAGACATATTTGGGAATTATACATTACAGCCAGTACGGGCTTTTTCCAAGTTTTTTATTATTGATTTCGTACATCTCAATGATGGATAAATCATATTTGAAGAGAAAAATTATACGCTCAGACCGGGACTTGAACCCGGGACCCCTTGGTTCTCTAGACCAAGTGCTCTACCAACTGAGCTACCTGAGCAAGTACCGATCTAAACGCAAATCTTTCTCTATATACATTGTAATTCCCATCCACCAAATGCTGTGAAGCCATGCTTCTATCTTGCAAATGGCGGCTCCTTTATTAAGAAGACAATGTATATAGAGAAAGATTTGCGTTTAGATCGGTACTTGCTCAGGTAGCTCAGTTGGTAGAGCACTTGGTCTAGAGAACCAAGGGTCCCGGGTTCAAGTCCCGGTCTGAGCGTATAATTTTTCTCTTCAAATATGATTTATCCATCATTGAGATGTACGAAATCAATAATAAAAACTTGGAAAAAGCCGTACTGGCTGTAATGTATAATTCCCAAATATGTCTTCTTAATAAAGGAGCCGCCATTTGCAAGATAGAAGCATGGCTTCACAGCATTTGGTGGATGGGAATTACAATGTATATAGAGAAAGATTTGCGTTTAGATCGGAACTTGCTCAGGTAGCTCAGTTGGTAGAGCACTTGGTCTAGAGAACCAAGGGTCCCGGGTTCAAGTCCCGGTCTGAGCGTATAATTTTTCTCTTCAAATATGATTTATCCATCATTGAGATGTACGAAATCAATAATAAATACTATTAACTTGTTCGGAAATCTCAAAAATGGATATACAAAATGTAACAAAATTTGTAAAAAATATATCTTCGGTAATTATAAAATGGTAGCCAAAGGGGTAGTGTGTGGTCTCGAGGGTATATAATTTGTTGGCGGGCTTGCCTATACGCTGGAGACCACATACTACTCCTTTGGCTCCCATTTTATAATTACCGAAGATATATTTTTTTTACAAATTTTGTTACTTTTTTATATCCATTTTTGAGATTTCCGGACTAGTTAATATTAGTTTATTATAACGATATTGTGAAAATATGTTAACAGTAGTTTATTCTATTATATTGATAATAGCTGCATTGCATGTAACCTACTGTTGTTTTACATTTTTGCTCTATTAAAGTTATAACAATGTTTCTCTTCGTATTATAATTTGTTTCATTTTGTTAAAACTCGGGAAATGCCATTCATTCCTACTATGTCCAAGGCATACACGGACTCGTCGTGGCTCCTGGATAACTCTATGTGGTGCAAGGACAAAAAGCAAGTTTCCGATGCTTGAAATTCGGGACTGGCCAACTAAGGGAGACAACCGTGACAGAAAACATTGGTCCTCCAGGATAGCTGGGGGTTGGGCATAGAGTTGACACCCCTATCCCGTAAAAATATAATCGTCACGAAATCAGAAGAAGCACAGTATACCGGACGCAACTTTCACGACGACAAGTAAGATAGGAGGATTCAAGACATTAAAATTAAAAAAAAAAACTGGATGAACGAAGCTCAGGGCAGGGAAGTCTGGTATAAGCTTTTGAAGGCGGCCAAGACCCACATGGGGCTGTCAAACCATTGATGATGATGATGATGATGATGAATTATAAAATAATTTAGAAGTAAAATAAATATAGTTTTATTGTTGAAATAGATAGTTATATAACTTTTTTAAAATTTAAGTCAATATTGTTGTATTGTTCAAATATGAATAATGTTTATTGTAATAAAGTTTGTAAATGGGGTTTAAAAAAGTATTATCTAATACATATTTTTATAATTACATCTAAGAGTGCCTTATACAGGGTGTCCCATTCAAACCTCCCACATTTTAATTAATCATAACTAACAAAGTATGCGGGATTATGAAATGAGGTTGGTATTAAACTCAAAGAATGTTCACTGCCACACATTAAAACACCTCTACATGTGCACCATTTCTTCTGAAACACGTGTACGAGCAACTCCTGATTCATTTTTAACTCTTCCAGTCGTCAGAAACTTCTCAAGCCATGTCTTAATGGTCTTCCCATCAGGTGCATTTCCTCCATGTTCTCTCCGGTAATTTGTTTGCACTGTAATTATTGACTTCGTCTCTGCATACTAGAAACAGTTTGTGCTCTTCATTTTGTTTTATGTCATTATGTCCAAGATACGACAGATGAATTAACTGCAACAATGAAAACAAATATTCGTTGAGTTTCTCTTTCTTTTAATACCAACCTCATTTCATAATTTCGCATACTTTGAGAGTTATAATTAATTAAAATGTGGGAGGTTTGAATGGGATACGGTTATTTCTGTTTTGTGTGGTTATCTTGTTAATTGTCCTGATTTGTTTTGTATTGTAAAATTAATATGTACAAGAATCCACCCCTGAGCACACCTCATTTAGGGGTGGCTACATTAAATTAAATACAGTATGTTTCATTAATTATATTTTAATAGTCTCTATCAATAAATAATTTTGTTTAGATTGATTTGATCTAATTGTTACTAAATTATATTTAGCTTGTTACACAATAATGAACAGAAATATTAAACAAATTATATTCTCAGAGAAATAGATTTAATGTTTTAATTACAAACTTTGTTTTATAAATATAGCGTTGAGAAATGTATATACAGAGTGTCCCATTCAAACCTCCTACATTTTAATTAATCATAACTAACAAAGTATGCGGAATTATGAAATGAGGCCGGTATTAAACGAAACAGAAACTCAAATAATTTTCATTCCCGCACATTGCCACACACTAAAACACTTATGTATGTGCCCCGTTAGTAGTACGAACAATATCAAGTCTGTACTCGATTTCGTGCCACGTTCTGTCCAACATGTCCATTGGTTCTGTTGAAATTGTGCCAAGGATACAGGTTCGTAAATCATGAAGATCTTGTACTGGAGCCGCAAACACACGGTCTTTTAAAATACCAGAAAACAGTTTGTGCTCTTTGCTGACGAATCGCCGTTTTATATCATTATTGTCCAAAATGCGACGATGAATTAACTCCAACAATGAAAACAAACATTCTTTGAGTTTATCTTTCTTTTAATATCAACCTCATTTCATAATTCCGCATATTTTAAGAGTTACGATTAATTAAAATGTGGGACGTTTGGATGGGACATGGTATATATAGGAGGCGTAAAAGTACCTACGAAGGAATGGTTAAACTAAGGAATGAAAGAAAAAATATGTTAAGAGTACCAGTTTATTTATTAACTCATTCATTTAGATTGATATATTCATTTATTTACACATATTTTATTTGTTTGTTTTTGTTGTCTAAGTCAAGCCAACAAGCTGTTAGCTTTAGCAATAGATTTTTGGAGGCGATCGACAAGAATTTCAGGAAGGAATAAAGTCAGAAACAGTACAATAAAGGAAATTATTTTAAGTTGAAAAAAAAATTAGGTAAAATAGAAGAAAAAACGTTTGAAATGGTATGGACACCTCATGAGAATGGAAGAAGGGAGAATACCAAAGATGATCCTTAATTGGAAAGCTAATGGAAGAAGTGGAAGAGGCAGGCCTACAGAACGATGGATGGATGGATGGAGTGAAGATAAGTATGGAAGCTAGAGATTTGAGGGAAGATGATGCTTTAGACAGGAACCTCTGGCGACAAATCACTTTGGGTTGAAGGAGAAACACTGTATTGTGGAATATTCCTAAAAATAAAAAAAAAATTGTCTAAGTGCAAAATATAAAACTCTTAAGTGTTGTTTTGTCCATTGCCACCAGGTTGTCCTTTACGACTTTTCTGGTTTTCTCCCCTGGCATTGGCGGAATTGTAATCCTCTTCTTAGGTTGGGGCACCTGGTAGGCGGAGATACGTTATCCCCATGATATGACGGGTGATAAATGATAATGAAACGCCGGGAGAGTTCTTAACCTAAACTTAACCTAAATTCCAGACCATGTGAAACCACAGGAATAACTCCAATTAAAAATTAACAATGGTCTGACCATGAGTCGAACCCGGACCCCATGAACTGTAGTCAGAAACCCAACTATTAAATGATTAGAACATTATGTTGTTGTCTATTTCATGAAATTATCTGATACTTTTTAATTATTTGAAACTTCCTTCTTGTTATTTTCATTTTCAGATTCCTAAATTATAAATACTCACTCTACGAACTAAATGTGAAAAAGTTGTAAGTTAAGCAATCAAATGTTCACCTTATTAAACTTAGAATTTAATTATTAGTGTCATTATTATATTGTTTCATTGTCAATGTACAAATGTCATTATTATAGTGAACTTGAGAAAATAATTAATGAAGGAACAAAATATATTGGAATGTTAAAGTCAGTGATATGAAGTAAAACATTATAAATAAAACCAAGACACTGATGTTTAAATCATTAGTATATAGTGTTATGTTGTATGTGGCAGAGATCTGGGACTTTAGGTAGACAGCAAGCAAAAAAGTAACAGAGATGGGTTTTGGCGAAGGGCATCAAGAAAATCAAGAAAGGAGAAAATTCGGAATAAGAAAATGAGAGAAAAAATGAATGTTAAATATAATGTTACAAAAGAAATAGAAGAACAAAGATTGAAATGGTATGGACATCTGAAGAGAATACTAGAATCCCAATAATGATGCTGGATTGGAATGCTGAAGGCAGGAGAAGGAGTGGATGGATGAAGTGAGAAGAAACATTATCAGCAGAGACCTTAAAGAAGACGATGTTGAGAATAGCAATCTGTGGCGGAGCAAAATACATTTGTACTGAAGGATAACTACTGTAATGTAGAGAAAATAGATTATATAAAAATGAATGTTTGTTTCTTTGTTTGTACTTTATGCGCGGCCATACCGTTCATTCGATTGTGATGGGGTTTTCGCAAAATGTTCAGGAGATTCCCGGGATCAACATAGGCTATAAGAGAGTTGAGATACTCAACTCCTACACTCTTAAAAAACACCCATTGTAGTAAAAAACATGAAAAGTCCGTTTTTTTACTCTTAAGGTGGCTTATTGCTGTCTAATTAATTGTATTGTTTTCATAAGTTGTAATCGTTTATATATATATATATATATTGTAATTTAGATTTAAGACTATTTTTTGTATTTTTTTAAACCTGGTTGAGTGGTAGACAAGGCCTTAAGGCCTTAACTCTGCCAGATAAAATAAAGCTATTATTATTATTATTATTATTATTATTTTATTATTATTATTATTATTATTATTATTATTATTATTATTATTGTTATTATTATTAAATACACAAAAAATTATTGTACAGAGAATTGAATATCTCAAAAAAGAAAAAAAAACTCTACAAAAAAGTCAGTGACAGCATATCTTTATCTTTTGCAGATAACACACAATAGCCATTTTTGTCTTTCAGTGATGCCAAGGAGATTGGGATAAGTAGTTCCCGGGCAAGCTTAGCAGCGCACGGCGGGTATTCTTTTATGGATAACTCGAAATAACGAATTTTGTCTTTCAGCTTATTTATGCCAAGTACATCGGGATGTGTAGATTCCCGGACAACGCCGGGTAATCAGCACAGTGTATCTAAAAAATAAATATATAAATTTATATTAATTTTTCCTTTTACTTATTCAAATAAGTGCAAGAACCCATTGTCATTTATTTAGGTGTAGCAGTGCACTCCTGGTATTAACTGGTCCTTAATAAAGTAAATATATTGTTCCAGTAATCAAACATTATATACGCTTTGTAAAAAGGAATAGACATTATTAATGTGTTTTTATCGAAAAAGAAAACAATATTTGCAAGTTGTAATAAACATTTGCTGCCATTCTGACAAGAAAAAAAATTGTTTAACTTAAGTACAAAGTTATTCATCTGAAATCACGTAGAAACGACTACTGCACTTGTATCTATTAAATGTGAGTTTGAATATATAATATGAATGTGAAAAAAGGAAGGAGAACAATATCACCATGGTAACAGATGTGGCGACTCACCTCAAGTCATTTGTCTTTTCCGGGACTAAATCTGCATTCACTGGATTTTATTTCAGTCTGTGTTACAAGCTACTCAATTTACAGCAAGCGCTGACATTTCAAGTCCGAACAAAAACCTATCTACACCAACTAAAGAGTTTTTTTAAGAGACCGCTAATGCTATAAACTTATATTTCCCCTCTTTATAATTCAAAAGCAAATTATCATAAGTAATGCCTCGAGTGATTTCCAATTTATTTAGAGAATTTGGAAATCAAGAATGGCATTTGTTAGGACCATTTAACGAATATAATTAAGCTGTTTACTAAAAAAAATCATTATTTAAATATAGTTATTTTAAAATATTTATATATTGAATGTAAACGGCGATGTTTGGAAACAAATGATAAATATTTGGTTATGTTTGATTTGTTCATGCACTGCAATTGATCATATTATTTATTGCCTTATAGAATCGCAATATTGTAAGAATACCTAGTGGAGAAAAATGGAACATATCAAACTGTATATTATAACCGACGTTATAGGTTATTAATTAATTTTTTAAGGACCAACCCAGTAAAATCATTATTTAAAACACACTTATTTAACACACAATTGTCAAATGTGTAGTTCGAAGAAATCTGTTCATTATTTGCTATATTCAATGTATTTGTTGGAGAGTCAGTCGCTGCAAAATAATGCTCTGGCCTGTTCAGAATATAAAAAAGGAGGAACTTCCTTTATCAGAAAGCAGGAGCTGGTAAGGAGAATTCGATAAAGAGCGAGGTGAAATACGATTGTCATTGATATTGAAACAAAATTTTCCATTGAAACGTGATTGGTCATTGATTCCCATTTGGGTCATGGGTTATATAGTCCAAGAAAACATATCAGTTCTTGTTAAACCAATCCGGTTTCCCATATAAATCATGTAGCTTCCTTCTGTGTATTTTTTTTCATTCACATATACTTCTCTCCTCCTCCACTCTTTCTCTTTCTCTTTCTCC
>JASPKZ010001259.1:0-59618 GCA_030220185.1 Diploptera punctata | reverse complement strand
AATGAAATTTCTCCATTTAGCTCTATCATCACCAACCTCTTCAGCCCCAACAAAGTTTTTTTTTTCTCACGTATTTCTCCTTCACTAATCCTCTTCAAAGTTATGTTTGGTCTTCTTCTCCTCCTTGAACCCTGGGTATTCCAGTCCAGTGTGCATCCAAATCCATTTTCTTTCCTTTATTGTTTTTGGACAGGTGCTTGTTCATTTTTGCGCCATAGTTCTTGGTTTGACATTATATCAGGCCATCTCACATTTAATGCCCGACGTAAACATCTATTTACATACCCCGGGAGCAAGTTAATTATTTCTTTTCTCATCTTCCATGTTTCACACCGTAGAATAAAACTGATTTTACATTTGTGTTAAATAGTTAAATCTTAGTTTTAATTGAAATGTTTTTATTCTTCCACGGTGGACAAATGCTTGGTTTGCATTTTTAAATAGATTCTGGACATCTTGTAATGCACCTCCATATATAGTAAAAATAGACCCTATAATCAAGGCAAAATTTTGAAGATGTTCGCCCACGTTGAGGTGACATTTAAAGTTGGACGTTGGGTTCAATGTTGATTTGCCACAGTTAATTTTATTCTTTCTCAAGGGAACACAAAGATGATTGTCACTTGAAATAAAAACTATATATATTTAGAAAGTTATTATCCACTATTTATTTTTAAATGAATGGTTAGTATAAATTATTTATTTGATGAAACTTGTCACAGTTCGTTTTATATTAACCGTTATCACTAATTAATTATAAAATGACGGTTAAAATTTGCTCAACTTTTAATTCAGTTTTAATCCACCAAATTTCCTATTTTGAAATGTTTAGATTTATCGGGAATATTTTATTTACTTGTCAATTATCAGACTTATTTCCTGTCACTCAAGTTGCTATAACTGTTGAAGGAGATTGTTTTACAAGACAAAAGTCTTTCAAATTAAGATTATATCCTAATATTATCACTGGTAAAGTAGTTTCACTATGCACATGTTATTTTCAGATACACTATTTATAAATTCAGTACTTTATCCTTAATGAGTTACTTAAATAATAAATGAGCGTTTTGTAATGCGACCATTCACATTGAGTGTTCATTGTGCACTGATGTGGTCATGTTAGAGATCTTAGTCCCAGCATTCAAAGTGTTTTCATATCCATTCAAATAGGATTTGGCCGTGAGTAGTACTGACTAACTCATTTCCAGATTATCCAATAATTTCAAAATATTGGAGATCAGTTAGTATTTCAAACATTTCAAATTCTCAACAGCTTCTAGAATCTTCCATAATCAAACTACGTTGACAACAATATCTTATTCTTAATTAGTTGTGATATAAAACGTATAAATTCTATTCATGTCCATATTAATACAATTTTTAATCATATTTCTTGTATTAATTTTTTCCCAGTGCCCCAGGTTGCCATTTCGACATTTCTGGTATTTTCTCCTGGTATGGCGTACTTGTAACCCACTTCTGAGGTTGGGGCGCCTGGAAGGCGGGGTTACGCCGCCCCGATGATGAGAGTTGATGATGATGGTAATGATGCACCCAAGAGAAGCCTTAAACTAAACTTGACCTAATTAGGCGAATATGATATTGATGATAATGATGGCCAGATGGTGTTCGGGACCGTTTGGGCCTTAAAGTTTCCTGACATTTATCTTACAGATGAGGAAAAGCCCCGAAAAATCCGGACCCAGGAAACTTATCCCGATCGGGTTTGGAACCCGGGCCCGCTGCATAAGAAAACAGCACGCTATCTCTAGACCACAGCTGTGGACATAAAAAATATATGCATTATTTGATTTGGCGTTTTGTACATCCTGGCCTAGTGCGACGTCTTCTCTAATGAGGTCGCTGGCGCTGAAGCCAAACAGAGCATGAGTGAGAGTTGACTAATTAGACCATGATACAGAATCGATTACTTTTAAATTAACATTTTATTACTTGACATCTCCATTTCCGGTTGTACTGGTCAGTTACTTGAAATATTACCCGGAACAGTTCAAGTTGAAGGACACCCGCCAGCCTTAATTATGTCATCTATAAAAATAATCTCTGCCTAAAATTTTATAAAAATCGATGGCACGACTACACTGAAGGGTCAAGTCCACTGAAGTGGTTACTGTCATTGGTTAGCAAATACTAGTAGCGTGATGCAGTGCCTCAACTTTACAGTAAGTTAATTTTCTTTCCCGGATTCCGCTACTTCTCATGAAGTAGCCATCCAATTGTCTTTTAGAGTTTGAGAAGACCGCGTCGCGGAGGACTCTCTTAAGGTAGCCAAATGCCTCATCTAATTAGTGACGCGCATGAATGGATTAACGAGATTCTCTCTGTCCCTACTGATACATGACCTCGTTTCAAATGCTATATTCAAAGAAAAATTCTGTGATATAGCCGGGAATCGTAGTCGGGATCCTTAAGATGCTGGCAAAGCATCCAAATCGTGATGCTACAGAGTCATGTATTTAATTTACTTAATAGGAAATTTTTAATGGACAAATCTGGATTAAAAAAAAGAACTTCACTTTTACAAATCTGGATTATTTTAAACCAACAAAGTGTATGCTCTTTGACGAGTGCATTATCAGTAAACTATTTTTTTACAAATAAAAATCAACGAATGCCAATGTTTATATACATACATTGTCCAAGAAGATTTCAATATTAGCATACATGGAGTAAAGTATATTTTAATTTATGCAGACCATCTTTATGTAGGAGGGCAAGATTTTTATGCCTAGTTTTAATATTGAAGTTCTTGGTATTATTACAGTTCAATGTAGTGAAAACTGTGAACCATGTAAAAAGTAAAGTGATCCCACTGCAGACTTTAGGAGGCCCTTAGGTAGTAGGCGGTTAAGGCTCTATTTTTTTCTGTACAATCGGCACTTGTTAGCTTAGCGTGACGACCGTCTTTTTCCCCAGAACAAGCATCTGATACTCATTTCATAATGTAGTTAAAACTATCAGCCATGTATTTAGTATTAAATAATGTTAATAATTAATCAGTGTAATTACCTTAAATATAACATCATATATTGTAGGCTCACTACGGTGGTTGTCCAGCGGCTCGTTTTGTTTCCCTGCAGCTGTTGTATATAATGAAATACAAAGATGCCGACTACCGCCACTATAATAATTCCGCATGTTAAGCATTGTCGCGCGGCACCCATCATAGTGAGGTGAAAATACCAATTTCATTGACAAATTATTATTCTAGACTGTGTATAATATACTTTACAAATAACATGTTAATGCGACCAGCCTCGTGGACTAGTGGTCAGCGCTTTTGATACAGTTCATGAGGTCCCGGTTTGATTATAGCAATTTTTCCTTAAAGAGAATTATTCCTGTGGCTGACCATGGCCTGGAATTTAGGTTGTAGACTCTCCTGGCGCTTCGTTATCATTTATCATCCATGATATAATCGGGGTATCGTAACTCCGCCTTCCAGGTGCCCCAACCTAAGAAATGGATTACAATTGTCATAAAAAACAACCTGGTGGAATTGGACAATATACAGTGCTATCAGTATAGTATTGGACACCGCGATCCTATGCTGTCCGTTCCCCGCCGCGAATGCGCCAGCAGTGCCAGTGAAATCCCCGCGTCTGCTGTCCATTGCCATACTGATCGCACTGTATAGTTTAATGCCGTAGCCGCGCGGTTTAACATATCCCTTGAAGCAGAGCTACAGGTCTTGCGTTGGTTCAAGTCCCCATGGCGAAATACATTTTTCTAATGAAACTTCGGTCTTCATGGGGCCGGTGTCTACCCAGCATCGTCAAGAAATTGGGCGTAAGCAATAAGTAGCGAGTGGCTCCATGTTAAAAAAACAAGTAATAATGGCTAGTGGACCCGCATGCTGACTATCACGCAATATTCTATGATTAACATACTCACATGTGAGGCCAGAAGCCGGCTGGTGGCCTTCTAGGCCTATCGCGTCAGGAAGGAGGGGGGAAAATGTGATATTATTCTATTGTTTAAAATATAGATCAGACTACGGTCATATATTCGAAGATTTTGTTAATGAGAGGGCTGTGATCAGATATTAAAAACAAATGCATCAGCCACGGTGGTCTAGTAGTTACGTTCCTTGCATCTAGCCCGTCGGGTTCGAACCCGACCAGGTAGGGACCTACTAGATGCCTGCTAGGTGTCACTTGAGGCGGCATGCCGATCACATGACACTCACGACATCTGTAGAGAAATGAGAATAATTAAATCAAATTGGTTAAGAATTCCCAAAGGAGGGGTAGGCCACGACTTGGGTGTAAGAGACAAATGGATGACTGGAGGAATAAAATAAAATAAGTTAAAATATCTTCTTAGGTAAAATCCGTCGTCCTCAACTTTAAAATATGTTATCTTTATGCCTGTAGGCCTTTCAGGACATCCGTCCCATCTTCAGTAGTTCATTCTTCGCTACAGCATCCAGGTTGATGTTTGATGATGTAGCGAAGAGTGAACTGCTGAAGATGGGACGGATGTCCTGAAAGGCCTGCAGGCATAAAGATCACATATTTTAAAGTTGAGGATGACGGATTTTACCTAAGAAGGTATTTTAACTTATTTTATGACTCTCCACCTCAACGGTTTTAACAATGAATTTTATTAGTATTGACAGGAGGAACAAATAAAATAATATAGGCTTATGTTTATGTTAATAAATAGAACATCTAGTTAAAAACTGCCGGTTTGTTTTAATGAAAACTCAATTTATGAATGGGTTGGATAACCTTGAGTTACCATAATGTATACCTGCGTACATTTGTGCTCGCAAAATTCGAAAATTAGTTCGGTTGATTGACTAGAAATGTTGACACAACGCATGTTGAATTCGGTAGACCTACTGCGAATGTTTACCCACTCACTCACTATTACGCTCTAAAACTAAGGAATTCACCTAAAACGACAATTTAAAAATCGCTCTAGCGGTCGCAATTTTCGATGTTTCACACGAAACTCAATATATGCTCATAAAATGAACAGAGGTAGATATCATCATAAAACCAGCGAAATCTGGTCATTAGAAGTTGAGTTTTACCCGAAATCTGAAAATAAAAATCGCCATGTTTGATTCTTCGCAATGTATATATTTGTACATAGAGGTTTTCAGGTATTGAGAGTTTTTATCCACCTATTATTTTATCCATTAGTGTAGGAGTTCACCTGAAACAAAAATTTAAAAATAGCTCTAGCGGTCGCAATTTTCGATGTTTCACAACGAAACTCAGTATATGCTGTTAAAGTAAAACTTAGGTAAGTATTATAAAAAAATAGCGAAATCTGACCATTAGAAATGGTTATATGAAATCCGAAAGAAAAAATTAAATCTAGCAACCGCCGTGTTTGCTTCGACGCAAGGTATACTTTTTAAGAACATAGGGGTCTACAGATGTTTTGATACGGCGAGTTTTTAGCCCCTATTATGCACTAAGTCATTAGTTGACTAAAAATCGCTCTAGCGGTCGCAATTTTCGACGTTACGTAACGAAACTCAATATGCTATTGAAATAAACCGAGGTAGGTATTATCAAAATTTTCTTTTTTACTTATTCAACTAAAAATAAAAACACATTTAATTTATTTAGGTGTAGCAGTGCACGCCGGGTATTAGATAGTAGATGTATAAAATAATATATATAACGACGTAGCCCAATGTTAAGCCATAGCCTCTCCCTTGTCAGGAGCCAATAGAGCAAGTTACCCTATTTACTCATAGATGTCATGAATGGCAAGCATCAAACACACCGACTAAACGTGACATCTACAGGAAACTAAGGTATTACTAGGACGTTGAGATCGGTAAATTTTGCTTAGAGGCATCATTATTAAAGCTTAAGGATCTTTTACGAGCCTGAAAATCTTCAGACTCGGGACCCACGGCTTAAAGTCCCTTCCGGAGGACTTGCTCCTTGAATTTTTCCATCCTAAAAATTCATCGACCGCGGCGTAGTTTGAACCCGGGACCGGAGGCAAGGAGCATAACCCCTAGTCCACCGCGGCGCTCATATAAAATAATATAACAAAGAGTAAAATGTGAATATATATATACACACACACTCCATATAAATGTAGTATGGATTTAGTAAACTAATTATTACGCGTGTTTGTTTTGCAGTTGTTAATTTAATTTTAATTGTTACGTGAACATAATGAAAGTGAAACTGTGCTGTTTTACCGTTGTCTACATAATATTGTGAAGTTGAGAGAGAAAGAGGGAAGAGGTCATTGTCATCAGCGTGACTTATTTCCTGTGTTCATTCTGGTATCAACAAAAAAATACAGTAAATTAACTATTGTATCTGATTGATTGGTATCATATGTGGACATATAGGTTATCTAAAGGTGAGCCTTTTCAAAAGTGCATTGATATTGAAAATGTAGTTTCTGTAAAATGATTCATGTAACACAGCTCATGAGAGCTAAAATTAACTGAAATATTGTTGTTGTCGCTAGATGACATAGAAGGAGTTACTGGTTATTCACGCAATTAGTGTAGGCTTAATGCAATACATCAACCTTAGATTTAATTTATTTAACCGGAGCAATATTTAAAGAAAAAGTAATAGACGATATTAAAAAAAACGGCATTCGCGTTTGTGAGATATCGGATTAAGTCCCCCGTATCCTTTAATGTTTTATAATTATTGGGAAATACTTTCTAACATATTATGACAAGAAAAAAAATTAAGTTCCAACTATACACCATGCGCATGCGCCAACAGACACAAAACGGTTTACACCATACGTTTACACTATCGAATCACGGGATGCAATCAACATACACGCGACATTTAAACTTGCGTTGCCTTGTATAATTTTCATAGAATCGATTGACGACAAACCATTCCTATTTTTCAATTTATAAATCTGGAGAATTATAGTGCAAATGCCAGTCAAAAATAAATTTAAAAAAATATAAAAACCGCAAAATCATTGTAGCAGTAGGCCTATGTGATTAAAGGTCCCGCTCAGCAGCCGAGTGGTTTAAGTTTCTTGCAGAACTATGGTGTCCATCCATTATAGGACAGCTATAATAAGTAGTGGCTCTAGGTTGACAAAACCAGCCATAACGCCAGGGGGGGGGGCTTGACATCCTACCACATGACAAGTGGATGTGATGCTGGGCCAAGGGCCTTCTGGCCCTGTTGTGCCACGGAGTTTTTTATATAAAAAAAACGACTTGAGGATTCTTTTTTTCTCCAAAGAGAGTATGAAATGTACCTGAAAATTGAATGAAAAGTTGAAATAAAAATAACCTCAAAAAATCATATTAACAATATGTATAATTGAAAAGTTGGTTTGAATATTCCAGTGAGATTTTGATCAATGATACAGCCAATAATACACATGTCGGAACAGAGTTTTATGGCCCTGAAGTGTTTGTGCTGCTACCTAAAATTGCAGAAGTATATGATGTTAATAAAATATGAAAGATAATAGAACTCCTGGAGAAGATGGTATACCAGCAGAACTGCTTATTACAGCAGACAGGACCCCATGGAAGAATAATCTAATCAAAATATTTTGGAATAATGGAGTGATTCCCAGTGTTTGGAGAATGACTATTGTATGCCTATTTTATAAAATGGGCAGTAAATTATATTGTAATAATTATAGAGGGATATTGCTGCTAAACACCACTACCAAGATTTTTCACTAGTATTTTATCTAACTAGCTTAAACTTTATACCAATGAAATCTTAGGGGAGTACCAAAGTGAATTTAAGCATAATAGACACTGGGCTCAAGTATAGAATGTCTTTACCTATGATTTCCTATACTACATTTTTATAATATTGTTGCTTCTACATACTTTTTCCGTCTTTACCAACATTTTGTAATATTTTAAATGTTTTGCAACAATATTTGTAACTTTTTTTACAATTATTAAATATTTATCTATGTTTAATTAATGTTGGGAAGTAAACATTATGAGGTATAATCATTAAAATTCATCGGAGAACATATTGTTTAAACAATATGTATAATTAGGAATGATCAAACGCTGAAAATTGAATTTGATATATTTAGAAAAGGAACTCATACAGATAATTACATTAAATCATCAGGCTTCAATCACATTGCTCATAAGCATGCAATATTCAATAGCTTAATTTACAGATTGACAAATGTACCATTAAACGAAGAAAATTTCAATAAAGAGTTTAAACATATCTTAAACACTGCTAGATTAAATGGTTTTGATAAAGAATTAATTATAAATAAGTTGAAGAAATTCAAACACAATAAAAGACTTAATGAATATACTACTCTACAAATTGCAAAAAAAAAGAAAAAATACAAAAAATTACTTACCATCCTGAAATGCATAGGAAATTTCAAAAATTTTTTGACAAATACAACATTTCTTTGGCACCAATAAATAAATTTAGTCTGGGTAATCTTCTAAGTACCAATAAAAAAGTCAATGTTCCAGACAGTAAGAAATCTGGAATTTATCAAATAAATTGTGAAGATTGCAATAAAGTTTATATAGGAAAAACAAAAAGGAATTTGGAAATTCGGACAAAAGAACATTTCAGAAATATTAAAATTGTGAAATTGAAAATCTGCAATTGCTGCACATAGTTTATTAGAACATCATAAAATTGGAAGAGAAGCTAAACTTTTAAAACAAGTAGAGAAACCTTTGGAATTGACAGTTTGGGAAAAAATGTACATTCAGAAAAACAAAAATAGATCAATGAATTTTGATATCCCTAACGAAATTACATTGATTTCGAAGTTCATAAATTCAACCATAGATGGCAGCACTGAAGATGGCGACAATAGGATAGTTGACGGCCGAAGAATTTCATCAGTCGGAGTTATGGCTGACGATGAACATGATTATGTTTGAAATCGCGATATCATGGAAGCATGAATCCTATGAGGTGAGTTGTTTAAACAATATGTTCTCCGATGAATTTTAATTTATCTATGTACCCGATGATCTCTTCAAAGTTCTACATAATCATTGTGCACATGCGCAAACCTTTAAAGAAACTTACGCTAGATGGCAGAGATATCTGTGAAATCAGAATGAGCAACATTTGAAAATATATTTTAAGAAATGGATGTTTACTCATGTAAATTTGTTAGATTCCGATGGGACAAGTTAGTGTACATCAAATTAGTTTACACTTCATTAAATAATATACATGTAATTTATTTTGTTAGGTTAAGAAGAGAGAAGTTGGTGTACATCCATTTCTTACAAATACTGGAATTTATTACAAAGGTTGGTCATACCGATTCAACACACATGCCCACCATCTAGCGGAAATCTCTTCAAGTTTTCGCACAAGCGCACTATAATTCTGTAGAACTTGAAAAAAAATTCTTCATAGAGATAAACTAAACTTCTTCCCACAATAGATCATATTATATTCACAATGAGTAATTATATGGAAAAGACAAATATAATATTAAAATGCATCAGTTATGTATTGATTATAAATCAGCATTTAGGTAAATAACAATTATTTACATTTACCAAATACAGTTTCGATCAAAGAAAAATCTTAAAATGTAAAAAAAGTTTTTTTCTCAATGGCAGTAGATTGTTTTATGACATTCCTGGCATTGGTGAAATTTTAATCCATTTCTGGCATTCTCTTCTGGCATTGGTGGAATTTTAATCCATTTCTGAGTTTGGGGCATCTGGAAGGCAGAGTTACAAACCCTGATGATATGTTGGGTGATAAATGGGAACAATGCACCAGGAGAATCCTTAAACCTAAATTTAATCCATATTTCAGACCATGGAAGACCATATGAATAATTGCCTCTAAGGAAAAAAAAAATCCTATAGTCAGATCAGGAATCAAAGTAAGAACTTCATGAACTCTAGTCAGAAGCTCTGATCATAAAGACCATGAGACTGGTCTCTTTATAGTTAAAGTAAAATATTCAATGATATATAAGTTAATAAACAATTTAAAATAATTATGATAAAATTAATATTTTTTAAGGATTGTTTAAATTAGGTATAATAGTTGAAGGGTCCAGGGGAAAAACGATGAATGTCACAAAATCACAAAAACTGAGGTTTCATATTCTTAGTGTTTGTACTGTTCCCTAGTAACATTTAAAAGGTGAAAACTGTTTAAAGAAGCTATGGGTTACATTTTATAAGGCTTTGAAAATAATGTGTACAGGGAAATGATATAGCGTTTCAAAACTTAAAATTCATTTATCTCAGTTTAAGTTTAATGTGACATTCATCGCTTTTCCCCTGGACCCTTCAGTTATTTTAAGCATTTACACAAAAAGTTTGTTTGGTAGCATGTCTATATATATATATATTTGTAAATTATCGTGGTTTATTAATGGATAATATTTGCCAGATATCTTGCATAAGACATTTGACTTTGGCTAGACTCATTCATATCCAGATGGTCATGGCCCACTTAACTTCCTATAAAACAAGTATGGAAACTTTATTGGGGTTAAATGTATTTCATATATTGTTGGCTAAGTCATAGATCTTTTATCTTTTAATAATGTTAGTAAGAGATGTGGAGCCACAGAAGATTCCAGGCATGTAACAGGAGTTAAAGAACTTTTTTTTTTGCAAGTATTACATGTTGATTTGCCATATAATTGTGAGAAATGCACAAGTTGATAACATTGTTTTGTCCACTGTTATAATGAATGAATGAATTGTGTAATCACTTTTCATTGAAAAGACATGTGTTGTAATAGACATGTTTCTCTCTCCTTGCAGTGAAGTCTCCCATTAAGAAATCTTCTCTTGGTGAACCACCTCGTGAAGCATTTCCCACAGATTCTGTGACATCAAGTTATGGAGTAGGTCCAACAGATGAGAATGGACGTCCACTGTTTGGCTTGAGTGCACTGCGTCGGCGGCAAAGTACCAACAACAACGTTCAAATACCTCAAGGTGAGTGTCATCTTACAGAGAATCCATAAAATATATTTTTAATAATTATTTTATTTTGGAACAGTCATCTTGAGACTGACTCAAAACTCTCTACATCTTGCTCATAAACAGGCAGAAGGTTTAGTAAGCAAACAGAGCAATTGTATTATCTCACAGAATATGTATGAAGGGCTCTTATCAGATAGTCCTATGCTATGTAATATTGAAACTTAGATATAAGACTTTTTAAACCAAAAAGTATCAATGAAACAAAGAAATCTATAACAAACATAGATGAATTACTCTGCCATCTGTTAAAAAAAATTGGATATTGTTATCCAATTGTAATATTATTGTGTTTTGTTTTTTGTTTTAAGTATATTATTACCAAACATCAACTTATTGTAACGGACTGTCAACAGCATGTATGGCTTACTGCCCGTGCGACCCATATTTGTAAATAACATTGTATATATCTTACTTTTAGTCTCATAAAGTCCTTATGTATGTATGTATGTATGTATGTATGTTAAAAAAATTGACAGTACTTGAACAGTAAGAAGAATGAATGTTCAGAGCTCTGTAGTTGGTCGAATATCAATTTTTTATAATGTGGCATAGGACCATCTTGTTTCAAACCCTTCATATTATGTCAGATTCTGTGTAAAAACACTCTCGTTTATGACAGTCTGTTTCATCAAGACTGTACAATCCAATGAATTCCTGTTCCTCCCACTGCAGCGATATGGGTGCCTCCCTAGTGGGACATTTCTTAACTACACTGATTTAATATGCTTATTTCCCTACAGATATTAGCAAGAGACATATGTGGTTGGTTCAATGCTGTGGTTTTGAGGTAGCATGCTGCCTTGTCACACAGCGGGCCCGGGTTCGATCCCCGGTCGGGCAGTTTTTCTGGGTGAGGTTTTTATTGAGGTTTTTCCTCACCTGTAAGACAAATGTCAGGAAAACTTTAAGGCCCAAACGGTCCACGAAATCATATGGCCGTCATCATCATCATCATCATCATCATCCTTCGATGTGGAAAGCAACGGGAAGCTACCACACCTACAATTCCCTAGTAAAGCTGCAAGCATAGCATGAAAATGCTATGATTGCAGTGAAAGACCTGCCTTCAGGCAGAATTACTATGGATGGATATGTGGTTTATACATCACCTCGAGATGACATCTAGTATGAAACTAAGGTATTACTTGGATGGATGAAGGTCGGTTAAATTTTGCATAGAGGTTTAAAATTAATGTTGAGAAGTAAACATTATGAGGTGGTATTGTTTATTTTTTATTATTTCACTCACCTCATACTTCATAATTCATAGCAGACCCATGAAGTATGAGGTGAGTGAAATAATAAAAAATAAACAATATTAAAAAACCTCATAGTGTTATTTCCTATCTACATAACTTAATTATGAGGTGATATTCATTTAAAATATGGTGAGAATAATATTTAAAAATCTCACCTCACAAATCTAGTGTTTTTCCTCGATACCGGTTTCAAACGGAATCCCGTCCAGCCTTAGTCAAATCTCGACTTCCATTAAAAACTGGTATCGTGGAAAAACACAAGATTTGTAAGGTGAGATTTTTAAATATTACTCTGATCATATTTTAAATTTGCAAAGAGGCCACTCATTCAGGCTTGCATTCTTTTACGAGCCTGAAAAATCTTCATACTCGGGACCCACCGCTTAAAGTCCCTCTGATGGACTTGTCCCTTGGATTTTTCCATCCTAAAAATCCATTAACACTAGTTGGATTTGAACCTGTGACCCTCAGGATTATATGCAAGGAATATAACCACCACGGCCAATGTTGCAACTGTACATTAAACTAATTAAGAAAGTACTTTTATTGATACTACAAATAGGTAAACAAACATTGTTTTCTTCCTTGTAATAATCCTTAATCCTGGTCTACCTGCTTTTGAAGCAGCGTGCACCACCTTCACCTGTACATCATATCGGTGTACAGAGTACACAGTAAGGTCACAGGTGTGTCCACCTTCCCTCGGTGCATTCTTAATTTGATATTACAGATACTAAAACTCCTCTGCCTGCTAGTAAAGAATATGCTTCAAGTAATGGGGCAGTATTTTTGAATGGCTGTTAATTGTCACTTGAGTTCACTATTTTAATTGATATTAGTTGATGATTGCCCTAGCATGGTAGTCCTATTATTTTAGGATAGAGCATTGAGATTCACATCTATATCAGGACCAGAAGGAGAGTTGCGTGGAAAGGAGACAATAATTCATAATTAAATTATTTTATTTCTCTTCGTTGACTAACTTAAATGCTCTTTACACTTGATTAATAAAAATTTTCTCTTAAGGACATTCAATATTCCAAACTTATGAGGACTCGAGCTATCTGATGATTTAAAAACTCGGGGAGATTTTTACTAAGTCCCGTGACTGTTATTTCCACACATTATTTAAACAATACAATTTAGACCTTCTCTCCACGGACTATTAAGTGTAAGTCCAGTTGGTTTGTCCTCATGAGTTTAGTATCAAAGTCAGGACTTTTTATTTCCATACATGGTTGTACATCCTAACTCCTAGGGACATAAATATTTTTTATTAAACTCTCAACTACTTCTTAATTTTTTCTCACGGATAGTAGTCCTCCAAAATGTGATGTTTTCAACTAGACCCAGCTTAAGAATTTCCAGTCTAATTTGGGGGCTACATATTTATGGCCTCTTCGCATTAAGGTTTCCCACTACTATTTGTGGGAAATTTCACCAATAATATATTTATTTAAGTTACTTTATATTCTATATTCAGTTCATTCTTTGTTTATTGATTAATCATATTTATTAATCACTATACTAGATTAGGGGTGATATATATCGATTCCAGTAAGAAATGATAATGTGTCCTATGGGAGGAACTTTAAGCCATGGGTCCCAAGTCTGAAGATTTTCAGACTCGTGTAAAAGATCCACAAGCTTAATAAAAATGCCTGTAAGCAAAATTTACCAACCTTGATGTCCTAATAATACCTTAGTTGTCTGTTAGATGTCTCATTGGGTTGGTGTGTTGACTGCATGCCACCCATGACATTTATGAGCAAATAAGGTAATTAAAAAATTAACTTGGTCTAGAAACTCCTTACAAAGGAGAGGCTATGGTTCAACAATGGATTAGCCATTATAGTTTAATAGTATTAACTGGTGCAAGAAAAAGTAATTGACCATGCTGTAACATAATCAGTCAAGTGGAAAAACAAAGTCAGAATTTTTTTTTCATTTTCCATGAGAACTATAAAATTTCATAGGAGTGGTTATAATATTATGAATTATTAAAACTTCATGATGGATAAATCATACATGAAGAGAAAAATTATACAATCAGACTGGGGCTTGAACCCAGGACCTTTGGCTTTCTAGGCCAAGACTCTACTGACTGAGCTATCTGAGCAAGTTCCAATCTAAACACAAATTTTTCTCTTATATAAGCTGTTAATTTCCGCAGACCAAATGCTATGAAACCTTTGCTTCTATCTTGCAAATGGCAGCTTCTTTATTAAGAAGACATTCATTTGGAAATTTTACATTACATTATAAAGCCAGTACGGCTTCTTTCAATGTTTTTGTTATTAATTTTATACATCTCATTGATGGATAAATCATACTCGAAGAGAAGAATTATACACTCAGACTGGGGGTTGAACCCAGGACTTTTGGCTTTCTACCGACTGAGTTATCTGAGCAGTTCCAATCTAAAAGCAAATTTTTATCTTATATACGCTGTTAATTCCCGCTCACCAAATGCTATGAAACCTTTGCTTCTATCTTGCAAATGGTGGCTTTTTCAATAAGGAGACATTCATTTGGGAATTTTACATTACATTATAATGTATGACTTCTTTCGATGTTTTTATTATTCATTTCATACATCTCAATGATGAATAAATCCTATTTGAAGAGAAAAATTATACACTCAGACTGGGACTGCAACCCAGGACCTTTGGCTTTCTAGGCCAAGACTCTATTGACTGAGCTATCTGAGGAAGTTCCAATCTAAAAGCAAATCTTTGTCTTATATACGCTGTTAATTCATATCCACCAAATGCTATGAAACCTTTGCTTTCTGTCTTGCAAATTATTAAACTTCAATTTGATGTCTCTTTGTTTCAGATACTGTTGATACTGCCCCATTAGATGAATCTAAGCCAGAACCAGAGGAAAAACTACAGGAGACAAAACCAACTGAAATCCGAGATTCCAGTGGACGTCCACTCTTTGGTGGTTTAAAGGCACTGAAAGCAAGTAGTGCTACTGTGACTAATGAGACATCAGCTTCCACTACCACTGCCACCTCTAAAACTAGCATCATACTAAATAAAACTTCACGAGATAGGACTCCCAGTATTGATGAAAGCAAAGATATGCCTGAACAACCTGTATCATCACATCTGCGCGATCTTGTCAGCAAACATGAACAGAATTCACGTGAGTAAGAGCTGTTATCTTGCTATATGATGACTACTAAAAGTCACCGTCACCATCCTAATCGTTATCTAATGGCTGGATTTGACATTATCATAATTTTCTTAGTAGCTTTCCAGAACTAAGGGCAAACACGCACACTCTGTTGAGTAATACTAAGAAATTGAGACTGGAAGTAAACATCAATAAAACTAAATATATATTCACATGTAGAAATACATTATATAATGGAAATGGATGGCTAATGACAAATGAGGGAAATTTTTCAAGAAGTGGCTGAATTCAAATACCTAGGAATGATAATTACAAATAGGAATGAAATGCATAAATAAATTCAACATAGGCTCAATTCTGAAAATTCATGCTATTATGCATTACTGAGACTCTTGTCATCTGAACTCCTTTCAAAAAAAGTTAAACTGAAAATATATAAAACTGTTATTCTCCCAGTTATGTTATATGGATGCGAAGCATGAACTCTTACTGTAAGGAAGGAAAGAAGATTTAGGGTCGAATGTTTGAACGCATTAGACAGTAAAAGGCGTTCTCTGCTGATAAAGTTTTATTCAAACACATTTTTCTTACTCAGAAATCTATTCACGCGGTAATAATTGTAAAGCTACCTGACAAGGTACCTTAAGATCATAGCTCAAGATATAAACTTATGTGAAAATTCCGAAGGGAACCGATGGTAACTGATGTAGTTTGAAACTTATCAAAGATGTCGGACCTTGAAGACTTCGATCATGTTTTCGGTATACGCAGAGAAGAGGAATTTGATAGAGTCTACCAAAGAATTCAACTGGAAGAACAGGAGAATCGGCATAATATTGCACGTCGCAGACGTGTTTGTATACGGTATTATTTGCGGGATGCAAGCATAAATGCATTCCTCTATAGCAGACAAAAATAACGGAAGTGGTTTTATCGCTGAGAATTCTGGGTAATTCGTTGCCAATATTACGAAAACGTCAACATTCATGCATGACCGGTTAAGGCGGCCGTTAATTCGATCTCAGCTCACCAGTGATTGGAAGTAATTTGAGTAGAGAGTAATGTATTTGCATACGACCCTTAGAGTATTTGAGAATAAGGTTATTAGGACTATTTAACTCATGCCCCAAATGGGAGGCAATGACCAATCACATTTCAATGATTTTTTATTTATAACCAATCACAGCCGTGTTTCGCTGGAATTTATCAACTGAAGTTTATCATATTAAAGAAAGCTCCTCCTTTTTAACATTCTGAATAGGTCATAGCATTATTTTGCAGTGACTGACTCTCTAAAAAATACGGCTACCAGATTGTATATATTAATGAATGAATGTCAGCAGACAGCGCATGTGGGAGATAATATAAAAACATTCTTACAATATTGCGATCCTTTGGCAATAAATAATATGATCTGGTTGTAGTGATGAACAAAAGAAGCAATTGAAGCATACAAATCGTTTCTAATTTGTTTTCAAACATCGCCGTTTAAATATATAAATATTTTAAAATAACTATAGTTAAATAATGATTTGTGAGTAAACAGCTTAATTTTTTCGTTAAATAGTCCTAACAAATGCCACTCTTGATTTCCAAATTCTCTAGATAAGTTGGAAATCACTCATGGTATTACTTATGAAAATTTTTTACTAAAGAGAGATGAACAGACAGGTGAACGGGGAAGATTATATAACATTGAACTATGTGATCTTTGTGGGAAACCAGATATGACAAGAACAATTAAAGTATCATAGACTGCAATGGGCAGGACATGTGACACAAATGGGGAATGAAAAATGGTGCTTGGAAGCTTTTTGTAGGAAAACCAAAGGGAAAACACCCAATTGGTGGACCAAGAATGAGATGGGAGAATAACATTAACAATGATTTGAGTGAAGTAAATAATACAGTGGATGATTGGAAAACATTAGCTCAAGATAGGGATGTATGGAGAGCTTATGCCAGTGCATACATGAACCTACAGGCTCGATAGTGTCAGTGAGTTAGTTAGCTTTCCATAACAAGTATACTATTCTGTGATCTGTATTGTATTGTTTACTTTCATGTAGAAAGGGATTGAAATTCATCGGTGAACATTTTTTGTCAACTCACCTCATAGATTTCATGTTTTTCACAATACTGCAGTTTCAAACATAATCATGTTCATCCTCAGCCATAACTGTGACTGATGAAATTCTTCGGCTGTCAACTCTTCTATTGTCACTATCTTCAGCACTGCCATCTATGAACTTTGAAATCAAATTTAGTTTGTTAGGAATATCAGAATACATTGATCTATTAAATTTGAAGAGAAAAATTTTTCTCTTCAAATTTAATTTATCTTTCATTGAGAAATGTTAAATTAATAAATAAAAACACAACATTGATCTATATTTATTTTTCTGAATGTAAAGTAAAGTGATCCTACAACAGGCCCGGAAGCCCTTGGGGTAGTAGGAGGTTAAGGCTCCCACTTTTCCTAGACAATCGGCACTTTATATCAGCCGGGTTGTCAGCCCTGCATGACGGCCGCCTTTACCCCCAGAACAAGTGCCTGGTACTCATTTCCGTTAGAGGCTGAGTCGACCCCAGGGCCATAGTGCCGCCAGAGGGTTTGGGTCAGTTTAAAAATCCTGACCCCAACAGGACTTGAACCCTCGACCCTCCGGCTTGTAGCTCAGTGCCTTAACCACTACGCTACGGCATGCCTTTTCTGAATGTACATTTAGAAAATGTTCTCCGATGAATTTTAATGATTATACCTCATAATGCTTACTTCCCAACATTAATTTAATATAGAAAGGGATTGTTTAGTGTTTACTAGTCTCGATGTAAGTTATTTAGTGGTAGTATTTGACACAGTAGACATGAAGAGGAATTGAAGACTTTATGGTAGAGATGTTAAGTCTATATATATATATATATATCCATCCATCCGTCCATCCATAGTAATTCTGCCTGAAGGCAGGTCCTTCACTGCAATCATAGCATTTTCATGCTATGCTTGCAGCTTTACTAGGGAATTGTAGGTGTGGTAGCTTCCCATTGCTTTCCACAATATATATATATATATGAGAGGTAAAAGACCACCTGCCTCCCTGACAATTCTTATCCACTGTACGAGTCTGATCGCTGATTTAATTAATCTTAGCAAAGCTAATTAACTGTTGTCAAACTCATTTTTAAATTTCAAAAACAAATTTTCATTTCACCAACAAAAGTTAACTCTTCCTATCATCAAATTGCTAATTAACTGTGGTCAAACTCATTTTGAAATTCCAAAAACAAATTTTCATTTCATCAACAAAAGTTAGCTCTTCCTATCATCAAATTGCTAGTCAAACTTGAAAGACCATTTTTGGCCATTCTAGTGATTTGAGTAAGTCAAATTAGTTTTAACAGCAGATTTAGAGAATTTGATTTTACATGTTTTTTAAAGATTGTTGAGAGCAGCTAGAAATATATTGTAAAATAATATATTTTGTCACAGAATTTTTATATATATTGTGTATTTGGAAACCATAAGGTTGACAAATCTGATAAATCATAAAAGACAAAAGTAAATTTGAGGTTAGGTATATTGTACAATTGATCAAAAATGTATTATGATAAGATTTAGAAATATCCATTGAGATAAAGTCTGATAACTGTAATCATCTTGGTGAATCCTACGGTGCGTGGCAGGAGGTAACGTTGCAAAGTGAGGGAGGGAAGTAGTAACAATGCAAAAAACATTTTCTTATTAATGATAATAATAAAATAAATTGTTATAAAAACAACACTATTCTACAGTGAGATCAGTATAGTATTGGACAGCAGACGTGGGGTTTGAAATGTGCGCTAAGAAGTATACAAGTACATCCCACACATTCACGGTCACAGTCAGTTTGTGTGCTTCGAGTAGATAAGGTGTGAATGACGTGTGCATAGTATAAACTGTATAATGGCTAATAATTTTTCTACTGAGCGAGTATTTATTTATGATCAATATTTGTTAACTCAGTCTGCGAGCCTAGTACGTAGACTTTTTGAAACACGATTCCCGGGTGTAAAAATTCCATCACGTTCAACAGTCCATAATATGTACAACAAATTTTGTAAAGAGGTGTCAAAAAATGTATGGACAACAAAGTTGGACAGTTCCAGCACCTGCTTCAATAAAGTTGATAAGTACAACAGTTTCTAAAAGAGTTACAAAAATGTGTATGGTTGTATCACCATGATCCTACGCTGTCTGTTCCCCACCGTGAGTGCGTCAGCAGTGTACAATGAAATCCCTGCTTCTGCTGTCCAATGCTATACTGGTCGCACTGTGTAATGAACACTCCAAACATACGAAAAAACAAATTTTCACTAACACAGAACTAGTAGATAAAAAATTCAATGTGCAGTAACAATTATATTTTCAAAAATGAGTGTAGTTGCTGGCAGTACCTGCAACTCACCCTCCCCTTTTACCGCACATACAGCGTAGACCCCTTAAATATGGCTACAGAAACCAGAATGAACTATATATTATGCAGATTACATACTTAATGATTTAATACAGTTGTATTAAAACTGAAATCACCATTGCAATTTTTTAAAACTAAACTTTATATTATAGAATCTATGTATTACATCAATGAAATTAAAATTATGGTATAAAATGTCTCCAGAATAATACAGTCAGTTTAGTGGCCTTAGAACATGAGATATTATTAAAACAATATTTTTTTTTCTCTCCTGTGCTGGTGTGCAATTTTTCTGGCTTACAGTAGTATTAAATAGGTAAAGTAATTGTAATTCCACTACAGATCTTGGTAGGCCCTTGGGGTAGTAGAAAGTTAAGGCTCCCACTTTTCTAGATAATTGGCACAATTTGTCAGCCCTGCAAGGCTACAAAAATAATTTAAGTATAGAAAAAGCCCATTCTTCTCTGATATGTGTTTTTTGTGAATCGCCGTCTGCCTCTTCCAGAGCCACCATTGGAAACTGGTTTCATCAATTATGAGTTCTCTTGAAGATGAATCTTGTCCTGGTCGCCAATGGCAGTGACCCAAGAAAACCTTGACACTGAGATAAAATGATCGAAGAAAATCCTCATCTCAAATATGTTGTTGTTGTTTTCAAATGGCACCAAAGCCATTAGCGTTCTTGCTCTCCAATATTTCTCTATTGTGGATCCAACAGGTAATACTTCACAGGTTTGTAGGTGTTCTTCATTCATTTCTTCGTCTTTATTGCATAGAGGACAATTTGGATTCGTGTAGATTCCTATTTTATATAAATGTTTGGCTAAATAGTCATGTTCTGTAAGCAGTCTAAATGTTGCTACTGTAGTTTTACGTGGAAATTCTGGAATAATATCTGGTTTCTTTACTAAATATTCCATTTTTTTGTCTTTGGCTTTATTACATAGGTCTTGGTTTTGTTTGATTTTATATTTGTTTTTAACTATTCTTTTTATGGATGTGAAAGGTAAGCTTTAGTAGTATTCTGAATTAAATTGGAGCCTTTTTTGGCAAGAAAATCAGCAGTGTCATTTCCAGCAATTCCACAATGTGCAGGTATCCATTGCAATTGAATCTTTTCTGTAGTTTTTGGAGTTGTTGAATCATTTTGTAGCACTCTTTAATTTGTATTGACTTCATTTTGTGTGAATTTATTGCATATATTGCTGCCTTAGAATCAGAGAGTATGACCGCATTTTGAAATTTATTTATTCTGTATAGTAATTGTTGGAGTGAAATATGAATAGCCGTTACTTCTGCATCAAATTTGTTGTGTGGTATCCTGCTGGTTGATAAAATGAAAATAATGCACATGTAATTCCTGATCCTGAGTTGTTATCAATAGTAGATCCATCTGTGTAGACATGTAACCATTCTTCTGGTGGATATCTCTTATTCACAACTTCTAATGCTAGAGCTTTAGTACAAGTGTGGGAGTTTCAGATTTTGTAACTGGTTCTTCTAGATTTAGCTGAATGTTAATTGGTTCAAAAGTAAGAGGGTTATCTCTGATCAAAATATTTTCTTTAGATTTAGGAAGATTCAAATCTGTTTTTATTTCCATTACTTTGGACAAGAAACTTGTTTGTGTTTTCAACTTGCTTGGTTGTAACTGCCTTTTTTCCCATTTTGTTGTTGTTAATCAAATATTGAATCGACTGTGGCATAGACCCTCATTCACAGTCATTTAAACCTCACCAAAAGATGTTCCCATCAGATCTCACATTCCCTGACAGAAGCCCAAAAAGACACATGAGTGGATTGGTGCCTTTTATGCTTTAGAAATTTGACGAAGGATGGTCCAAAGACACCTACAATATTGTCACTGGTGAGGAAACATAGGTATACCATTAAGACCCCAAAATGAAAAGACATTCTTCAGAGTGGTGCTTTCCAGGTGAGGAACCACCCATAAAAGTTCGGAGAAGTAGGAGCTCTGGAAAGAAGATGGTGGCCACTTTCTTATCAGGATGAGCCACCTCACCTTGTGACACACGTCACACTTGTCAATATGAGTGGTATGTGACTGAATGTCTGCCAAAAGTTATCACCACATGGAGGTCACAACAAGTAAAATTGAAGAGTGAGCACCTTCTTCTGCATCACGGTAATGCTACGGCTCATGGGATGCTAGAACAATTGACTTAGGCCCGAATCTATGAACGCATTAGACCGTAAAAGGCGTTCTCTGCTGAGAAAGTTGTATCCTAATATGATTTTGCTTACTCAGAAATCTGTTCATGCGATAATAATTGTTGAAATTCGTAAGCTACCTGAAGGTGACTTAAGAGAGAAACGAATCATGAGAATCCCGATGGGAACCGATGTAGTTTGAAACCTTGCTGCTTTATCCAAGATGTTGGACCTTGAAGACTTCAATCATGTTTTCGGTATACGCGGAGAAGAGGAATTTGATAGTGTCTACCAAAGAATTCAACTGGAAGAACAGGAGAATCGGCGTAATATTGCGTGATGCAGATGTCGTTGTATACGGTATTATTTGCGGGACACAAGTGTAAATGCATTCCTCTAGCAGACGAAAATAACGGAAGTGGTTTTATCGCTGAGAATTCTGGGTAATTTCTTGCCAATATTATGAAAACGACAACTCTCATGTATGACCAGTTAGTGGGTAGCTAATTCGATCTTTGCACTTGCTCACGGTGAGTCAGCTCACCAGTGTTTGGAAGTAATTTGAGTAGAGATTAATGTATTTGCATGCGGCCCTTATTGAAGAAAAACAAATGTAATTTTTACCGCACCCACCCCTATTCATGTGTCCTGGCCCCATGGGATACTTCCTGTTCCCAAAGACAAAAGAAAAAAAATTGTGGGAGCATTTTTCATCCAACAAAGAAGCCATTGCAGCATACAACAATGTTCTAAGTGACATCCCCAAAGAAGCTTAGACTGAGACATTTTCAAAGGATGGAAAGAATGTATAAGTGCTAATAGAGAGCATTTTCAAAAGTTGCAATAGTTACTTTGTAAATAAAAAAATTCTGAAATGTTGTTAGAAATTTTTGGCATAACCCTCATATTCTCATTGAGATTAAAAATTTTACAATTAAAATTTTTGACGCTGCACAATTTTACAATTAAAATTTTTGACGCTGCACAATTTTACAATTAAAATTTTTAACACTGCAGGATATCAAACCTGGACCCACTAGTCAGGAAGTAGACATGTTACCACCTGGGCTAACATGGCAAATGGATGTCTTAAAAAATGTATAGCACAAACTGAAACAGTTAAAACTTCATAATAAAAATGAAAAAAATAAATTAAATATGGCTTTGCAAATAAGTCATCTGAGAAATGGAATTGCAAATTGATTGTTGCACTTCTACTTACTTCATTATTTGAATATAGTGCTTTCTTTTTTTACCTCTAAAATAGGTATCATAGTCTTAGTATAAAAGAAACTAACTTATAAAATAGTTGTCCTCCTGTCTAGAAATACTTTTGCCTTTTATTCTTATTCTGTATCTTAATATAAGAGTTTATATATCAGCCTTCAAGTTCATCTAGTTAAGATAATTTTTGTGACTGGATTTACTTGATGCTAGCTTTGACTAAGACTCCTGTTATACAAAATAAAAAGTATGCAATGCCTCGTTTATGCCTACTGGTGGCTTGTAACCACACATTCTCAGTTATAGTCTGTTTATAGAAAGAGCAATTTGATGCGTAAACCAGTGAAACAATTATCATAACCTTCTTTAAAAAATATAATCATATTTGATATTATCGCCTCACTATGATGGTTGTCCATATATATAAAAGCGGGTGCCGTGCGACAATGCTTAACATTCAGAATTATTATAGTGGCAGTAGTCGGCATCTTTGTATTCTTCTTCTTTCTTTCTTTCTTTCATGTGATTAGACTAGTGGTCTGTTACAGTCTCAATCCAACGTTTGAAGGGTCTGCCCAAAGATCTCTTGCCTGGTGGCTGGTAATTTAAGATTTGATGTGGTATATATATAAAACAGCTGCAGGGAAACAAAGCGAGCCACTGGACAACCATCATAGTGAGGCGATAATATGACAGTTATTCTAGTCAACCATGGTTCAAGAGAAGGTAATGATAATTGTTACACTGATTTTTATCACTTATCTCTTTTCCAAATTGAATTCATGTATTTAAAAAGTAATTAAAATTGTGAATTCATTATCTGTATATTTTTTATATATTTTGTAGGTGGAAGTACAGTGACTCAGCCAAATGCTCCTCGCCAGAAACCAAGAGCAAAGCTGCGAGATAGTTTCATTCTGCAGTCTAAGGACACAGTAACTGACAAACGAACAGAAGAGACAACAAGAGATACCCGAGTCATATCTCAGAGAGCTCAGTCTCTTAAGGCCATAATCCAGAAGCATGAGAGAAAACCCAAGGTAATTATCTTTTTATTAATTTATTGCACTATCATAGCTCCCAAGGTTAATGGCACTTCATTCTTTCTAGATATTTGCATTGAAATTTAAATTATGTAGTATGTAAAGTATGTATATTATGAGGTGAGTCATAAAATCCAACTAATTATTAATTAAAATAAACCTCATAGTGTCATTTCCTTTAAATATGAATGAAAAATATTGTGCGTTTCTAAAGATGCTTATATGTGGATTGATGTGTTTTGTGGATGTGGCAACAGTTTTAGATTCTGGAGATATATCCCGAAGTCTAGTGTAAGGATGACCAAGACTGACATCTGAAAGAGAGAACTGTTATTTGTCTCTAAGGGCAAGATGGTACCACTATATTAGGGCACAGCAACTGCCATCTGACCTCACAGCAGCCACTGGAACAGGTAGTGTACATAAGGTTTAAACAGAGAGGCCTTTAAGTTGGAGATATGCTGTATTATCCCTGGTGCCAGTTCACAGAAGAACATTGGAGCCATCAACTGGACAGTGGGGTAACATTCTCTTTACAGAAAGTCCAGTTTCAGTCTTCAGATTCAGCCTTCCAGATTCTCAACAGCTTCACATGTGGAGAGAACATGGAACAAGATATTGAACCACCAACATTATAGAAAAAAAGTTTGATCTGTCTTCATCTTACCTCATATATTTTTTTTTTGCAAGACTTATTTTTAAAGCATCTTTGCTTCATCTTCAGTTGATACAGACTCAATCTGTACCAACTGAAGATGTTTTGAGAAAATTCAGTCTGTAATCGCTGATGATGGGGCTAAGAAGCTCTGAAACATATGTTTGACATAAACAACTGTAAGAGGTAAGAATGAACAGACAAAATGTTTGAATTATTAAACTTCTTAATGTTACTTCCTAGATAGATCATCGGTTGGTTAATGTCTTTGACATCATCCGATTCCTAATAGCCAATTTTGTCTGTCCATCCAATCTCCAGGTTGTAGATGTTTCTCCTTCATGTATAAATATATTCCCTGACTCCAGGAGGTTTTAGGTCTTCCTCTGCCTCGTCTTCCCTCAGATTTCCATTCCAAAACAGATTTTGGTAGATGATTCTCTTTCATTCGCTGGACATGTCCGTACCATCTTAATTGCTGAGTTTTAATATAATATAAATTAATGTCTTCAATCTTCATTTTTTGTTACTTCCTATTGTATTAAAAAAAACATCATAATGTTACTTCCTATAGTATTTTCGTAATTACAGAAAGAGATCAGTGTGGAGGTGGATTATTAATGGTGTATCTGCAGATGCTCTAAATTAGACAGAAGCAGAAACAGTATTATCCAAGAAAAAATTAACTTTAACTAAACAATTATACAATTTGAGGGAAATAAACAATTACAATGGTTTGGACATATGAAGAGGATAAATGAAGATAGATTATCAGTTAGGAGTTTGGAGTGGATTCTAAATCAGAGGAAAAGAAGAGGGAAAACTAAGAAGATGAGGATGGAGGGAATTATAAATTTGATGAAGGACAGGGGACTGGAGGATGGTGATTGGAAGGATAGAGATGAATGGAGGAAGAGGATCGAAACTTAATATTGGGCACAGAGAGATGATGTATACATTTAAAACCTGTTAAAAAAAGAAGAATTAGTTATATATTATAAGATTAGAGTGTCAAACTAAAATAATTATTTATTGATATTCTTCTATACCACAAATAATAACTCCGGACAGGCATTAAATAATGACTCTTAACACCTCTTCATGAAGTTGTATGGGTAAACCAGCAAGGTATTCAACACCTATCATGTGTCATGATGAGATCTTGGCATTTCATGTCCGGTTGTTTCAAGGTACTATGGGTCTGGATTTCCTACTGATGGATAATAATGCTTGTCTTCATAGAGCATATGTTGTTGATGACTTCCTGGAAACTGACAACAATATTCACATAAATTGGCCTGCTTACTCTCCAAAAGAGCATGTCTGAGATCTACTATGGAAATGAGTTGCTACACGTTAGCATCTACCAGTCTCTCTCTAGAACTTGTGAGTGCTCTGCATGAAGAATGAGCATAAATACCTCAAAGTGGTACACAGCATGTCTCGTCAGTATCAGACTTGTATTGCTGTCTGAGGTGATAGCACACTGAGCAACATTTACCACTGCTGGTGAACTTTCATACACATTGAAATTAAGGGAAAATAAATGTTTTCTGTCATTTCATAAAAACTGATATTCCAGTCATTAATCTATTTATTCATATCGTTGCTGTTACCCCAATACCTCATAACTCTACCAACAGTTAAATTTGAAATTCTTTGTGAATTCAAATAGGCTACTCAATCCTCAACTGTGTACAAATTCTTAATGAACTATGTTATTGCACATTGTTTATTAAAATTTCCTACACAGTTGAGGATCGAGTATTTGAATTCACAAGAATTTCAAATATAGCTGCTAGTGGAGTTACGAGGTTTTGGAGTAAAAGCAGCGATATCTTATCAACTGATACTATTTTGTGGTAAAATGAAGTCAAGAATGGGTCATTTCAATTTGTTGCTTTAATTTTAGACATCAGTATAGTTTCAAATGTACTCGCCAGTTATTGTATTAATTCACTCTATCAATTGAACTAATATAGGAAATATCACTATAAGGTTTAATTTAAAATTCTTTCCATCTCACCTCATATAGTCTTTTAATTATATTTTATTAATTAGATCTTCAGTAGTTACACAACTGATTTTCTGTTATCCAGGAGCATTGCTTTTTACTCCATCTGTTGGTGGACTGATGAACCTCCCAATAAAATCAACTTCCCGAGAATTTCAAAATTAATTAATTTTTCTTTCTTAGTTTTCTGAATGTGGATTTTTTTCCTAAACAGTAAGCTCTTTAGGTTTCTCTATTTGTTTTATTAAACTAGCTTTCTTTCAATTCAATGTTTTTCTGAACAAGTATGAACACAGAACACTATTTATCACTTAATTTTTCACAGATTATAGTACGTCTAAAGTATGTCTAATTTTGTATTGTCTTTAAAAAAATCTCTATGATTTGTTTATGTGGCTGAAACACTGTGTTTCTTTGTAATTTTACTGCAGAAATGCTCCATGCAGTCTCTTGTACAACAGAGCATTTATTTCTTTTAATTTTTTTAATAAATGAAGTTGTACTAATTAATACAGTAATTGTATTGGGGGAGGACACTTTTTCCGCATTATATCTGAATTTATGGTGTATTGGACTATGTTAAATTGGTACTGTATATTGTTTTCTTGGATGTCACTGTTAGCAGCCTTAACCCAACCATTTTTATGTCCTATGGAAGTAGTTTATACCTTCAGTCACTGGGTCTCACTTCAACCGGCTCTTGTGAGCTGTATTGGGTAAATTCCTTAACCCAATTACTTGACATAGGATGTTCAAATAATCATACAGTATTATTTCTGTTTTTGTAATAATAAATTTGTTTTAATTTTAGAAGAACCTGAACAGATGCAGAGCGAGAACCAAGTGATGATTATCCCACCACTGACAGGTCACAAGGTAAATAACTTCTCAGCACTGTGTGTTAAACAAGAGAGAATTTTATATTTCAGAGCATGATTGTATTAGAAGTGTTAATTAATTACAATAGGAAGTAACTTTATTAGATTCTTCTTAACAAATAAGGTGAATCTGGTTTCATCTTACCTCATAAATAGTTGTGTTCTATTTGAACATGTTTCAATATGCATAGTACCAGATTCACCTTATCGTCGCTGTTACTCCAAAACATCATAACTCCACCAGCAGCTAAATTTGAAATGTTGAGTCTTTGAATTCAAATACTCAGTCCTCAACTATGTATGAAATCATAATGAACAGTGTGCAATACAGATTTTGTATACAGTTGCGAATCGAGTATTTGAATTCACAAGATTCCAAAAATTTTAAATTGAGCTGCTGATGGAATTACAAGGTTTTGGAGTAACAGCGATATTATTGTATTAAAATTACTTGTGAGTTCTATTTTGTTACTTTAATGTTCATTAGGTGATGTTGAAATTTCTCGCCGTCCTGGAATTCTCAAGAAACCTCGTGATGATGTGGTGACTGAGACAACTTGTACAAGTAGTGCCACAATCATCAGTTCAAGAGGAACTGTGAATGCTGATGGCACTGTCTCTCTTACAAGAGATATCATCCAGGGTAAGTTATTCTTGTACATATACTGTCAGGAGTTTTACTGAACTAATTCGAGTGTCACATGTAAAATATATTGATACCACATATGCATGTTACAAATTACAGTATGTATAGTTTTTCCTACATGTTGGTTCTGGTGATCTAATTGCTAGCATGCTTGCGGGGTTCTGTGCAATTACACAAATTTAAGTAAATGATATATCATTGCAACCGCTATATAAAACTGTATTTCTACCTATACCTTATATTATATGGATGTGGATCATGGACTCTTACTTTAAGGGAGGAAAGGAGATTACGAGTATTTGAGAATAAAGTTTTAGGAAAATTTTTGGACCAGAGAGAGATGAACAGACAGGTGAACGGAGAAGATACATAACAGTGAATATAAAACTGTACTTCTACCAGTTATATTATATGGATGCAAAACATGGACTCTTACTTTAAGGGAGGAAAGGAAATTACAAGTATTTGAGAATAAAGTTCTTGGGAACATTTTTGGACCAGAGAGAGATGAACAGACAGGTGAACAGAGAATACTACATAACAGTGAACTATAGGAAGCCATATATAATAAAAACAGTTAAGTCTTGTAGACTGTGCATGGAAGCTTCTTGTAGCAAAACCAGAGGGAAAACTCCCAGTTGGGTAGACCAAGAATGAGGTGGGAGAATAACATTAACCATGATTTGAGGGAAGTAGATTATACAGGGAATGATTGGAAAACATTAGCTCAGGATAGGGATTGTTATAAATAGGATAATTTAGGATAATTTAGGACTAAATATTTTAATTAATTATTTTAAATAGTATTAATATTATAGGTTTCATATTAGTAATATTATAGGTTTCGTGTTAGACAGAATATGTAATCAGATTTACCTTGACTAGTACAGTTAGGTCTATATCAAATCATATACAGTTACAGTGAGGTTCTGGAAACATCCAAAACGAAATATAGCCTAAGGATGAGAAGGTCAAGGTTTTCGCATTCAAAGACAGCAGGACAGGTACCGTTAGTGCCTATGAACTTACTATCTTGGTGAAAGAGAGAGAGATGACAGTTAGGCCCTCAGAGTGGGAGTGATATAAGCGAAAAGTGACTGACGGGAGCGTCGTAGTTCTCAGCAGGGCTGTGGTAAGTCTGCACATGTTATTCTTAATAGGTTAAAGTAGGGGCTTTTAAAATGAAACCAAGATGGAAATGGTTAGAAATAAAATTCAAGTAGTATGACGTAATATGGGTTGACCTCTCTCTCTTTCCCTCCCCCCATGAATATGTATTAGAATAAGTTAGGCTATTTTATTTAATTGTAATTATTGTTTTTATTTATTTGTAATTAATTGATCTTATAATTGTTAAATATAGATGGTTATTTAATTAGTTATTTATTTGTCTCAAATACCCTCTAATAGACATCAGCCATACCGCTCGGCTAACGTAATCTGTAGGTAAATCACACGATCTTACCGATCACTAGTAATCCATGGTCCAAATGTCCTTTAGGCCCTAATTTAGCTAACCCCTACCATAACAGGGATGTTTGGAGAGCTTATGTCCGTGCAACCATGAACCTATGAGTTCGATAGTCCCAATGAGTTAGTTATTATAGTTAAGTGAGATGTGAAAAATTTCACGTCTCGTGATTAAGTATATTTTCTTATTTAAGAAAAATGTATCATCTCACCTCATTCTTCTTACTAGACCAGTTTCAGGACTTTATGTGGTTCCATCCTCAGTACTTTTCTTAATTGAATTTTAAGAATGCAAAAAAAAAATTAGACTGC
This sequence comes from Diploptera punctata, assembly GCA_030220185.1. Taxonomy (NCBI): domain Eukaryota; kingdom Metazoa; phylum Arthropoda; class Insecta; order Blattodea; family Blaberidae; genus Diploptera; species Diploptera punctata. The sequence continues at coordinate 29,369 of JASPKZ010001259.1, read as the reverse complement.
TAATCACAGGCCGAATGCAACTGAAGATACCTGACTATCTCTGTGACATCACTATTCATACAAATTCTGCCCACTTTGTGACAACTATAATGTGATTCTAAACAGGGAACATCTTCTCAACTGCATAAAACTAGATAAAAATAAACAGAGAACTGGTAACTTGGAAACCTCTTTATTGGGAAGCTAGAGAAAAAATTACAATAACAATTGTAAATTTCGACCTTTTAAAATGCTAACATTTAGAGGCAGTCACATTAAACAAGGAAATCAGATTCAAGTCATGAATTTATATATGTTATATAAGTTAACAAATGCACATAATAAAAACTTAGGCCCACCTGAAACCTATCTTAATTTTATTTTATTTAGACGAGAACATTTCTTATGTGTCTTCTTACACAAGAAACTTCTGTCTTTCATAAACATAAAATTAAATTTAAAATTTAAATCCCACAATTATATTCAATTGCATATTTTCACATTTGCTTCCTTACATTGAAAATTAATTACTTAATCAAACTCCAAATATATTTCTGGGTTTGCTGTCATCTTACAGTAACCCAATAAGTGGAAACTAACTTTCCATTTCCACTAATAAATGCAAATTAAAGAAACCTTTGCCTTCATACATCTTCATTCATTATGTCTTCGTCGAATCTTTCTTTATAATAAAGAAAAATTTTAACTTAAAAGAATGTAAGACATAATGGCCAATCATGAATCAAAATGTGTATTGGCTTAACATAGAAATGTTAATTTGAAACCAAAACAAATGAGAAATGAATATTTAATTTTTAGATGTGATATTTTTAGGTTTTTTAATTAAATTATTTTCAGTCTGATCATCTTACCTCAATATTAATGTTGATTTGTTCTTGGACATGTTTCAAAACAATTCTGTTATATATTATATTAAGTTAAATAGTTATCACAAACTATTTCTCCATATGGCAAAAGCATGTAAATTTGGCTAAATAATAAACTTTTTCCCAACAAATGGAGTAAGTATCTGGCACTTACAATACCTGAAGTCATTATTAACCTATACACATCCAGTCTTACAGATAATGAACCTAAATTTTATGCAGTCTGTAAACTTTGATAATGATTTTCCCAGGTATGGAAATTGTGGAATTAATCAGTTTGATTTTTGACAAACAGTATAAAGTAGTCTGTAGAATAATAGACCTATTAATACATATAGTGACATTAGTTAAGTAATTTTACATAACTAGCCTAAAAAAAAGTATCACTACGAAATAGTAGTTTCTTAAGAAAGAAAAATTAATGCTCGAACCAGTACTTGAACCCTGGATGTCTGATTGTGTACATCAGTATGATACCAATTAGACCATTTGGCGAGTGTACAACCAGAGTGAACTAAGTGACATATTGTTAATTTTTTCAGTAGAAGATAATTAAGTTTGAAACCTCATCTCATCGTAACCGCAAAAGATAATGGCCTGAAACTTTAAAAGGCAAATATTTTGTGTTTTCTAAATGATAGAAAATACACGTGACCAATATATTCCACTTTGATATATATGAAAATAGTGGTTACTTTTGCTACAGCAATCACATAGTTCAGTTTGGCGGAATGAAGTACCGCATGTAGTTGATAATAGTTCACTTTAGTTGAACACACTGTAATCTTTTAGGGATTATCAGGGATGCAATAAATCTAAATTCACTATAAATAATAATTATATTTTTTTAAATATTTTTCATCATATTTTATCTTCTAGTATAGTTTGTACATATTTTATTAGTAATATTGTTTCCAGTGTATTCATGAACATAGCTTTACATACACGAACATCCTCAGAACTCACATGCAAATAATATTCTCTTGATTAGACTTTCCGACTGTCTTTCTCTTTTCTTTTACGTTTAATTGCAACTACTTTAACAGATTTTGCTAGTATGGCTGTTTGTGTTTCCCAGGAAGAATTGCTAAAGAACGTATCAAAATTATTTTTCTGCTGTTCAAAAGTAATTTTGTCTCCACATTTCCAGCGACAGTTGCAGTCAAAGTCCTTGCAAACAATTTTTTTAGGAAATTTTAATCCACTGGTATTCGTATATGCTTTTCCTGAATTTTGCTTCTTTTTCCATATTTCAGGCTTTGCTTTCCTACGTTTTTTTATGATTGGTGAATTACTATTGTAGCTATCAGATGACGAATCTGAATATAAATTAAAAAAAAAAAAATATTGTTAGAATATTAGTATTATGTGGAAATATTATTACAACATAAATAATTAATGTATTTATTGCTATAAATTATTTTAAATAACAAGTATTAGCCCCGATTAATTTCTATTTCATGCGAATATACACTATTTCTCGGTTGGAATATAACATAATTAAATTCGACCATAGTGAACTATGTAAAAGGCGGGTTAGAGTTTTTTAGTCACTGATACATACGAAGAAGGGAATGCATAGCTGATATTGCTGCTAACAGATGACAGCATTGTATGAGGCAAGGAAAATAATCTATGTGACATAGTTCACTATGCTTGATCACAATTTTATGAATTCGCATAACCTATAATCAAAATTTATTTATTAAAAATCTATTATATTTCTTTACAAATGGTGTTGTACTTACCCCCCTCAGCATCAGAAAAGTAATCTTCATCAGAGAGTGATGAAAATTCCGACGGACTGCTTATATCTTTACCACTATCCATTTTTTTACACGGTACTACATACACAATAAGGGACTTTCCCGTGCACTTGGTTCACTCTCCTTCACCACAGATATCTCCAATAGTAGTCTGACAGATTGAAATTTACCGCTAGCGGTTCCATGAGTCAATAATTTGTTTATTCAATGCAATGGTTTGCAGTACATTAAAATCATGTACATATGGCGCGAAGATTGGCAATTTTTAAAAAATGGCGCTTAGTTCACTCTGGTTGTACACTCGCCATTTGAGACATGATAAGAATGTCAGCATTTCTTTCCACTTACACAATTCTCGTTTGTCTGAAGGCCAATAGCTGTCACTACCAACATGCCAACTGACGTCTTCTGTTCAGAAGTATTTTTATTGAGAATTTATACATGTAAAGTTTCGTATTTTATTATGTTTGTCAGCATGATACCAATTACACCATTTGAGGACAGAGTTGCTTTATTCTTGCCTGAACATTGAACATGTTCCAGACATGTTTGAAGCATTGTCAAAAGACTGGCCTGCACAGTTTGAAATGTCTAAATCACACTTCTTCAAAATATTAAAATTGCATTCACAATATCTTGTGATTTACATACCACATTTGAAAAGAAGACAAAATGTTCAACTGGAGTAGCGTTAGTATGCACATAATGCATTATAATTGTAAGCTGATCTACATGTGATATGTCAGATGTAGAGTCAACACTAATTCTGAAATATTTAGCTTTTCTTATCTTTTTCACAATTTCCCTAAGAACATGATACTCATTAATTCCTAGATTGTGCACCAGATTCCTGCATTAAGACCTTTATTCTCAAATACTCATAATGTTTTCTCCTCCCTTAAAGTAAGAGCCCATGTTTCACATCCATATAATATAACTGGGAGAATAATAGTTCTACTATCTATTTCAAACTTCTATGCAGCTAGAGTACACACAGTTGTCTAGCCTTGAGGCTGGCATTGGACTCTCATTGGCCATTTCCCTCATTATCTCACCAAACAGCCAATGAGAGTCCAATGCCAGCCTCAACAAGGCTAGACAACTATGTGTACTCTTGCTGCTTAGACATTTGAAATAGAGTGTATATATTTTCAGTTTAACATTTTTTTAGAGAAGTTGGAATGACAAGAGTCCCTATATACTTAATAGCATAGCATGCATTTCCAGAATTGAGCCTATGTTTAATTCTTTTCTGCATCTCATTCCTATTTCTAACTAATGTTCCTAGGTATTTGAATTCAACCATTTCTTCAAAATTTCCTTCATATATGTAGGAAAAAATACAGTACAGTATTTTTAGACCATAAATAAGGTGTAATATTACTGGATTTCCCAAACATTTTGGCACACTTCATTTAATATAGGTTATTATTGGCCCGCATAAACAGTCGGTATTGAATTGTACATAGTTTTTATTTAATGCAAAATGTTTATGCATATGTCAGCAGTAAATGTGTTTTGCTGTTAATATTTTTGCATTGTGCATTTAATTTTATGAGTCCTTGATTTTCCTGTCATTAAAATATATTAATAAAATAATGTTTTATATTTTAATGTGGGATGGAATAAATTTATAGATGATACATGTGTTTAGATATGTCACTGTTTCTTTCATGCAGTATGTTATTGGTCAGGCCCAATGCCAAGGACTGATTCCTAAAATAACTTTAATGTAGAATGTGGCCACTTCAGGCTAGTTCCATTTGCTTAGTGCAAGAGTAGCCTATAAAACATTTTTTTAGGTTTTTTTGACAAATGTTTCTTAAATTGACAGTTATGCATTGCTTAATTTATTCACCAGATGGAACATCAGATCATTATTTATATACAAAAGCATTACAATTAAATTGTTTGTCAATGTCCATGAATACATAATGATTAAAAAAGGAAGGAATAAAAAAAATAAAATCGCAGTAAAGTTGTGCATAATGAATGGAATCTGAGATATATATATATATATATATATATATACAGGGTGAATCATAAGTCTGTTAACCGAAAATGCAAATATGTTATTTGCTTATAACATCTATAAAAAGCTACTGAAATTGTTCTCTAGTTAACAAATTACCTCAAGCAGTAGTGTTTGAGATTATATTCTGAAGGTCCCGTATTCAACCCTAGTTGCAACCAATCTGATTTTTTTTCCCCTTGCAACCATGTGTAGTGGTTAACTGATTTATGCCACATTCTGTATAAATATATATTGTTATTATATGAACATAAATATCATAAATCAATGGTAAAGAGAAAAAAAAGTTTCTCTTTACCATTGATTTACAATAATTTAATTGTGTTTATTAATTTACTTATTTCTATCATAGTAATAGCTTTAGCTTCCCAATATTAATTTAATAAATATCATACCAGTACCCTTATTATGAATTTAACATTTCTCACTGAAGGACAAATATTTTAAGAGAAAAATATACACCTAGGCTGGTGTTTGAACCCTGAACCTTTAACTTTATATGCTAATGCTCTGCCACTGAGTTATCAAGGTCTCCAATCTAAACACAAACTTTTTTTCTCTTCCATCCATCCAGAGTAATTCTACCCAAGGGCAGGTCTTTCACTGCAATCATAGCATTTTCATGCTATGCTTGCAGCTTTACTAGGGAATTGTAGGTGTGGTAGCTTCCAGTTGCTTTCCACACCGGTGAAGGAGGATGATGATGATGATGATGATGATGATATGATTTCGGGGACCATTTGGAAAGTTTTCCTGACATTTGTCTTACAGGTGACGAAAAACCCCGATAAAAATCTCACCCAGAAAAAACTGCCCCAACCGGGGATCAAACCCGGGCTTGCTGCATGACAAGGCAGCACGCTACCTCGAGATCACAGCGGTGGACTTTTTCTCTTATACATCTCAATTCCCGAGAGTGCAAAGGCTTGCGAACCATTGCTCAGCACTCGAATGGCTGCTTCTTATTTAAGAAGACTTAAATGGGAATTTTAACTGTTTAGATTGGAGGCCTGGGATAGTAGTTCAGTGACAGAGCAGTAGTGTATAAAGCTAAAGGTCCTGGGTTCAAATCCCAGTCTAGGTGTATATTTTTCACTACAGGTATAACATACAGGTAGTCTGTCCTTTGCAAATAAATGAGCAAACTGAATTAGGAATATTCCGATATTATTTAAAAGATTGAAAACATTTTTGCGCAATCCATGATCGTATAATGTAAATCTTTCATATACCAAGTGGAAGTGGGGTAATCCTACATTTGCACTCCAAGAGACATATTTTAATATTCTTTACTGTTATATGGGTATATTAAACATTTCACATTTTCTTATGTTGTTTATCTCTTTACTATACATTGCAGTAAAAATTTTGCTAAATAAAAACACTTATGCCATGTATAGTGATAATAGTAATAACTAGAAATAATAATAATAACAAAGCAATCATGTTTTTATTTTTAATTTCATACATCTCAATGATGGATAAATCATATTTGCTACCTTGCTCAGGTAGTTCAGGTGGTAGAGCACTTGGTCTAGAGAACCAAGGGTCCTGGATTCAAGTCCCGGTCTGAGCGTATAATTTTTCTCTTCAAATATGACAAAGCAATCATATTGATGATTGTTATAAAAATGGGTTAGAAGTTTATTCCAATTGGTATTCAATGTGATCAATATACTCATTACAAATTGTAATATTATTTAGTCACACAATTAAATATTTTTAATACATTTATTATTTTTATGCTATATTTTAAATTAACATGTTCCAGAATTGGATATAGTTTTATTTCAGAAAGAAACGGTTTGAATGTAATTTTTCTTTCTAAAATAAAACATTTATTATTTTGGGTATAAAGTTTACTCTGATATTATTTGAGCAATTCTATGTCAGATCATTAAAAAAAAGTTAATTTTATACTTCACCATTTCTGATTTTGATGAAATTTGGTATAAAGGACACATAGGAGAAGGTAAATAATTTTGCCAATTTTCAGATTTTTATTTTGAAAATTGTAAGCTACAGAAATGTAAAAAAATAAAAATCGAAGTGTTTACAAAGTATGACAAACAACTTGCAAATGACTGCAACTTTTCCCCTAATTGTAGTAGAGTGAAAATTATTAATACCCTACATGAAATCCTTATGACAGTTTATAATGTCAAGGTCATTCACTTGACCTTTTGCCTTGAATAACTCAAAATGTACCATCTCAGAAAATTATGAAAAAATGTATTTTATTGCTTCCAAAATTGGCATTCCAATATACCCCAACTGGACATAGGGACCAAGGAAGACCAAAACATCGGTGGAAAGATCAAGACCATCTTCGCTAGGTTTACCGTACAGGCCACATGGCCTAAAACAAATTTGTTCATGATGATGATGATATTATTTTGCCCATGTACCAAATATTAGTCTGGCAGTGCAATGACATGACATGTAGGATTAACAGGAATAAACATCCTACAGGTACCATGCATGCATAATAAGATATTATTTTGATATTATGTGATAATTTCACAATGGTTAAACTACTGGTTTTAATTATACTACAGCTTGTACGTACTAATGCCACAACATTCCACTTTCACAATTACAAGAAATGTAACAGTACATGTGTAAGTGAAGTAACTACAGGCCTGGGGTAGTAGGAGGTTAAGGCTCCCACTTTTTCTGGACAATCGGCACTTGATGTCAGCTGGATTGTTAGCCCTGCATGACGGCCACCTTTACCCCCAGAACAAGCGTCTGGCACTCATTTCCATTAGAGGCTGAGTCGACCCCAGGGCCATATGCTGCCAGAAGATTTCAGTCAGTTTAAAAATCCTGACCCCACCATGACTCGAAACCTCGACCTTCGGTATATAGCACAGTGCCTTAACCACTATGCTATGGCGTGCCCCTTGTACTTAGATTAATAATCATGCCATCTTGACAGTGACCATCTCCATTTTGCTTTGTTCCATAAATTATGTTTGACCTATTGCTGTTCATAGGTCAACCTGTATTATCGCCTCACTATGATGGTTGTCAGGCTGCTCGCTTTGTTTCCCTACAGCTGTTATATATAATTAAATACAAAGATTCCGACTACTGCTACATGAATTTCAGTCATTGTTAAGCATTGTCGTGGCACCCACTTTTATATAAATGGACAACCATCATCATGAGGCAATAATACAATGACTGTGTTTTATCCACTTCTAATACATCTGGCTTCTGTGGGTATGTGAATAACAGTGATGGTACATGTAGGCAGAGAAAACTTATCTTAACTTGTTCAGTAAAAATGTTAATATTTGTATCGAAAATTTACTTAACCCATCCACATCATATTTAAATATATACTTCTTAAACTCGAAAAATACGTGATTGAATTTTTCTTGATTATCAAAAATGGTTCCAATAAGGGTAAAAAACCAAATCCTATTTTAATCTTCTTCTTCATCTAACCAAGTGTTAGGCCTAATGATGAACCCTATTTTAATACAAGTTGTAAAAGTTAACTAAACAACGTTTCTTTGAGCGATGTACAAAATATTTGCAGAAAAGTATTAGAAGCTGATTTATTGAGCCTTGCTCAAGTTTTCAATAGTGTTTATACTTAAAAAAGATCTTTAAGAACCCAGTCTTTATGGTTGCAATCCAAATCTGGCTGTAAACGTGTCAACATATCTTCCTTAGAAGTTATTTATGTGCTGTAAATCTAGGACATGAGACCCACAGCTCTAGTTAACACCCTAATGAAGACATGTTCAGGACTTCTACGCCATTAAAAACCGTTGACTGTGCCTGTCTTTGAACCGGTGGACTTTAAACCCTGAAGCGAGTACAGTAAGCACTATGTTCTGATTAGAAGGACTAAGTGGATATAAGCAGAACTCATCTTCCAAGGTGAATGGGTTAACCCACATCTGGTTATCATTAGGGAACTATGCTAAAATTACATAATATTTATTATTTTTATGCATTCAAAATTGGTAAAAATATTGAGTTAAAGGTTTAAAATATTTACTAAAATTAAAAAAGTATTCTCCACCGATAATGCCATTGTTGAGTAAAATCTTATTCAACAATGGCACTACCAGTGGTGATGTATGGAAGTGAGGCCTGGGTCCTTAAGGAAAAAGACAAAAGTAAAATTCAGGCAGAGGAAATGAGCTTCCTAAGGGCTGTGAAGAGTTGTACAAGAGAAGAACATATTAGAAATGAGATTATTAGAACACAGGAATGACTGGATAGGACATCTGCAGAGAATGACAGAGGATACCATAGATGGCATTGATGTATAATCCTGGAGGACAAAGTTCGATAGGAAGACTAAGAAAATGCTGGGCTGAACAAATGTGAGATCAGAACAGATAGAGACCTAATCCATGAAAGAAGATGGTGATGATGGTGATGATGATGTTGAAAAAGTCGTAATAAACTAATATGAGGAATTAAATTATTTTCAGTCTGATCATCTTACCTCAATATTAATATTGACATGTTTCAAAACAATTCTGTTTTATCGTCAGCTTATCTGGATATGTGCTGACAATAAAACAGAATTGTTTTGAAACATGTCCAAGAACAAATCAACATTAATATTGAGGTAAGATGATCAGACTGAAAATAATTTGATTAAAATAACGTCAAAATACCACTTCCTAAAATTAAATATTAATATGAGGAATTTGAGCAGCTACAATAATTAGCTGCTCCAGGTTGAGAAAACCCACGACTAAATGAGTTGACATGTTGACCACATCGCCCTTATACTAGCTGGATAATCATGTAGCTCTGTAAATAACACATATAGTTGTGAGGCTAGCAGCTGACCGATAAGCCAAAGTCTTCTATGCCTGTTGCAAAGCTTGGAGTTTACATTAAAACCGAACACACACAAAATTATAATAGAATAGTTTTTTAAAATAGATCTGTTTGGTATTCAGTTATGAGTTCATTCACCCCTGGGGTTCACTATGTTTTTGTTATCATACATTCAGTTGAGCTCTGTGCTACAGTGTAGCCAACATTGCAGGGAGGTCTTGCATTTTTATCTGAGATTCAAGGAATTTAAGCATTTAGTAAAGAAAATGTTACTTACTTACTTACTTACTCACTGGCACTATCAAACCCGTAGGTTCATGGCCATGCGGACATAAGCTCTCCATACATCCCTATCCTGAGGTAATCCTTTCCAATCATTCCCTGTATAATCTACTTCCCTCAAATCATAGTTAATGTTATTCTCCCACCTCATTCTTGGTCTACCAACTGGGTGTTTTCCCTCTGGCTTTCCTACAAGAAGCTTCCATGCAAGTCTTTCATTCCCCATACATGCAACATGTCCTGCCCATCGCAGTCTACGAGACTTGACTGCTGTTATTATATCTAGCTTCCTATAAAGACCATGTAGTTCATTGTTATGTAGTCTTCTCCATTCACCTGTCTGTTCATCTCTCTTTGGTCCAAACATTTTCCTAAGTACTTTATTCTCAAATACTCGTAATCTTCTTTTCTCCCTCAAAGTAAGAGTCCATGTTTCCCACCCATATAATATAACTGGTAGAATAATAGTTTTATATATTTTCAGTTTAACATTTTTTGAAAGGAGTTGGGACATCAAGAGTCTCTGCAATGCATAATAGCACGCATTTCCAGAATTGAGCCTATGTTTAATTTCTTTGTGCATCTCATTCCTATTTGTGATTATTGTTCCTAGGTATTTGAATTCAGCCACTTCCTCAAAATTTCCCTCATTTGTCATTAGCTGTCCATTTCCATTATATAATGTATTTCTACGTGTGACCATATATTTAGTTTTATTGTTTTTTATATCTACTTTATCTTTCAATAATGTAAAATAAAATGTGTTCAGAACAAAGATATAGTACAACTTTCTGTTTAATTTTAATTAACAAAAATCCTAATAACAAATAATTGCATATACTTCATTTTCTCCATAGTTAAAATTACTATACAGAAAAAAAAACTATTTTTTAATTGCTCAACAATATTTATGTTACTTTAAAAAAAACTACATAAACATCTTTTAAAAATATATGCTTTTAAAATCCCTATAATTAGAGAAGTAACATTAAAGAGATCAGTTATGCAAGCTCTTCACTTGCTATTAGCACCTAGATTTAAAACAACAAATAAGACAGCTATATTCAAAATAAATAACATTAAGCAACATAAATACAATAAACAGGATATAGGCCTATATGATTAGAAAAAATGACATAGTTGTACATTTGATTAGATTTAAGAGCTTGTACATGGATCACTTATTCTTCTGAAGCCACTTGAAGTATAAAAATAGCCACCACTGCTATCTGCCAGTAGCCTTTTGTACATGTGCAACAGAGAAGAAAGGGCTTTGGCATGGGGCATTGGTCTTTAGATGTGGACTGAATGTCTTTCACTTCCAATACATATTAAAAATATATATTTTTTTAAAGCACCTACACAGAAAGGAGATAGATTCGTATGTGAGTGCAAGTGATGAAGAGTTGGCAAATTGCCTCATTTTCAAGTATCAGGGTTTGGCTAGCTTCAGTCAAAACATTCAAATCAGTTGGTTGGTGGCCTCAGAAACAAGTGCTTGGCTGGATTTCTTGGAACCACATGGGAGACAGCATTCTACAAGAAATTAGTGCATTTGTAAATTTGGAAAGCATAAAAATGCATACAAATACTATAAAAATATATAAACACATAAAAATGTTGATATTCACAAAATATTAAACCAAATTCAAAATAGATATAAATCTCTTAAAGTAAAAAAATTACTAGAATGGAATTTCCCTTGCTCTTAAAATTTGTATTTACTTGTATATATATTTAGTTAATTTATAATCAATATATTTTATTAACTAACAAATTAGGCATTTACTCTGAGATTGTTATGCTGTTAATAACTTAAAAATTCCACATTTTATTGTTAGTTTAACATTCCCAGTGTAACAAAATTTTATTTAAATGCTTTTGTTGTATTAATATTTTTGTGAAAGGAAATTGAAAGGCAAAAAGCACACTCTAGCAATGGCACAGATAACATGTGATAACTTAAAAGATGGAAAAAAGGTAAAAAAAAGAAGAAAAAGAATGTCACCTGGACCCTCTGCTACCTATACGTTTCTAGTGATGATATTGATAATTATCATATTGTGGACATTCTTTCCGTTATTTGTCTTCATGTCTGTGATATTCCTAGTGTCACTTGCAGTGGCTTACAATACACAGTTCAATGCCGGTAAGCAAATTAGTCTATTAATTAGTAAACAAATGTTTACATATATTTGAAGAGAAAAATTTTCGCCTATGCCGAGACTCGAACCCAGGACCTTTGGCTTGCCAGGCCAAATGCTCTACCAACTGAGCTACCGAGGCGAGTTACGATCTAGACACAAATTTTTCTCTTATATACGTTGTAATTCCCTCTCGCCAAATGCTTTTGAAACCATTGCTTCTATCTTTGCAAATGGCAGTTTCTTAGTTAAGAAGACATTTATTGGGAATTTTAACATTACTTTATAAAGCTAGTAAGGCTTCTAATGATGTTTTTATTATTTATTTAACATTTCTCACTGAAAGATAAATTATATTTGAAGAGAAAAATATGTTTACATATTTTACTTTATTATTTTTAATCCAGTAAATATCCTCAACTCGGATGAGATGATTTGAAGCCCATTATATAGAGGTCTGTGAATGACAAGGATGCCAGCCGACCACACCTGACACACCATCATGGGGTCAGATGAACAAAATGAAACGAAATGGATGAGATGAGTATGGAGAAATGGTGGAATGAAATTGTGGCAGGGGAAAATGGGAGAAAACTCCAATAAAAACCAGCCCAAGCTCCATTTCGTCCACCACAAAACCCACATGGAATGACTGAGACTCGATCTCGGGACCCCAGTGGTGAGAGGCGAGTGTCTAACCGCTTTCGTTACGGAGCCACCCTGTACTATCATTAATTTATATGTTAAGGTAAAAAAAACACAAGTGGGAATTTCATAATTTTTGGACACTTAATGAATAAATATAATGGTAATGGAGATAAGAAAAAGATGAAAAGGCAAACCACATAACCTTTTCAAGTTGTAAATGTTAATGAAAGAATATTCTCTCAAGATATGTGATAAATTATACAATTCGGGATAATTTAATCATCTGTCCTAGGTTTTAAATATCTAAGGCAGACACAGTAGAATTAATTGTTTGCAGAATCTTTGCATGTTTACATCCATGATATGCACAATGATGTGCTTGTAGATTTAGTTGCTAGAGGGCAGTAAACAATGTAAATAACAAAAATAGCAAAAAATGTTAGTTGGTAGTGTACCCGGACATGCTGACAGTCATAATTATAAACAGATGGTAACAATTACATTCTGCAACAGGATCAGATTCTGCCACATTTTATTCAGGATATCTTACTCATCTCAATGCTGAGTTTTTTATTCTTGAATTGGTCAAGTTATTGCACAAGACGCTCCTCTTCTTCGACAACTTCTGCAATCTAATATAGCCTCTTATGATTTTTTCATATGTGGTTACATAAAAGATCATGTGTACATACTTTATATGCCCTGAAATCTGAGAAAGGATTACAAATGCATTTGTAAATATTGACATAGGATCTTGCAGTGTATGTGGTAAGATCTGGATTACAGGATCGACATCTGCACATCACTGAAAGTGCAAATATTGAGTATCTGTAACATAAATACTAAACATGAAGATATTTGCATTGATGTAAGTGGTTTTCCAATGTCTCCTATAAGTATACCACTAATATATTTGAAGAGAAGAATTTTTACGCCTAGACTAGGATTTGAACACAAGGTCTCTAGTTCTGTATACTATTGCTATGAACATTGTTTGACATGCCATCTTCTTATTTAAAACGACTTTAATGGGAGTTTAACATTACTATATAAAACCAACAGAGCTTCTTTTGATGTTTTTATTTAAATTTAACATTTCTCACTGAAGGACACATTATATTTGAACATAAAAAATTATTAAATTAATGTTAGTAAGTAAACATTATGAGGTATAATCATTGAAATTCATCGAACAACAATTTTTTGACTACTCACCTCATAGATTTCATGTTTTCCATGATATCACAGTTTTAAATGTAATCACATTCATCCTCAGCCATAACTCCGACTCAAGTCAGATGAACATGATTATGTTTGATTCTACGGTGTCATGAAAAACATGAAATCTCTGAGGTGAATTGTCAAAAAAATGTTCTCTGATGAATTTCAAAGAAAAAATTATGCCTAGACTGGGGTTCAAATCCAAGGTCTCTAGTTTTATACACTAGTGGTCTTTTCAACTGAGCTACCTAGGCCTCCAATGTAAATGCAAAATTTTCTCTTATTTATTCGTTTCCCATGAGTACCAAAGGCTATGACCGTTGTTTGACATCCCATCTAGCAGCTTCTTATTTAAGAAGACTTTTAATGGAAATTTAACATATCTATTTAAAGCCAGTAGAGCTTCTTTTGATGTTTTTACCACTATTAATTTTAAAACTCAGAAGTGAGATATGAATAACAGTGTATGAGCATGATTTAGTAAACTTGGCTTACGTTCAGAGTTGAGGGTGATTAAAATAGGTATATGCAGAAGTCATATTTTGAAATAAATGGATTTATACTGTCACTAGTAGCAGTAATGTTGGAACAGGTAGAATTTTTGTAATAACTTAATTTTGGTTTTACACAAGAATTATCTATTTTCTTTATTTAGTCACACTAATGTTCATAATATCACATGGTTATTCTGCTCTGAGTCTTTTCCATAAGGTAGTATCTCTTGTAGTTTATTTCTTCACACTCTCAAAGCATTAACTTCCAACACTATCTCCCTCTTTGCTCATCAGATAAGTCACTCATTGCCTGCCAAACCACTAATGACTTCCGGTCTTAAATAAGTGATAAAGATGCATATAAGTTTCAAAACAGGCCAAACAGTATGCCACCAGCTATGAATCAAATAGTTGTGAAAGCAATCTTTTTAGAAAGCGTGTCTGGAGAGATTTCTGAGTTGCACACATGACTTGTGATTCAGGACTCCCGAATCCCTTATGCCTTATAAGGTGAGATTTGAGTCTTGCAGCTGCCTGCAAAATTCAAAAGACAGTAACTTGAGCAACAACACATTACAATATGATATAATTAACTAAATATACTAGTGAAATGGTGAATTATAATACCTTAGAAAGATCTGAATGATCATTATATGGACTAACAACATTCTATTCTTACTACTTTTCAGGATTTAAACTTTCACTTGAAATCATTTATGTTGAAGTCTACATTTCAATTTATTGTTTTAGTTTTTTAGTAGTAAACAGATTTCATTACTATTTATTTTCCCCAATTCTTTTTATATTTTTTTAATTTATTTATGATAGTGCATTATGTCAGATCTTTATAATACAGTATTATTTATGCTGGTGTATTAAAAAATATTGGAAAAATCACCAAATAATTTATAATTATAAATTAAAGGAATTGTCAGAAAAATAAATGATTATTTATGCTGGTGTATAAGAAAACAATTGGAAAAATCCCTAAATAATTTATAATTATAAATTAAAGGAAGTGTCTGAAAAATTAATCATTTATATTTTTGGGAAAGCAATAACATTTCTATTTTTTTAAGTAAATTCAGTGCCTTTTATTTTGATATTTTAAAGTTTATTAAAGGATTAATTTATTTTACAGGCGAAAGTGTGTCAAGACCTGGCGAAGAACCAGTGACCAAAATCACTAGATCAAAATATTCATACAACACTCCAGAAGATAAGGATTCTCCTGCCATATGCTATGACAAAGATGATTATGATCAGACCAGAAAATCTAGCACCTCAAGTCGAAGATCATCACCTGGAAAAACTCCATCACCCGAACGAAATTATCCAGACGATAAGCCTTCTAAGATCACGACCTCTTCTGTTACTAGCAGTAACAGTTTTAGAAGGTCAAGAGTATCAGATGATGAGAGAAAATCAAGTATCACCTCAAAATATGATAAATTTAGTAGCACCTCTCCACAAGATGATGTAATTAGAAGGCCTAAGGGTCCATCTGACAAGACAGATGACGATAAAAAGTATATCAGCTCAACGACAACAATTCTCTCAAGTCGACAGAGAATGACTGATGACGATGTTACACGAACAAGATCATCTCCAGATAGAAGAAGCATTGACGACACAGAGTACGAACCTGAACATTCCACTCAGAGAACTGAGAAATATGGAAGTTCCACGACAACCACAGTTGCCCATAGAACCAGTGGAAAGACTCCAGATTCAGTGAGGAGACAGATATTTGCTGATGGTGGTAATGAGGAAATAGATGTTGATTGCTCGAGGAGAACATCTGGTTCCAATTATGGAAAGTACTCGAGCAGTACTGCTGTGACCAGAACTGTTACAAGTAACCTTCTTGAGTCTGAGAGGAGAAGTTCAACAGGCATCAGGGGTAGTGGCGATGAGAGGAGATCTTCTATAAACAGAGAAACACAAGACTATGATGATGAAAGCGATGGTTACCAGGCTACAAGTCGATATGTTTCAAGGACTGTGACCGATGAGACCCCTAGGTCAACAAGAAGGTGAGACTATTACAAATAACTTTTTTTATCTTTCTGCTCTTGTGTTCAAAGCTTTGACGACCATGTAAACATAACTTAATTTTTTAGTGTATGTTACCAATGGTAATTGAAACATATAAGAAAACGTTAGTACTACTATCTACCATGCTGGCTCAGGTGATAGCATGCCTGCTTCCTGACTAGAGGGCCTGGGTTTGATACCCGGTGATGGTGAAAATTTTAATTGCTAAAATCTTCTTCTTCTTCTTCTACTACTGTTCCGGCAAAGTTAAAAGTGGAGTCCATCTTCTACGTGGTCGGCCAACATCTCTTGTTCCTCTGGGATTATACAGGAAGGTTCTTTTTGTTATTCTTTCATTGTTCATTCTCATTAAGTGTTCTGTCCATTTCTTATTATTTTCGCTGATTTTATCTTCAATTGTATATATATTTAATTCTTCTTGTATAGTTTCATGCCTTATTCTACCCGCTCTTGTGCATCCTTTCACATTACGTAAAAACAGCATTTCCGCAGTCTGTATCCTGCTTTTATCCCTTGATTTCATTATCCAATTTTCACTTCCATAGAACAACAAAGGAACAGCCAATGTTTTATATAATTTAAGTTTCGTATCTTTCCTTGTTTTCCGACCTAAGGTTCTTTTTATGGTTCCACAAATAGCCTGAAATTTATTTACTTTATTTTCTATCTTTATTTTCTCTATAAGTTATATCACATCCTAAATATTGGAAATGTGATACTTGTTCTATTATTTTGTTATCCAGTACAATTTTTGATCTAATTCCATATTTACCAATAAATGCCATTACTTTTGACTTATTTATTGATATTTTACAATTATATCTATTGGCTATTAATTTAAATTTATATTCAATTCAATGGCGGTTGAAAATGAATGACAAGATCATTTGAAAACTATAGTTACCGTGTTTGAAAAACATGAAATATGAGGTAAGATGTTAAAATGACTCATTAATTTATTAATTTATTAAATTTATATGCTAACATTTGGAGCACATTTTCAGATTCTGCTAAAAGTACAACATCGTCAGCAAATAATAAAGCATTTATTTTATCTTTATTATCAATTACTAAAAAGCAAAGGAGAAAGCCGGACGGAAACATTGCTAAAATAATGTAATTAATTTAATTGCAAAATTTTCAACCTTGGTGCTATTTTTAATCACTAGATTCTGCACCATATTACTGCATTAAATTGCAAACCTCTCCGCATTACATATGTTGAGAAGGCATATGATAGTATGTTGAAGGGATTTGTCCATCGGATGGGGACATTAATCCTGGCGGCCCTCCTTGGTGCTTTTCAATAGGAGTAGGCTACATGCCAGCACCCGGTTTTCACCTTCTCCCTTCTCTTCATCATCATGCCTCATACAACACACTTTACACTACACAAACATAAAAAAACATTTAGGTAGAATTTTATCCATAGTTAAATATGGGAATTAACATTATGAAGTTCTTAATTCGTAAATTAATGAGTCTTTTTTAACACTTTACCTCATATTTTTATGTTTCTTCAAACACGGGAACTAGTTTTCGAGAGAAGGATCTCTCTCGAAAACTAATTCCCGTGTTTGAAGAAACATAAAATATGAGGTAAAGTGTTAAATAATATAATTAAAATAACCTCAAAATATAACTACATAAAATTAAATATTAATGACTCATTAATTTAAGAATTTTATCACTCACCTCATATTATTCTCATACTCATCCTACACTCCTCTCCATACACAATACAATAATACATCAACTACATGAAATGGTCTGCCAAAGTGGTGCGTAAATTGAAAATAGGCCACATTAATGCCATTTATCCATTCACTGCAAAGCCTGAAACACATAAAGTACAGTGGGTGGTATTAGAACACAACACACATTATTGTATTATTTAACATACAATCAACTTATTTATGTAAAAACACAAATGATGTAAACATTTTTCACTAGATTTTGGTCTATGATGATGATGTTATTCTCTAATAACAGCAGTAAAAGCAATTAAAAATATAAACTTCACACATTACTGAATATTTTTGTAAATACAACTAAGAAAAAGATTATCTCTCTGTGATGTAATGGTATCATGTCCGGTTTAACAACCCAGGAGTCTCTGGTTTGATTCCCAGCTATACTATAACATTTTTCTTTTAGTATTGAATCTGGAGTAGAGTACACTCAACCTTGCAAGGACAACTTAGTACTTATTTGTTATGAGTAGCAGGAAATCTGATTAAGAAAACTGAAATTAAGATTGAGGGACTGTATCAAATAATCAAACTACTCCATGTATTGTCTTCTGATAATCAGTCAGCATCAATTCAGTCAATCTTGGCTCTTTGGAGCTGTCATGCCATAAATGTATTCTACTTCTTCTTCTTCACTTCATGGGCTAGGCAAATTGCCTGATCCGCCTCACAGTTGTTCTGTCCATCTTTTCACTGGCCTTCCTACATTCCTTGAACCTCTTGGTGTGTAGTTGACTGCTGCTCTTGGTAATCTTGATACATTCATTCTTTCCACGTATGTAAACCATTTCTCTCTATATTCTCTGATTTTCTCATCCAATGGATATATAAGAACTCTGTTCTTAAATCTTCATTCCTTATCCGATCCAATCATAAATTTATTTTTATTGTTTATTTATTTATATACTAACAAGGGAACTCTCAACCATTGGATCCCGAAACCTACCTTGAAATTTCTCTCAAAGAAGCATTGTGATGTACAAAGGCCGTGTCCAAAAAATTATCTGGCACTTTTAACTGCAAGGCACCAATGAAAAGTGAGCAGGTCACTTGGTTTTGTTTTGATGAGGATCACTTTAAGAGCGGACAGCCTTTAAATGTTACAATTACTCCACATAATGGTGAGAAAATTTCAATGTCATATATTAGTTGTCAAAATTACAAGAATTGAACTATAATATGATTTCTGACTTTATTGTGTGAAGGTACTCGAGCGATGTTGAGACTGGAAGAACACACACAGAGATCAGAAATGCACTACAGTAGCAGTAGTTCAGTGACACAGAGCAGAACAGTGGGTGGCACCTCCACAACAGTGGTAGAATCTAAGTCAATACCGAGCCAGATAACAGGAGTTGGCCGGAGGAGATCATCCACTAATCTTGATGGAGATCGTGAATCATCTCCTACACCCAGCACTGGCAGCAGTGGCTTTCCTAGACTTGCAAGAGGTGGCTCGGTTCGAGCTCTCTCACAGAAATTCCAACAAGCAGCTGGTATGTGTATTACTTCTATTGTATGCATATAAAATTGTGACTCTTGTCTTAATTGCTTTCAATGTAATACTAGTTACAATAATGATTAAGAAAACTAAATGCTTGTAATAATTTTTTTTTAATAATGAAAATTCGTAAAATTTTAATGGTGTTGTGAATAAAATCTAAACTTGCATCCTACAATTTGAAGACATACTAGGAGTGATTTTGGTCTATCCAGATATCATATTTCAATCATTTTTCACGGAATCAAGACTATACTACCAATTTTAAAACCATAATTAAACAAATTTTATATTAATGCATTTAATAAAGACTGACTCATGGGAATCAAGGAAAGAAAACACAGGAATTCAGAAATATTTATATTCTGTGTTTCCTTGAATATTTTATGCCATTGAATAAACAACATATCCCTAAATCTCAGAGTAAAAAATGAAAAATAAATAAAAATGAAAATTTATTCACTCTGTATACAAATGATAATTAGTGATAGCAGTTTTTGGTTTCTCTGTTTATTTTGCAATAATTTAAGAAAAATATATAATTGTTAAATTTTTGTTTGTTGTGAAAGAAAATATTTTCTGAATCCCTTCATAGACATAACAAGATGTATAGTATAGATTTCAGAAGACAATGAATTGATGTCTGATTGGATTGTAAGGGTTAAACATTTGAAAATTCACAGGATTATGAGTAACAAAAGATCACTAAGGGATAGGACTAAAAAGCTCATTATTTTTAAAATTTTAGAGAGTAGTAGTAAAAGATCTTTAAAGAAAGAAAGAGAAATGGAAAACGCTCAGTCAGACTCCTGGTCCATAAATCTTTCAAGGGTTTGAATTACAAAATAGCTACAGGGCATGCGCATTGAATTTCACATTTGTGCACCTTGACTTTTTTTCAAAGATTTTGGAAAAAATCTTCTTCTATGAAAAATGTTCATACATATGTATTAATAAAGTTTACAGTAAAAGCTCCTTATTCATGGTTCCGTTATTCGTGTTTTGATTATTCACGGGTTAAAAAATTGCGACACAGTTCCTGTATTCACGGCTAAAATTCTTTATTCGTGGATCCAGTCAGTATCCTTTATTAATTAATCAGCAACTTTTTTTTTTTACAGCAGGCACATGCCAAGGCAGCTTTTACAAACAGCGATTCAAACCAAATGGACAAATAAATATCAAAGTAAAACAACCTTATTGTCACTAAGCCTAAAGTTCATTGTTAAAAGCCATCACCAATATTTCACTTGCCGCTATGTCCGTTGATAAATGCTGCCCTCGCCACAATCGGTGGTTTATTGTTTAAACTTCTCATTCATTACAATAATTTTGATTGAATAAAACACATCTCTTCTGCTTTGTTACCAATTTATAATGTCGAGTAAAAGGAAAGAAAAATGAGTTCCAAAGTAGAAAAAGTAGTGTTGCTGCTTAAAATTAAAATAAAAATGCTTGACCATTTACGCTTTGGCGAGTAGTTTGCATCCAATCACACTGTTTCAGTGTTAATGAATCACCTGTACGATTCATTAAGAAATCCGTGTTAATGAATCACCTGTACGATTCATTAAGAAATCCGTAGATAAAATAAGGAATTCTATCGCTGAATTCACAGCTGAATATCAATGTAAATTGAAAGACCTTTTAAAGTGATAAAACAGAAAAAATGACTAAGTTCTTTAAGCCCTTGTCTAAGCCTGACAATAATAATTAATATAAATTGTCCAAAATCTCTCATTAAATTGATTTTATTGTGATAATTATTTTATTTTGGTACCTTGTAACATATCATCTATATACCCATCATCATCATCTTCAAGGTATGGGCCTGTTGGCCCGTTCCGCTCCCCGGCGCACTACATGCCGCAGGCGCAGGTCGTCCTTCCAACGACGTTTTGGTCTTCATACATTTATTCGGCCTAGAGGCCTATAATGAAGCAGCTGTTTTGATAAACGATTATTTGGCATTCTTTGTATATGTTCAAACCAATTATGTTTATTTGTGTGTATTTTCTCATTTATATTATAGATTTGTAGTTCATCTCTGATATCTTGACTTCTCTTTTGATCTCTTAGAGATACACCTGCAACTGATCTGAGAAATCTCATTTCTATTGTCTCTATATACCCATGGAACTTATTTTTCCATATTCACAATTTCTGTGTTCACAGCATATTTATGGAACCTATTCCCTGTGAATAAGAAGCTTTTACTGTATAATGTACTGTAATTAAGATAAATTCTAAGCAAATTAATTTCTATGGAAAATACATAAAAATGGTAATTAAAAATTTGGATTTCTTTCAAGAGATGCTTCTCAAAATAATTTTTTAAAATGATTTTAACGATATTAAAGTAATTTTGAAGTGGTGCACTAGGTCTCTAAAAGAATTGTAAGTTGTTTTTGTGTATAAAATATAGAGCACATTACAAATCTTCCTAATACTTTTTATTTATTTAAAGTCTTGGGAAGGTTAAAATGGGCATTTCCAATCACTAGTTATCAAAATGCACATAAGATTTATCTACCATTTCTTGATTAACCCATGAGGTTTGGTTTAACTGATACTATATTCTAAATATGTCAAATTAAAAAAATGGAATGAGTAAAATTTTTGAACTGATCTAATATTAGATTACAGCATGCTTGCTTATTTTAATTTTTAGGGTTATAGAATAAACTTTATTACAGTGAATCCAAGTTAAGGACACTCAGAAGTTCACAGGAGCCAGTTTCTGCCATCAAATGAGTTGATTATTTAATATGGACCATGTGCATCTCTCTAGCACTTTTACAATGCTTACAATAAAAGTGTCAAAATTTGTACTTACTAATGTCATCCATTTGCTACAACATTCTTGACATCTTTTTTAATACATTACCAGTCTCTCTCTCTCTCTCTGTCTCTCTCTCACACAAGTTCTTTAGTATTCAGTATATTCTCTTTAAGTTTGTTTTTCTTAATTTTTTAAGTAAACCTCATAAATAGAAATTGCATTGTATAAGATCAGGCTTTTGTAGACACAAATTTTTACTATTTGACTACTGTTATGAGAGAACTGTCGACCATTGCTTGCTGAAATCTGCCTTGAAATTTCTCCAAGAGGAGCATTGTGTTGTAGCAAGGCTGTGACAAAAAAATTATCTGCCATTTTTAACTGCAAGGCACAGAAATTGAAGCCAGAATCCAGCAATCGGAACCCACTGTATGGAGCAGATGGACTCCCTGCTTGTCTTAGAGTGGAGTGGAGTGAGGCATGGGGTGCAGTGTGGATGGCAGGTAATGAGTGTTATCAATTTGGGAGTTGTAATATTTCCCTTCTTTTTTAAAATTGAAGAAATTGGAATGGGATGGCCATGTTACAAATATTGTCGGCAGACCAAGCACCAAAAAAGGTGCTTATAGCGAGTTGGAAGAAAAAAAAGATGGTATTCAAGGAAGATGCTGCAAACTTACCTAAATGTTGCAACTGGAGGCTTGCTATGCAAAATAGAAATGATTGGAGACAGAAGTTAAGGGAGGCTAAAGCTCGAATTTGAGCCAATCAGCCATTGGATGGATGGGGTATTTCTCTATAATTTAAATGAGAGATTTGACATTGGATTTTAGTGCCTTGCAATTAAAAAGGCAGATAGTTTGGGCATGGCCTTGGTACATCACAACGCATCTCTGGAAGAAATTTCTAAGTAAGTTTCGACATGCAATGGTTGACAGTTTCCTTGTGAA
Organism: Diploptera punctata; assembly: GCA_030220185.1. NCBI lineage: Eukaryota > Metazoa > Arthropoda > Insecta > Blattodea > Blaberidae > Diploptera > Diploptera punctata. The sequence goes on along the minus strand of JASPKZ010001259.1, from coordinate 6,056 downwards.
CATAAAATATCTGTAAGATAATTAATATTTAATATTAGGAAGTGATATTTTGAGGTTATTTTAATTATATTATTTTTAGTCTGATCATCTTACCTCAATATTAATGTTGATTTGTTCTTGAATATGTTTCAAAACAATTCTGTTTAACGTCAGCTTGTCCAGACTGGTTTTATTTATGTTGCATTATGTTGCACAACCTGGATGTCGATGTCAGCTCCATCCTGTGGTTGTGTGTGACCTTGTTTGGAGGTTCTTTGGCCAACCACAGGATGGAGCTGACATCGACATCCAGGTTGTGCAATATAATGCAACATGAATAAAACCAGTCTGGACAAGCTGACGATAAAACAGAATTGTTTTGAAACATGTTCAAGAACAAATCAACATTAATATTGAGGTAAAATGATCAGACTAAAAATAATATAATATCTGTAAGATATTGAAGATATTGTGCCTTGCAATAACCACTGATTGTCCAGAACCAGTTTCCATGATCATCAAGTGTCATTAACGGGATTCACTTTGTAAAAGGAAGACTACAAATTGTAACATGTTGTAATTACCTAACAGTGTTGTGTTTTCTAACATATGAATGTTATAAAGCTTAATATGCCTGAAATGTGTTTGATGTAAGTGATATTAATATAACCTAGCAAGAAATGCTTGATTGCTTTACCTACTAGCATATTAACATGTGACCCCCATGACCTAGCAGCCGAGGCAAATAGCAGTGACAGCTGTCGCTCGCAGCGATCTTACCCCAAGGCTGGGCTCATCTTCCGCACAGCAAGCTTCCGGACGAGCAATGCAACCAGTCCTGTCACTACTCCCACAGAGGAGGAGGCTCCAGGTAACTGACTTACACAATGTAAAGTTACTGTGATGGCTTTTAAACCCTCTGCTACTTTCTCTGTACTTTATATATTCATAAAATAAACTTATCTCTTTAGTTAACATGACTGCCAATGTAGTGTAATGATAGCAAGCATACCAAGGGTCTCAGGTTTGATTCCCAGCTATACTGTAGAAATTACAATAGGAAGTAACATTATGAGGTTCTTCTTAATAAATAAGGTGAATCTGTTACATCTTACCTCATAAAAAGTTGAGTTCCTTTGGACATGTTTCAGTATAAAATTCATCGGAGAAAATTTTGTTTAAACAACTCACCTCATAGGATTTATGCTTCCATGATACCGCGGTTTCAAACACAGTCGTGTTCATCTTCAGCCATAACTTCGACTGACGAAATTCTTCGGCCGTCAACTGTTCTATTGTCGCCATCTTCAGTGCTGCCATCTATGGTTGAATTTATGAACTTCGAAATCAAAGTAATTTCGTTAGGGATATCAAAATTCATTGATCTATCTTTATTTTTCTGAATGTATATTTTTTTTCCCAAAACTGTCAATTCCAAAGGCTTCTCTACTTATTTTAAAAGTTTAGCTTCTCTTCCAATTTTATGATGTTCTAATAAACTATGTACAGCAATTGCAGATTTTTCAATTTCACAATTTTTAATATTTCTGAAATGTTCTTTTGTCCAAATTTCCAAATTCCTTTTTGTTTTTCCTATATAAACTTTATTGCAATCTTCACAACTTATTTGATAAATTCCAGATTTCTTACTGTCTGGAACATTGACTTTTTTATTGGTACTTAGAAGATTACCCAGACTAAATTTATTTATTGGTGCCAAAGAAATGTTGTGTATAATTATATACCAAGAGGACGGAGATCTCTGGGCCGTCCTATGAAACACTGGAGGGAAAATTTTCTGTAGGATCGTAAGAGGCCTTGGCATAATACTTGGAAGGAAGAAGAAGAAGAAGAAAAAACAAAATGATATTTATTTTTTATGATTTCACAACATAAGGTATAAAGAAATATTTAACCATTAGAATGAAGGAACACATTAGAAATATAAAAAAAAAACGGAGAAATAGAAAAATCTCCAGTAGCTGCTATACATAGGAAAAAACGAAGAGAGATTTAACCATTAGAATGACGGAACACATTAGAAATGTCAAAAAAATGGAGAAATAGAACAATCTGTAATAGCTGCTCATGTTCGGTCAGAAAAACATAAAATCGATGTGAACACAAAATTATTAAAATAGTTAGAAAATACGATAGAACTCACTATTCAAGAGAACATCCAAAAGAACATGGATAGAATCTTGAATTTTAAAATTCGTGGGGAGAGGGATTTAATTTGCAAGTTCTTTGGTCCACCAAAAGATGGAGTGAGTGGAAGTAGACATCCAGGGCCAATGACTTAAAATTCAACAGTCTAGACAAGCTGAAGATGACATACAATAATTTTAATTGTTGTTCTTAGATTATCAATATTAAATCAATAAATAATGTTATAGCTGTGTGGAGTCCCTTCATGTCTTCTTCAGATAGAAGCCATTCATTGTGTATTTGTGAATGATGATTCATTTCAATTGAATGTGGGACCAGTAGAGTAAAGTAACGGAAGGATTTCTGCTTGGATGGGAATGAAACCTGGATTAGCTCAGTGGACAGAGCACTAACACGGAAAGCTAAAGGTTCGGGGTTCGATTCCCAGTTCAGGCAAACATTTTCTCTTTACCATTGATTTACAATAATTTAATTGTGTTCATTAATTTACTTATTTCTATCATAGTAATAGCTTTAGCTTCTCAATATTAATTTAATAAATAATGCTTTAGCTGTGTGGAGTCCCTTCATGTCTTCTTCAGATAGAAGCCATTCATTGTGTATTTGTGAATGAAGATTCATTGCAATTGAATGTGGGACCAGTAGAGTAAGGTAAAGGAAGGATTTCTGCTTGGATGGGAATGAAACCTGGATTAGCTCAGTGGACAGAGCACTAGCACGGAAAGCTAAAGGTTCGGGGTTCGATTCCCAGTTCAGGCAAACATTTTCTCTTTACCATTGAATTACAATAATTTAATTGTGTTCATTAATTTACTTATTTCTATCATAGTAATAGCTCTAGATTCTCAATATTAATTTAATATTGAAACATGTCCAAAAGAACTCAAGTTTTTTTATGAGGTAAGATGTAACAGTCTCATCTTATGTATTAGCCTTTTTGTACCTGGAATGGAGACTTCTTTGCCTCGTGAGGACATCTTGATATGAGATATAATAAATTCTGGTAAAGAAAAACTGAAACTTAGGTTCATACTAATCACGTGATTTGCAGGATATGGAATGTGATTTGCCTCAGGACGTAGCTACTTGATATGAGAAGTAGCAAAATTTGATAAAATCTGAAACTAAGCTTAAGAATCTGTGACATGGTAACCATGTGACCCGATAAAGTGACAGTACCAGTTAAGTTACTCTAGATTTTCAGAGTTGTCGTGTCACAGATTTATTTATTTATTTATTTATTACTTTACCCAATGGTGCTTTCAGTTGTGAGATTGAATTCAAGATAGCTTAAGATTTAAATTAAAATTCTTTATGCTTCACCTCATATCCAGTCTTCTAATTGAAGAGTTGCCCCAATAACAGATCTAACCCATAAACTACAAATTGGTAGTAAAGATTCCGGGCTATGTGGCCGTGGTCTATAACTGGCGTTTCTTCCAGACCTTTCTCCCTCAACTGCGGAGGGTATCTTCAGTGGCGAGCGCTTAGAAGCTGTTGTTTCCCTGTCGTAGACTCGACTGCGAAATTCGCAGTCGAGTCTACGACAGGGAAACAACAGCTTCTAGCGCTCGCCACTGAAGATACCCTCCGCAGTTGAGGGAGAAACGTCTGGATTTCGCAGTTGAGTCTACGACAGGGAAACAACAGCTTCTAGCGCTCGCCACTGAAGATACCCTCCGCAGTTGAGGGAGAAGAAACGTCTGGAAGAAACGCCAGTTATAGACCACGGCCACATAGCCCGGAATCTTTTACTACCATGATTACCGGCCGTGAAAGCCTGCATTCCACTATTAAACTACAAATTGTTAGGAAAACGGGGGAGGGGGAAGCATAATATTCATTTTGAAGCTATTACCTTTATTACATTATATACATTTTAATCTGCTATCCTATTGAAATCATATCAGCCAATTTGAATGCAAAATAACACTCTACTAACTAAATATTAACAATTTAATATGGAATTGAGTGCAAGACTGATCTATGTTTATAGAGTGGAAAAAATGATGTTAACCCATATTTAACTAAAAATGCTACAATAAGAAATACGTACATAGTTAACACCTGATTCATTTAGAAAAAATTTCTAACTGAATCACTGTTCAATATTTATTTTCCACTTAATTTCATTTTGCTACATTCTTTGTGTCTTTCTTATTTTCATTCAATTTTTTTAAGATTCTGATAGGATTTATGGAATGGAGACGACTACATAACAGTGAACTACATGGTCTTTATAGGAAGCCAGATATAATGAGAACAGTTAAGTCTCATAGACTGCGATGGGTAGGACATGTGGCACGAATGGGGAATGAAAGATGTGCATGGAAGCTTCTTGTAGGAAAACCAGAGGGAAAACGCCCAGTTTGGTAGACTAAGAATGAGGTCGGAGAATAATGTTAACTATGATTTGAGGGAAGTAGATTATACAAGGGATGATTCTAAAACATTGGCTCAGGATAGGGATGTATGGAGCTTATGTCTGCATGGCCATGAACCCATGGGTTCAATAGTGCCAGTGAGTTAGTAGGTTAGTTAGTTAGATAGAATTCACGGAACTGTGTTGGAATGAATTTACACATGTGCAATAATTGTTTTTCTGCACTGCTACTAATGACTGCTTCTGCCGTTTTGTTACAGATAGATCACTTGAAAGCCAATTTTTAAAAATAAATAAAACAGGTCTGGATGAGAGTAGGGATAGTTTTACATCCACTATACCATGATATTTTCTGGATAGATCACTAATCCACTGAAAACTCGGTTTTCAAATCTTTGTTAGTTAGATCTCTTTTCGGGGCAACCATTCAATTATACTAGTTTCAAAGCCTAAATGACTTCATTTTCAGTAATTTCTTGTCGACTGATGTTATGTCATTCAGGACAACTTCTTATTCCCTCCGTTGGTGCACAAATCCCTCCAAATCAAATCAAAATTCCTGGGAATTTCAAAATTCACAAGTTTTTCTGTTTTTTTATGAAAAAAAGATTGAAATTCCGGGGGGATTTTGATTGATCTGGGGATTTTGATTGTTGATCTGGGGATTCATCGGTCCTCCACCATCAGAGGGAGTACTGAAGATGAAGTCTTGTAGGCTTGAAACCTGAATTTAATTAAAAGACAGGATATGAGGTGAGATATAAAGAATTTCATAGTGATTTTAACTCTAAAAGTTCAATATCAAGATAGCTTTTATTTAACTTTTCAAGATACCGTCCTCATGTCCCAGTTTTCCCTATATTTCAACTTCATCATCATCAAGCTTCAATCTTCTTTCAACCTTTCTCTTTCCTTGAGCTTTCCATTTTAATTTTGGTCTTCCCATAGTTTTAACATAGTTTTTTCCTTACACCATACAGTTTAATTGTGCTTAAATTAATGGATCATTATCATTTTCACATTCATAATTTTAATCAACATAGCAACTTTCGTAATTAAGTATGATGCTCAACATAAAATTGATTTTACTACAGTAAAACTTGTTCATAGCGGAATCGCATAGGAACAATTTTTTTACCACATTAGACAACATTCTGCATTATAAAAAAAAATTAACCAATCTTAGATTATAGAGCACCCGTATATGTCTTTTTATGTACCTTGGATTAATTGTAGTTCGCTGCTGTTGGAAAGTGAAGTATAGTATGTACGAGTGACTTCGATGGTAACACGTGAAAAAAACAGTCCTGTTTCATCAGCGTTAAAAAATGTCTCTTTGGGCGTATCCTGAAATTAAAGTATGCAGTTTCGGTCTTTCACTCACGAACTATACTTTCGTCCACATCCTTTGATTCGTCCACAAAATTTCATTCCACACGACATTGTGTCGTCTTTTAAAAACGGTCCACAACCACCCGAAGATGCCTTGAAATCATTATTTCCTAGGATAGCAACGGCCAGAGCT
>JASPKZ010001258.1:0-62551 GCA_030220185.1 Diploptera punctata | reverse complement strand
GAAGAAGTGAGGCAGATGATGGATATGGAGGAGACAGAGGTGGAAAGGATCGAAGGACAAGCTCTTCAGTGGTATGGCCATGTCAGGAGAATGGAGGATGATAGGTGGCCCAAAACTCTTTTGGAATGGTCACCTTCTGGTAGAAAGAAACGGGGCAGGCCAAGAACAAGTTGGAGAGGAGAGATCCATAGATTGATGAACGACCGAGGTCTGGAGGAGGATGAATGGCGTGATCGGCAAGAATGGCGAATGGGAATACAGGGTAACCGCTGAAAAGTGGAGAGGCCCTCAAAGTAAAATGTATGTAAATTGTTTGCATACATTTAAATTGCTACAAAGCATATATGGCAGTTACTAGAGTATATATTTTTTTAAGTTTGGGTTTCAGGTATATCTCATACCTAAAGGTGGATTTCAGTTGTTAATCCATTCACGCACATCACTAATCAGATGGTGAGGCATTTCACTACCTTAACAAAGCCAGAGTTATATGTAAATTTCTGTTGTGGTCATTTCTGATCTAGGATAGATTAAAATATGCACAAATATAAAAATAAAAAAATCCTTCCATGAGAACGACCTCAATGGCTTGATTCTTTCAGAATTCACTAAAAATGTAAGTATGTATCATTACGTGAGAAGCAGAAATATAACTGCATTTCACTGATTATAATAGGGCAGAAAAATACAAGTCTTAAGTGTAATATTAATGAAAGTTCTTATGGCACTATTTAATGTTCTGCACACAGTGGTATGTGGTCTGAGCACATTCATTATGATTTTCCACAACAGTTAACGAAATGTGGTATTAAAAATTTATGTTGGTTTTAAATGTTAAATTTGTAGAAAAACGCTGTTCATATTACACAATAACAATAGCTTATATTTTCTAAGGAAGAGAAGACCCTACCAACTGGTTTCAACATGAAGAGCAGTTCAGGTACTAGCACTTGTAGATGGTAAGTGCCTGCATATCCCCAGAGTGTCTTCTGTTAAGTTCAATTAAGTGACTTTAAGTATTACCTCGCTTTTACATCCATATATTTAATGTTGTCCCACATTTTACTGCATTCTTTGAAGATCCCTTCTACAAAAAAAAATTCAAGCACAACAGGCCTACAAGGCCCATGGCCTACCACCCAGCTGCTGGCTTCATGTCCACATGTGTTAATCACAGAGATAGACAATCATAAGCCAGTGTAGGAGTGACATGTGGTCAGCATGTCGGGTCCCCCAGCCGTTATAGCTGGTTTTCTCAACCTGGAGTCACTTCTTATTGTAGCTACCTAAAAATATCTCATGATGCTGGGTGGGCACTGGTAACATACTGGCCGAAATTTCATGAGAAAATTTTTTCCCCCATGGGGACTCAAACCAGTGCAAGTCCCGTAGCTCTGCGCCTAGGCATCTTGTCTTAACCACTTGGGAATGGCGTGGTACGAAGACCCCTTCAGTACCCCTATATTCACAATGTATTAAAATACTCAACTTTACATATTTGGGAATTTTATTTTCTTGCTATTTAGGTCACATTATGTCAATGTTCAGCATAACAAATCAAAGATGGAGATAATATAACTGATCAGGACAACAAAGCGATGCATATTGATGCACACAGTCTTTGCATTACCTAATATAAAGAACTGATGCGTGATCAAGGATTATTTGACTTGTGAACAATTTAAAGAGCAGAGTAAGTTCACTGAGCCAATGAAGCTGACTTCTGTAATATCAATAAAGAGCTGAATATGTTAATTGAGCCAATGAAGCTGACTTCTGTAATATCAATAAAGAGCTGAATATGTTAACTGAGCCAATGAAGCTGACTTCTGTAATATCAATAAAGAGCTGAATATGTTAACTGAGCCAATGAAGCTGACTTCTGTAATATCAATAAAGAGCTGAATATGTTAATTGAGCGATTGAAGCTGACTTCTGTAATATCAATAAAGAGCTGAATATATTAATTGAGCTAATGAAGCTGACTTCTGTAATATCAATAAAGAGCTGAATATGTTAATTGAGCCAATGAAGCTGACTTCTGTAATATCAATAAAGAGCTGAATATGTTAATTGAGCCAATGAAGCTGACTTCTGTAATATCAATAAAGAGCTGAATATGTTAATTGAGACAATGAAGCTGACTTCTGTAATATCAATAAAGAGCTGAATATGTTAATTGAGGCAATAAAGCTGACTTAAGTAATATCAATAAAGAGCTGAATATGTTAATTGAGCCACTGAAGCTGACTTCTGTAATATCAATAAAGAACTGAATATGTTAATAGAGCCAATGAAGCTGACTTCTGTAATATCAATAAAGATCTGAATATGTTAATTGAGCCGATGAAGCTGACTTCTGTAATATCAATAAATAGCTGAATATGTTCACTGAGCCAATGAAGCTGACTTCTGTAATATCAATAAAGAGCTGAATATGTTAATTGAGCCAATGAAGCTGATTTCTGTAATATCAATAAAGAGCTGAATATGTTAATTGAGCCAATGAAGCTGACTTCTGTAATATCAATAAAGAGCTGAATATGTTAATTGAGCCAATGAAGCTGACTTCTGTAATATCAATAAAGAGCTGAATATGTTAATTGAGCCAATGAAGCTGACTTCTGTAATATAAATAAAGAGCTGAATATGTTAATTGAGCCAATGAAGCTGACTTCTGTAATATCAATAAAGAGCTGAATATGTTAACTGAGCCAATGAAGCTGACTTCTGTAATATCAATAAATAGCTGAATATGTTCACTGAGCCAATGAAGCTGACTTCTGTAATATCAATAAAGATCTGAATATGTTAATTGAGCCAATGAAGCTGACTTCTGTAATATTAATAAAGATCTGAATATGTTAATTGAGCCAATGAAGCTGACTTCTGTAATATCAATAAAGAGCTGAATATGTTAATTGAGCCAATGAAGCTGACTTCTGTAATATCAGTAAAGAGCTGAATATGTTAATTGAGCCAATGAAGCTGACTTCTGTAATATCAATAAAGAGCTGAATATGTTAATTGAGCCAATAAAGCTGACTTCTGTAATATCAATAAAGAGCTGAATATGTTAATTGAGCCAATGAAGCTGACTTCTGTAATATCAATAAAGAGCTGAATATGTTAATTGAGCCAATGAAGCTGACTTCTGTAATATCAATAAAGATCTGAATATGTTAATTGAGCCAATGAAGCTGACTTCTCTAATATTAATAAAGAGCTGAATATGTTAATTGAGCCAATGAAGCTGACTTCTGTAATATCAATAAAGAGCTGAATATGTTAATTGAGCCAATGAAGCTGACTTCTGTAATATCAATAAAGAGCTGAATATGTTAACTGAGCCAATGAAGCTGACTTCTGTAATATCAATAAAGAGCTGAATATGTTAATTGAGCCAATGAAGCTGACTTCTGTAATATCAATAAAGAGCTGAATATGTTAATTGAGCCAATGAAGCTGACTTCTCTAATATCAATAAAGAGCTGAATATGTTAATTGAGCCAATGAAGCTGACTTCTCTAATATCAATAAAGAGCTGAATATGTTAATTGAGCCAATGAAGCTGACTTCTCTAATATCAATAAAGAGCTGAATATGTTAATTGAGCCAATGAAGCTGACTTCTGTAATATCAATAAATAGCTGAATATGTTCACTGAGCCAATGAAGCTGACTTCTGTAATATCAATAAAGAGCTGAATATGTTAATTGAGCCAATGAAGCTGACTTCTGTAATATCAATAAAGAGCTGAATATGTTAATTGAGCCAATGAAGCTGACTTCTGTAATATCAATAAAGAGCTGAATATGTTAATTGAGCCAATGAAGTTGACTTATGTAATATCAAAAAAGAGCTGAATATGTTAATTGAGCCAATGAAGCTGACTTCTGTAATAGCAATAAAGAGCTGAATATGTTAATTGAGCCAATGAAGCTTGACTTCTGTAATATCAATAAAGAGCTGAATATGTTAATTGAGCCAATGAAGCTGACTTCTGTAATATCAATAAAGAGCTGAATATGTTAATTGAGCCAATGAAGCTGACTTCTGTAATATCAATAAAGAGCTGAATATGTTAATTGAGCCAATGAAGCTGACTTCTGTAATATCAATAAAGAGCTGAATATGTTAATTGAGCCAATGAAGCTGACTTCTGTAATATCAATAAAGAGCTGAATATGTTAATTGAGCCAATGAAGCTGACTTCTGTAATATCAATAAAGAGCTGAATATGTTAATTGAGCCAATGAAGCTGACTTCTGTAATATCAATAAAGAGCTGAATATGTTAATTGAGCCAATGAAGCTGACTTATGTAATATCAATAAAGAGCTGAATATGTTAATTGAGCCAATGAAGCTGACTTATGTAATATCAATAAAGAGCTGAATATGTTAATTGAGCCAATGAAGCTGACTTATGTAATATCAATAAAGAGCTGAATATGTTAATTGAGCCAATGAAGCTGACTTATGTAATATCAATAAAGAGCTGAATATGTTAATTGATCAATGAAGCTGACTTATGTAATATCAATAAAGAGCTGAATATGTTAATTGAGCCAATGAAGCTGACTTCTGTAATATCAATAAAGAGCTGAATATGTTAATTGAGCCAATGAAGCTGACTTATGTAATATCAATAAAGAGCTGAATATGTTAATTGAGCCAATGAAGCTGACTTATGTAATATCAATAAAGAGCTGAATATGTTAATTGAGCCAATGAAGCTGACTTATGTAATATCAATAAAGAGCTGAATATGTTAATTGAGCCAATGAAGCTGACTTATGTAATATCAATAAAGAGCTGAATATGTTAATTGAGCCAATGAAGCTGACTTATGTAATATCAATAAAGAGCTGAATATGTTAATTGAGCCAATGAAGCTGACTTATGTAATATCAATAAAGAGCTGAATATGTTAATTGAGCCAATGAAGCTGACTTATGTAATATCAATAAAGAGCTGAATATGTTAATTGAGCCAATGAAGCTGACTTATGTAATATCAATAAAGAGCTGAATATGTTAATTGAGCCAATGAAGCTGACTTATGTAATATCAATAAAGAGCTGAATATGTTAATTGATCAATGAAGCTGACTTATGTAATATCAATAAAGAGCTGAATATGTTAATTGAGCCAATGAAGCTGACTTATGTAATATCAATAAAGAGCTGAATATGTTAATTGAGCCAATGAAGCTGACTTATGTAATATCAATAAAGAGCTGAATATGTTAATTGAGCCAATGAAGCTGACTTATGTAATATCAATAAAGAGCTGAATATGTTAATTGAGCCAATGAAGCTGACTTATGTAATATCAATAAAGAGCTGAATATGTTAATTGAGCCAATGAAGCTGACTTATGTAATATCAATAAAGAGCTGAATATGTTAATTGAGCCAATGAAGCTGACTTATGTAATATCAATAAAGAGCTGAATATGTTAATTGAGCCAATGAAGCTGACTTATGTAATATCAATAAAGAGCTGAATATGTTAATTGATCCAATGAAGCTGACTTATGTAATATCAATAAAGAGCTGAATATGTTAATTGAGCCAATGAAGCTGACTTATGTAATATCAATAAAGAGCTGAATATGTTAATTGATCAACTGAAGCTGACTTATGTAATATCAATAAAGAGCTGAATATGTTAATTGAGCCAATGAAGCTGACTTATGTAATATCAATAAAGAGCTGAATATGTTAATTGATCCAATGAAGCTGACTTATGTAATATCAATAAAGAGCTGAATATGTTAATTGAGCCAATGAAGCTGACTTATGTAATATCAATAAAGAGCTGAATATGTTAATTGAGCCAATGAAGCTGACTTATGTAATATCAATAAAGAGCTGAATATGTTAATTGAGCCAATGAAGCTGACTTATGTAATATCAATAAAGAGCTGAATATGTTAATTGATCCAATGAAGCTGACTTATGTAATATCAATAAAGAGCTGAATATGTTAATTGATGCAATGAAGCTGACTTATGTAATATCAATAAAGAGCTGAATATGTTAATTGATCCAATGAAGCTGACTTATGTAATATCAATAAAGAGCTGAATATGTTAATTGATCCAATGAAGCTGACTTATGTAATATCAATAAAGAGCTGAATATGTTAATTGATCCAATGAAGCTGACTTATGTAATATCAATAAAGAGCTGAATATGTTAATTGAGCCAATGAAGCTGACTTATGTAATATCAATAAAGAGCTGAATATGTTAATTGATCCAATGAAGCTGACTTCTGTAATATCAATAAAGAGCTGAATATGTTAATTGAGCCAATGAAGCTGACTTCTGTAATATCAATAAAGAGCTGAATATGTTAATTGAGCCACTGAAGCTGACTTCTGTAATATCAATAAAGAGCTGAATATGTTAATTGAGCCAATGAAGCTGACTTCTCTAATATTAATAAAGAGCTGAATATGTTAATTGAGCCAATGAAGCTGACTTCTGTAATATCAATAAAGAGCTGAATATGTTAATTGAGCCAATGAAGCTGACTTCTCTAATATTAATAAAGAGCTGAATATGTTAATTGAGCCAATGAAGCTGACTTCTGTAATATCAATAAAGAGCTGAATATGTTAATTGACCCAATGAAGCTGACTTCTCTAATATCAATAAAGAGCTGAATATGTTAATTGAGCCAATGAAGCTGACTTCTGTAATATCAATAAAGAGCTGAATATGTTAATTGAGCCAATGAAGCTGACTTCTGTAATATCAATAAAGAGCTGAATATGTTCACTGAGCCAATTAAGCTGACTTCTGTAATATCAATAAAGAGCTGAATATGTTAATTGAGCCAATGAAGCTGACTTCTGTAATATCAATAAAGAGCTGAATATGTTCAATTGAGCCAATTAAGCTGACTTCTGTAATATCAATAAAGAGCTGAATATGTTAATTGAGCCAATGAAGCTGACTTCTGTAATATCAATAAAGAGCTGAATATGTTCACTGAGCCAATTAAGCTGACTTCTGTAATATCAATAAAGAGCTGAATATGTTAATTGACCCAATGAAGCTGACTTCTGTAATATCAATAAAGAGCTGAATATGTTCACTGAGCCAATTAAGCTGACTTCTGTAATATCAATAAAGAGCTGAATATGTTAATTGAGCCAATGAAGCTGACTTCTGTAATATCAATAAAGAGCTGAATATGTTAATTGAGCCAATGAAGCTGACTTCTGTAATATCAATAAAGAGCTGAATATGTTAATTGAGCCAATGAAGCTGACATCTGTAATATCAATAAAGAGCTGAATATGTTCACTGAGCCAATGAAGCTGACTTCTGTAATATCAATAAAGAGCTGAATATGTTAATTGAGCCAATGAAGCTGACTTCTGTAATATCAATAAAGAGCTGAATATGTTAATTGAGCCAATGAAGCTGACTTCTGTAATATCAATAAAGAGCTGAATATGTTAATTGAGCCAATGAAGCTGACTTCTGTAATATAAATAAAGAGCTGAATATGTTAATTGAGCCAATGAAGCTGACTTCTGTAATATCAATAAAGAGCTGAATATGTTAACTGAGCCAATGAAGCTGACTTCTGTAATATCAATAAAGAGCTGAATATGTTCACTGAGCCAATGAAGCTGACTTCTGTAATATCAATAAAGAGCTGAATATGTTAATTGAGCCAATGAAGCTGACTTCTGTAATATCAATAAAGAGCTGAATATGTTAATTGAGCCAATGAAGCTGACTTATGTAATATCAATAAAGAGCTGAATATGTTAATTGAGCCAATGAAGCTGACTTCTGTAATATCAATAAAGAGCTGAATATGTTAATTGAGCCAATGAAGCTGACTTATGTAATATCAATAAAGAGCTGAATATGTTAATTGAGCCAATGAAGCTGACTTATGTAATATCAATAAAGAGCTGAATATGTTAATTGAGCCAATGAAGCTGACTTATGTAATATCAATAAAGAGCTGAATATGTTAATTGAGCCAATGAAGCTGACTTATGTAATATCAATAAAGAGCTGAATATGTTAATTGAGCCAATGAAGCTGACTTATGTAATATCAATAAAGAGCTGAATATGTTAATTGAGCCAATGAAGCTGACTTATGTAATATCAATAAAGAGCTGAATATGTTAATTGAGCCAATGAAGCTGACTTATGTAATATCAATAAAGAGCTGAATATGTTAATTGAGCCAATGAAGCTGACTTCTGTAATATCAATAAAGAGCTGAATATGTTAATTGAGCCAATGAAGCTGACTTATGTAATATCAATAAAGAGCTGAATATGTTAATTGAGCCAATGAAGCTGACTTATGTAATATCAATAAAGAGCTGAATATGTTAATTGAGCCAATGAAGCTGACTTATGTAATATCAATAAAGAGCTGAATATGTTAATTGAGCCAATGAAGCTGACTTATGTAATATCAATAAAGAGCTGAATATGTTAATTGAGCCAATGAAGCTGACTTATGTAATATCAATAAAGAGCTGAATATGTTAATTGAGCCAATGAAGCTGACTTATGTAATATCAATAAAGAGCTGAATATGTTAATTGAGCCAATGAAGCTGACTTCTGTAATATCAATAAAGAGCTGAATATGTTAATTGAGCCAATGAAGCTGACTTCTGTAATATCAATAAATGAGCTGAATATGTTAATTGAGCCAATGAAGCTGACTTATGTAATATCAATAAAGAGCTGAATATGTTAATTGAGCCATGAAGCTGACTTCTGTAATATCAATAAAGAGCTGAATATGTTAATTGAGCCAATGAAGCTGACTTATGTAATAGCAATAAAGAGCTGAATATGTTAATTGAGCCAATGAAGCTGATGTCTGTAATATCAATAAAGAGCTGAATATGTTAATTGAGCCAATGAAGTTGACTTATGTAATATCAATAAAGAGCTGAATATGTTAATTGAGCCAATGAAGCTGACTTCTGTAATATCAATAAAGAGCTGAATATGTTAATTGAGCCAATGAAGCTGACTTTATGTAATATCAATAAAGAGCTGAATATGTTAATTGAGCCAATGAAGCTGACTTATGTGATATCAATAAAGAGCTGAATATGTTAATTGAGCCAATGAAGCTGACTTATGTAATATCAATAAAGAGCTGAATATGTTAATTGAGCCAATGAAGCTGACTTCTGTAATATCAATAAAGAGCTGAATATGTTAATTGAGCCAATGAAGCTGACTTATGTAATATCAATAAAGAGCTGAATATGTTAACTGAGCCAATGAAGCTGACTTCTGTAATATCAATAAAGAGCTGAATATGTTAATTGAGCCAATGAAGCTGACTTAATGTAATATCAATAAAGAGCTGAATATGTTAATTGAGCCAATGAAGCTGACTTCTGTAATATCAATAAAGAGCTGAATATGTTAATTGAGCCAATGAAGTTGACTTATGTAATATCAATAAAGAGCTGAATATGTTAATTGAGCCAATGAAGTTGACTTATGTAATATCAATAAAGAGCTGAATATGTTAATTGAGGCAATGAAGCTGACTTAAGTAATATCAATAAAGAGCTGAATATGTTAATTGAGCCAATGAAGCTGACTTCTGTAATATCAATAAAGAGCTGAATATGTTAATTGAGCCAATGAAGCTGACTTATGTAATATCAATAAAGAGCTGAATATGTTAATTGAGCCAATGAAGCTGACTTCTGTAATATCAATAAAGAGCTGAATATGTTAATTGAGTCAATGAAGCTGACTTCTGTAATATCAATAAAGAGCTGAATATGTTAATTGAGCCAATGAAGCTGACTTCTGTAATATCAATAAAGAGCTGAATATGTTAATTGAGCCAATGAAGTTGACTTATGTAATATCAATAAAGAGCTGAATATGTTAATTGAGCCAATGAAGCTGACTTCTGTAATATCAATAAAGAGCTGAATATGTTAATTGAGCCAATGAAGCTGACTTCTGTAACATCAATAAAGAGCTGAATATGTTAATTGAGCCAATGAAGCTGACTTCTGTAATATCAATAAAGAGCTGAATATGTTAATTGAGCCAATTAAGCTGACTTATGTAATATCAATAAAGAGCTGAATATGTTAATTGAGCCAATGAAGCTGACTTCTGTAATATCAATAAAGAGCTGAATATGTTAATTGAGCCAATGAAGCTGACTTCTGTAACATCAATAAAGAGCTGAATATGTTAATTGAGCCAATGAAGCTGACTTCTGTAATATCAATAAAGAGCTGAATATGTTAATTGAGCCAATGAAGTTGACTTATGTAATATCAATAAAGAGCTGAATATGTTAATTGAGCCAATGAAGCTGACTTCTGTAATATCAATAAAGAGCTGAATATGTTAATTGAGCCAATGAAGCTGACTTCTGTAATATCAATAAAGAGCTGAATATGTTAATTGAGCCAATGAAGCTGACTTCTGTAATATCAATAAAGAGCTGAATATGTTAATTGAGCCAATGAAGCTGACTTCTGTAATATCAATAAAGAGCTGAATATGTTAATTGAGCCAATGAAGCTGACTTCTGTAATATTAATAAAGAGCTGAATATGTTAATTGAGCCAATGAAGCTGACTTCTGTAATATCAATAAAGAGCTGAATATGTTAATTGAGCCAATGAAGCTGACTTCTGTAACATCAATAAAGAGCTGAATATGTTAATTGAGCCAAATGAAGCTGACTTCTGTAATATCAATAAAGAGCTGAATATGTTAATTGAGCCAATGAAGCTGACTTATGTAATATCAATAAAGAGCTGAATATGTTAATTGAGCCAATGAAGCTGACTTCTGTAATATCAATAAAGAGCTGAATATGTTAATTGAGCCAATGAAGCTGACTTATGTAATATCAATAAAGAGCTGAATATGTTAATTGAGCCAATGAAGCTGACTTCTGTAATATCAATAAAGAGCTGAATATGTTAATTGACCCAATGAAGCTGACTTCTCTAATATCAATAAAGAGCTGAATATGTTAATTGAGCCAATGAAGCTGACTTCTGTAATATCAATAAAGAGCTGAATATGTTAATTGAGCCAATGAAGCTGACTTATGTAATATCAATAAAGAGCTGAATATGTTAATTGAGCCAATGAAGCTGACTTCTGTAACATCAATAAAGAGCTGAATATGTTAATTGAGCCAATGAAGCTGACTTCTGTAATATCAATAAAGAGCTGAATATGTTAATTGAGCCAATGAAGCTGACTTCTGTAATATCAATAAAGAGCTGAATATGTTAATTGAGCCAATGAAGCTGACTTCTGTAATATCAATAAAGAGCTGAATATGTTAATTGAGCCAATTAAGCTGACTTCTGTAATATCAATAAAGAGCTGAATATGTTAATTGAGCCAATGAAGCTGACTTCTGTAATATCAATAAAGAGCTGAATATGTTCACTGAGCCAATTAAGCTGACTTCTGTAATATCAATAAAGAGCTGAATATGTTAATTGAGCCAATGAAGCTGACTTCTGTAATATCAATAAAGAGCTGAATATGTTAATTGAGCCAATGAAGCTGACTTCTGTAATATCAATAAAGAGCTGAATATGTTAATTGAGCCAATGAAGCTGACTTCTGTAATATCAATAAAGAGCTGAATATGTTAATTGAGCCAATGAAGCTGACTTATGTAATATCAATAAAGAGCTGAATATGTTAATTGAGCCAATGAAGCTGACTTATGTAATATCAATAAAGAGCTGAATATGTTAATTGAGCCAATGAAGCTGACTTCTGTAAAATCAATAAAGATCTGAATATGTTAATTGAGCCAATGAAGCTGACTTCTGTAATATCAATAAAGAGCTGAATATGTTAATTGAGCCAATGAAGCTGGCTGTAAGCTAACTATTTTTGAAATGGAGAAAATACAAGAAAGAAAATCATTTTATGTTTACTATAGTTCAAAACACCCATTACATTATTTAGCCACTTTTATATATTATCCCATACAGTGGGTTTTTTTCATGATCTAGAATGGTTGTCGAATATGGGAGTCAACACTCTTAGTTCATCCTTGTTTCCCTTAATTTACACCTCTTTCCCTTGAAAAGTATAAAAAAGGGGTGATACTGTAGTTCACAAATAGTTTCTTGTTCTGGTTATTACATGTTTCATCCTTACTGTTGTTTGTAGGTGGAAACAAACTGTATGTCAAAGTATATGTGTACTTAAGAGTGAGTATCATAACAACATAGACAAAGTGGTCAAAACAACTTGGAAAGCAATATGTATTTTTAAAACTGCGAAATATCAGTAGCTAAACAAAAAGGAAACGGAAGAAAATCTGCTAAGCGCTTCCAATAAGTGATAACACATTCACATGATTATTAGACCTATTAAATTTGATCAAAATTCTTTGAGGCATTGTGTTCCGAGTCTCTGTAAGGAAGGATTTTTAATATTTTGTCAGCTGTAAGAACACATCTTGGGTTCATATAACCTAAATCATAATTGTGGAAGATCATTAATAGTATAGGTTGTCATTACTGCAAGAACAATGTAAATCGTAAATTAATAGAGCGAATGGCTCGACGTAATGAACACCTCAGAAAAAGGGGAGATGTAAGGTCAATGAGAAGAGCAATCATTTCCTTAAACAAAATGATGTGAGCGAATGTTTACATGACAACTGGGCTCTTGACCTGAAAGTTCCGAACTTAAAGATTCCAAATTCCACAAGATGGAGGCAAACAGGATTTGTGACAAATGGGTCAACTAACCAATACCGTGATGAAATGTACAGTGAATGATTTAAAACATGGTTTCAAGAACAACTTCTCCTGAATATACCTGACAATCCCAATAACATAAGCACCAAATTCAAATACAAAATGAAACAAGAAAAAAGTAATTCTGATGACAGAATGGTGAAGAGTTCCTCTGTAATACAGCCTCTATCAAACCTGCAGATTCATGGTTGCACGAACATAAGCTCTCCACACATTCCTATCCTGATCTCATTTTTCCTATTGTCCTGTATAATCTACTTCTCTCAAATCATGGTTAATGTTATTCTCCTACCTCATTCTTGGTCTATCAACTGGGAGTTTTTATTCTCATTTTCCTACAAGAAGCTTCCATGCACCACTTACATTCCTCAGTTCTGCCACTTGTCCTCCCATTGCAGTCCACAAGATTTAACTGTTCTTATAGTATCTGA
This sequence comes from Diploptera punctata, assembly GCA_030220185.1. Classification (NCBI taxonomy): domain Eukaryota; kingdom Metazoa; phylum Arthropoda; class Insecta; order Blattodea; family Blaberidae; genus Diploptera; species Diploptera punctata. The sequence continues at coordinate 49,326 of JASPKZ010001258.1, read as the reverse complement.
CTTCTTATACAAAACAAGTAGCTGACTGTTATGCAGCCTTCTCCATTCACCTGTCTGTTCATCTCTCTTTGGTCCAAAATTTTTCCAAAGAACTTTATTCTCAAATACTCATAATCTCCGTTGCTCCCTTAAAGTAAGAGTCCATGTTTTGCATCCATATAATATAACTGGTAGAATAACAGTTTTATATATTTTCAGTTTAACACATTTTGAAAGGAGTTGAGATGACAAGAGTGCTGGTAATAACACGCATTTCCAGAATTGAGTCTCGTGCAATTACACAAATCAAAATATAAAACCTACTTCATCAGCTAAAACACAAGTTGTGCACTAATCATCTTATCCTGCTGAACTCACGTGGGCACAAATGAAGCTTTTTGTTAGAAAGAATAACACGAAATACGCAATGGAACACTTAAAAATTGTTTTGATGTTTTTATATAAATTAACACATTGCAATCCTGGATAGAATTTTATTTAAGAAAGAAAAATTAACACTCAAACTGGGATTGACACCTGGATCTCTGATTCTACACATCAGTACAATACCAATTACACTGTACAAGCCACTATAAGAACGTCAACATTTATTTCCTCTTGTAAAATTCTCGTTCATCCAAAGTTATTCTTACTTAAATAAAATTCTATCCAGGACTGTAAAGTGTTAAATAAAATACAAACATTGAAATGTGAATCTTCACCACTCAAAAGTATCTCTAACTCACTGGCACTATTGAACCCGGAGGTTCATGGCCGCGCGGACATAAGCTCTCCATACATCCATATCCTGAGCTAATTTTCCAATCATCTCCTGTATAATCTACTTCCTTCAATTCATATTTAATGTTATTCTCCCACCTTATTTTTGGTCTACCAACTGGGCATTGCAAAGTACTCTTAATAAATTCCTGACATTATATCCTCGCAATTACAGAACTGTAACCCACTCCTGGGTTGGGGTGTCTAGAAGGCCATATGATTTCGGGGACCGTTTCGGCCTTAGTTTTCCTGACATTTGTCTTGCAGGTGAGGAAAAATCCCAATAAAAACCTCACCCAGAAAAACTGTCCCGACCGGGGATTGAATTAGGGCCCGCTGCGTGACAAGGCAGCATGCTAACTCGAGACCACAGCAGTGGACGAAGTTACAAAATAAACATAACATATTACAACATTTATCATTAACATTTTTATATATATATATATATACACACACACACTCATTTTTATTTAATAAGCATCCCTAAAACTGGATGCTGCATGAATACAAAGCTATCTTATAGATAGAAAAAACAGTACAAATAAATATATATATATTATGTATTCAACCTGGTGGAATCAAGGCCGTATCATCTTCTCTTCCACTCACCAGGATAAACATTTTTACATAAACATAACAATCACAATTAACTCTAATAATAATATTGTCACACAGCAGGCCTGGGTTCAATCCCTGGTCGGGAAAGTTTCGTGGGTGACGTTTTTATTGGGATATTTCCTCACCTGTAAGACAAATGTCAGGAAACTTAAGGGCCCGAACAGTCCCTGAACATCATATGGCCATCGAAATCATCATCATTATCCATATTCATCTCCAGGTGCACCATCATACCATCGGGGCAACAAAACCCCTCCTTCTAGGGCGTCCCAACCTCAGAAGTGGGTTACAATTATGCCAATCCCAGGAGAGACACCATAAATGTCCAAAAGCACAAACCGGGCATTAAAAAAAGAATATATTAAATACAGAATGAAGATTTGATCTATAATACATACATATGAATACAATTGGCATGTTATTATAAAGACCGTTCTTCAAGATTTGTAAAAATTCACAAATAATTGTGATGACCAGATATTGTAGAAGGTTGATATTTACAACCAAACTTTTACAGAAAGCAGCCGTGAAAACCAGTGTTGTTTCTCTGCTCCAAACATTAATCCCAAGATGCTGATGTTGGTAAGTTTGTATTTTTCTGTAAAATATGGGGCAGTAGGCACAAAGACATTTTGTTTTTGTTGATGTACTTCCTCAGTTTCAAACCTTATTGTAGGATGTATCATCGTTTGAAATGTTGAAACTCTAAACACTATTATATTAATATATTAATTGCATCTGTTATCAGAGGTCCCGTGGAGTTCTTGATAGACGATGTACTGAAGGTCTTTCAAGTTGCAGCCAATTTGGATCACATAATACTATGTCTGTGCGATGTAGGATCTCTACAAAAGGACAAACTCCCAAGACATGTCCAGGGGTTTCAATCTCACTCATGCAATGCCTGCAGAAGTTTTCTTGGGACCTACCTGGAATGAATGCTTACTGTGCTGACATTAGGTAGTTTGCAGGAACTTTCACCAATCATCATATTTAATTATCCACTTGTTTGTGAAACACTTAACTTCACAAATTAAGTGTTACATCTGCTTTTATAAATATTACAAGAAAACTTTTGGAGTCTGCAACAATATGTCTGCCATTCAAAAAGCCTGTCGCTACAAGATTGGCTAAGCTACTAGTCTAATATAAAATGTGTTAAGACTAATTAATAAAAGTTATAGGTTTAACAATACTTAATTATAAAGAATATAATACATTATTATGCCAAAATGAGGCAGTTCTAATCTTTTCCATTATTAATTTAATTAAATGAATATGGATTTTCATCAAGTAAATGCCAAATTAACTGATTCTTTGCCATTATGTCAGATGTCTGAGGATGTAACTTACTAGCAATCAATTACACCTGATCATTTCCTAATTGGTCATTCACACATTGCTAGCCTATTGCTACCTTAAAAAACATTTAAGTATCAACAGAATCAGCAGATGACAGCACATTCAACATATGGAATGTTTTTGGAAGTTGTGGTCCATGGACTATGTTCTTAATCTTCAACAAAGAAGTAAATGGTTCAAGAAACAGCCTAACTTCAAAATAGGACACCTAGCATCAGTTATCAAGGACAAACTTCCTCCTTTGTATTGGCTGCATTATGAATGTTGTTCATGGTGAGGAAAAATTAGTGTGTGATCCAACTATTATAATGTCGCCTAACAAATGAATTAACTGTCAGTATTATTTCTTAACCAATAGACTAATCTTCTACTTCAATATTTTTAGCAACTACTTTAATTGAACTGCTTCTTTGATTTATGTTCTAATTGAAGAACTGTGACATTATGTATGAGTCAAATTAAATTACTTTTGCATTTTTCTACTCGTTTCCTCTTTCAGAATTACAATTCCATTGTCATTGTACATCCATCCATCCATCCATCCATCCATAGTAATTCTGCCCGAAGGCAGGTCCTTCACTGCAATCATAGCATTTACATGCTATGCTTGCAGCTTTACTAGGGAATTGTATGTGTGGTAGCTTCCCGTTGCTTTCCACACCGGTGAAGGATGATGATGATAATGATGTCTATTTCGGGGACCGTTTGGGCCTTAAAGTTTTCCTGACATTTGTCTTACAGGTAAGGAAAAACCCCGATAAAAACCTCACCTAGAAAAACTGCCCCGACCAGGGATCGAACCTGGGCCCGCTGTGTGACAAGGCAGCATGCTACCTAGAGACCACAACGATGGACTTATTGTACATAATGTCTTTAATTATTTCATTGTACAATATAATGTTTAGTTCCTGTCTGACTAACATGTCATTGAATGTGAGAATATGGAAGATTCTTCATACATTATTTTATTTAAATGTTGTTTCTGCACATTTGTATTCGCATAATGGTATTATCTTTCTAAGATTTATTATGTGTTTTTTTTTTGTTTTATTCATGATTAGACAAATAAAATAATTGTCTTAAAATAGTGTGTTTCTCCATTTGGTTTTCACCTATATTATGGAACTTGCAACTTATTATTCTTTTTTTTTTGTTCAATGCAATCACATTGTCATGTCAACATCCTGGTATGCCATTATTGTAACTCACTTCTGAGGTTGGGGCGCCTGGAAGGCAGAGTTACTGCCTCAATGATATATAATGGTGGTAATGATGCACCAGTAGACCTTAAACCTAAACTTAATGAATATGTTTACGATGATAAGTGATGGCCAGATGATATTCGGGGACCATTTGGGCCTTAAAGTTTCCAGACAATTGCCTTATAGGCAATTCACCCAGGAAACTTTTCCTGACTGGGGATCAAACCCAGGCCTGCTGCGTGACAAGGCAGCACACTATCTCAAGACCACAGCAGTGGATACTTTAAATTTAGATAAGCTAATGGACACATATTCTGCCAGTCCTAGTAAAGCATGATGTAGCACTCAAGCAAGTAGCTTAGCCAATCTTGTAGCGACAGGCTTTTTGAATAGCAGACATTGTTGCAGGCTTCAAGAGTTTTCCTGTAATAATTATAAAAGAATACTTAATATGTGTTTCAAATGAAGCCTGTATTATTAATAGAATAATTACTGTTTATATTAGACCTCGAAGTAATTTATTTCTTCTGAGAGCTCCAGAGATAATAGAGAGGAAAGATACAAGAGATATTTAATAAGGATCCTCTTCTTCTTCTTCTTCCTTCCAAGTATTAGGCCAAGGCCTGTTACAATCCTATAGAAAATTTTCCCTCCAGCGTTTCATAGCACGGCCCAGAGATCTTCATCCTCTTGGTATATAATTATAAACAGCTTTGGGGATCCGATTTGAACTCATTCTTTGAAGATGGTATTTCCAATTTAGTTGGTACTGATTAACATATTCCAAAATTGGTGTAGTCTTCAATTCTTTTAAGATATCAGTCTTCCTTTTCCGATCCCATCTGGTGTAACCCGCTATTCTGTGAATTAATCTCATTTCACAAGCCGTTATTCTGCTTTCATGTTGTCTTTTTAGTGTCCATGCTTCACTACCATAGGTCAACACTGATCTAGCCAAAGTGTTATACAGGATGTTCCAAAATTAGACCAAAAAACTTTGGAAGCTGATAGATAACATTATTTTAAACACTTTTTGTTAAGGTAGGTTTTTTGCTGCGGTGCTTCGGTTAAGTATAGGGCGAGTTAATGTCAATACTGCCTCCCACCCATTTGGTTTAGATATGTAAATTACATTTGTGTACAGTATGTATCTTTTAAAGGAAACACACGAAAGAAACAAAACAAAGACGTTTCAATTTCTGTTAGCATACATGTTTACTTGCTGAGCTCATCATTATATTTCCTTGGCATTGTGCGTTAGTTTGCTGAAATTCCTGTGGCATACTACTTTATTTACAACATGGAAAGGTACACATGGATTGAGATGACGGACATGCTGTTGGTGTATGGAAAAGCTGGTTCGGGTCGTGCGACTGTAAGGCATTACCAAGAACAGTTCCAAAACCGAGGAGTTCCTCATCACACAACATTTGGCCAGAATTGAACATAGACTATGAGAAAGAGGCTCCTTGGATAGACGAGCAGAAGGTCAAGGACGGCCACATTCTGTACAGACTCCTGAGAACGAGGAAGATGTGTTGCGGTACATTGAGAACAATCTCACAGCTAGTACTCGTGCCATCGCTCGACAATTGCACTGTGGGAAGAATTCTGCAGGAAATGTTGTTGTACACTTTTCACCTTGTAAAGGTCAACACAATGAGGTTTCAAGACTATCCTCTGCAACAGGGCGTTTGAAAATCCCCATGCTACACTTCAGAGGTCACATTAACTGAGGTTTGGTGTACACAAATGTAATTTATTTATCTACGTAAACCAACTGGGTGGGAGGCATTAATGACATTAACTCGCCCAGCACTTAAATGAAGCACCACAGCAAAAAAAAAACCTACCTTAACAAAAAGTGTTTAAAATAATGTTATCTATCAGCTCCCAAAGTTTTTCGGTCTAATTTTGGGACACCCTGTATAAACATAAACTGGCGTTTTTTGTACAAGGGATGGTTTCATAGCTTGATTAATAATTCCCAAACTTTTATTATAACTAGTAATTTCTTCAAGGATATCCTTTTCATCCCAGATATTTAATAAGGATATACATATTAAAGGGTAGTAGAAAATAAAGTTAAGTAAACTATTGCTCATGGCCGTAAATAGGAAAGCAGAACTTCTATCTCGCCAAAGGGACATTTGAGTTGAACAGCTAAACTTACCAAATTCTCAGCAATTTCTTCTTTAATATCAATGTTTTCAATTCCATCCTCCACAGCATCTGATGAAATCTGCAAAAGTTCACACAAATTTTCCATACATACATATATATATTAATTATTATATAATTACGTTTTGACATGTAGTAATCAAAATTAGAGATCTCGACTTCAAATCATGGTTCTGGCATTATTATTCTTTTCAAATAATTGTACATATATATATTGTAATGTAAGCCCATGTTTTCCCTTTACAGAGATTTAGGCGCTCTCCCCCTACGGGGAAGAATTTGAACCATACTAATTTAGTTACACTTGTTTGCGCATAGATGTCATTTTGAGTGGTCCGTGGTCAGCGTTCCGCCTCATACTGACATCTGGGAAACCAATGTAGTAGGACGGGAAAATTCGGTAAATTTTGCTTAGAGGCCATTTCATTCAGGCTTAAGGATTTTTTACGAGCCTGAAAATCTTCAGACTAGGGACCCACGGCTTAAAGTCCCTCCCGGAGGACTTGCTCCTTGGATTTTTCCGTCCTAAAAAATCCATCGACTCCGGCCGGATTTGAACCCGCGACCCTCGGGACCACAGGCAAGGAGCATAACCACTAATCTGATGCAACATGAGTTGTGTAAACAAGGTTGTGCATCTCTCCCCACACAAAAAATCCAAATGGGTCATATCTGGGGATCGAGCAGGCCATGGTACAGGACCACCTCTGCCAATCAATTTTTCTGAAAATTGTTGGTTCAAGAATCGATGCACACGACTGAAATGTGCCGGCGCTCCGCCATGTTGTAACCACATGCATTGTCGTGTAGGGAGCAGGACGTCTTCCAGCAATTCTGGCAATGCTCTGGCGAGAAAATTGTAATAGTGCCTGCCATTTAATGACCTAGGTAGGAGATATGTCCCAATTAAACAGTCTCCAACAACACTGGCCCGCACATATCAGTGTACTCACTCCAGGTGTATCGCTCCATTAGTAAACAGATACAATTCACTACTACACTAGTGGACAAAACAATTCGCACCATCAACAGCAGTTGCAGTCATGACAACTGAAGAGTGTAATACGCCCTCTACCGGTTTAAATAATCCTCATAGGAAAAAATGGCATTAGGGAAAAACATTTGTTTTGGTGTCCCCTACAACCTCCCAGAGTTTTTCGGTTTAAATAATTTTCACTCTGTATATATATATATATATATGTTATTGTGCACATTTTTCGGCTTTGGAAATGGACCACACTGAAAACTGAATGTGTTTAACTACATTAGAACTAAATCTTGGATGGGTGTAAGTCTTCGGAAAAGGACCACAGCAAAAACACTATATGTTCAATCACATAAGACCTAAACCTGTGATTCGAACTTAACATTCCTTTATAATGGCATGTGGGTAATGCCAAAACGTCAGAATCAGTGGCTGAGGCCGAACTTGAATCCAAGACGCGGAAAACCCAAGAAACTTCCTTATTCATATATATATGGTGAGTTTTTTCATGTTTTTTTCCTCACCTGTAAGACAAATGTTAGGAAGCTTAGGGCCCAACGGTCCCCAAAAGTCATCCTTATCATTATCACCACCATCCTTCACCAGTGTGGAAATCAATGGGAAGCTACCACACCTATAATTCCCTAGTAAAGCTGCAACGTATAGCATGAAAATGCTATGATTGCAGTGAAAGACCTGTCCTCGGGCAGAATTAGTATGGATATGTGTGTGTGTGTGTGTGTGTGTGTGTGTGTGTGTGTGTGTGTGTGTGTGTGTGTGTGTGTGTGTGTGCGCGTGCGTGCGTGTATATATATACGGTGTCCCATTTATCTTCCTCACCCAATACAACTTTTTTCTTATTCGATAAATGAAAAATTGTTTCTAACAAAAGTTTTCAATATCATTGGGCAGTTATTGCTGAGGGTATATTTTGTATGTATCGTCATAGGTGTAGGAGATACGGGGTAGAGGTTATGTTTTTTAAATGGAAGCATCTACATTTTACTCAGGAATACTTTTACTCTGTCCAAAAGCAATCCAAAAATTTAACACACTGTACCAGTTTTGTCAATAGAACGCAGAAGTGGAAACGATAAAGAGTACACAAGTTATTTTAAGAAACTGAGTTGTTTAATGCCTTGAATGTGCAAATTACATACCCAATGTGATATTACCACTATATTAAAAACAGAGTTTACATTTCATGCTGAAAATGGTGACCATTGGCATTCGTACATAAGGTCACTCTGTGGATGAAGGACGCTCTACTTCGTGCCACTATTTCCTCTGTGATGGCTGTACAAGCCTCAATAATGCATTGCTGCATGTCCTCTGGTGTTGTTGGAACATTCAGATAGACAGCATCCTTGACAGCTCTCCAGAGAAAAAAATCCAGCGGTGTAAGGTCCGGAGATCGGGCAGGCCAACTAACTGGCCCACCACGTCCAATCCACCTACCAGAGTATTTGCGGTCCAGAATTCGTCAGGCTCGTAAGACATTATGCGCAGGGCATCCATCATGCTGGTGTCACATGACCATTCTCTTATTCAGAGGTACAGTGTCCAAGAGAATAGTAAGAGTGTGTCTTAAAAATCTGGCATGGATTCTGCCATTTATAAAGAAAGGTCCGTTAATGGTATCTCCAATAATTTCGCACCAAACATTAACTTTCCATGGACGTTGATGCTCTATCTGTGTACTCTTTATTGTTGTACCGAAATGGACATTTCGATACAGGAACTACGTCTTACTGCGCAAAACTGTACGTCATCGCGTCTCCATCTCGAGTGTCATCTTTATGAACAGTGCCAAATGCTTTCCTATCTATCCCTTCCCTTTCCTAGTGCGCACCCTGTGCTATCGCGCATTCCCCCTCTCCCTGTGAACTCTCATAAATAGCTGTGCTTTGTAACATCAAATCGTCATCTACTTAGTCACCGTTGGAGTCTGGTCAGAACAGCTCAGGAGAGCTGGTTTTGTTTGTAGGTAAGCCCAGGTGGGGACGCTAGGACAGTATTTCCTCCAACCCGAGGCTGGACTAGAGTGACTGATAATTGTATGTATGTATGTTAATTTATATCATATTTTCTTTTTGTATAGATGATCTACTATGATTTCTTTTCTTTGTAAATCGAATATTTATTTATTTATCTTTATATCATATCTGACTAAATTTTGACTCGCATTAAAAGCTTTAGTTGTTTTTTACTTATGCCTATTCATTCAATAGTTAGCATTAGTCAGATTTCTAAGTCAAATTCCAAAAGCTTACTCAAGCGTGTGTTAGTTCCTTCATCCCAAAGCTTCCACGATTGTATTTTATAAGTCAGTAAACATTACATATTGGGAGAACTTAGTAAAGAAAGTTGAATTCCTCTTTGCCTCTATGGGCCCGGGCAAACATGTCACAATTTGAAAAATCTATGCCTTCCAATCAAAATAGTTATCAACAATAATGGTTTGAACCAGCACCTATGCCGGTGCAATTTCTGGTAGCATTGAGAGTGGTTGCGCCGGTGCAATTCTAGTAGCATTGAGCATGGTTACGCCGGTGCATCGTTTCCACTTCTGCGTTCTATTGACAAAAATGGTACAGTGTGATACATTTTTGAATAGCTTTTGGATAGAGTAAATGTATTCTTGAGTAAAATGTAGATGGTTCCATTTAATTAACATAACCTCTACCCCGTATCTCCTACGTCTATGACGATACATACAAAATACACCTTCAGCAATAACCGACCAATGATATTGAAAACTTTTTGTTTGAAACAGTTTTTCATTTATCGAATAAGAAAAAAGTTATATTGCGTGAGGAAGATAAATGGGACAACCTGTATGTATATATATATGCAATGTGACTCACTTAAGCTGTGGTCCTGCTAGCGGAAAAGTGACTGCAGGCATTGAGTCATTAAATCATGCCGGCATATCTAAATACCTGGCACTTATCTTACCTTGATGGTGCAAGATAGTGAATATTAAAAATAAGTGTGTACACTCTTCGACAAAAAGATGAGTCATCTCTTGAATGCACATTTCTTCTAAGTCATACTCGGCACAGCGCTGGGTTCAAACTAGGAAACTAGTCATAATTGTGCAGTCCCTGAACTACTGTGTTATGTGGCATGAACTGAAGACTCTCCTACGTGTCCTGATAGCTCAGCGGCAAAGCATGTGGTCACTGTTTCTGTTAATGAAGGTCGCAGGTTCATATCTTCAATTACGCAGTTTTTTCATGATAATTGTATTAAAACGTTTTATGAATTTTATTTCGACATTTGAATTAATCTATACTTTCTAAGTTCATAATTGTTTTTTATACCGTTGAGGTTATTTCTTCCATTTCTTCTTTCCTTTATTTTCTTTTTTTCTCCAGAAAAGCCTGGCCAGAGGCTGTAAGATGGCAGCCCCATCACTGGTCTTGCCTTCCTTTGGCCAGCAACCAATCGAAGGGACTATTATTATGCTTTCAAGTTTTATACGAGAATTTCCCGGAAGGATCAAACTAATGATGACCAAAGCATGAAAAAGAACAACTCTTGGAAGAAGAAAAATATTTTCCTTTTTAGCACATGGAATGTACAAGGCATTAACTATAAAGATGATTAATTATTGTGCAAAAATGGGATTTCATTAGCTGTAATATCAGAAACAAAAAAGAAATTACAAGGCATACAGAAACTCAAAATTATATTCAGTTTTATAGTGGTGTTAAAAAACATATTCGTGCACAAGCACGAGTAGCCGTGATGATTCATAAACGATTTAGAAATTCAATAGATAGCTATACTTTTTGGAATGAAAGAATAATTCAAATCCGAATAAAATTATCTCTAGGATACTTAACAGTGATAGGTATATATGCACCTGTAGAAGGAGATGAAGAAGAAAGTGAAAATTTTTATCATGACTTCCAGAGAGTTATCTGCACAAATAATAATTATGATATGATTATAATTTTGGGTGATTTAAATGCCAGAATTGGTAATACTAAATTTGATACATATATAGGACCATATGGAGAGCAAACCTGTAATAGAAATGGCTTACGATTAATTGATTTTGTAATTTTTAATCAATTCACAATAATGAACTCAGTATTTAACCACAAGGATAGTCACAAATATACATGGGAAGCCAGGGGTCTCAAATCAATATCTCACTATGCTATACATAATAAAAAAATTAGCATCTAAAGTTCTTGATCAAGAATTTACAGAGGACCTGAAATTGAATCAGACCATTACATACTGGTTTGTCCAATTCGTATGCCACCGAGATAGAAAAATAAAAATAAATTTAATATAAAATTTGAAAATGTGGACCATACTTATAAAGTAAGTATTTTCCGAGATCTAACTATTACAAACGCAGATTAGATCGTCCAGTTCAAAAAACACCAGTTGGCAAAAATATTGAAGAAGAATGGCTTGCTCTACAAAGTATTTTGACACAAGCAGCAAATGAAAGCCTGGGTATCAAAACTAAATGGAATCGAAAAAAAGGACTGCGGATATGGGATGAAAACATCAAAAAAGTAATTGATAAACGTGAAGCATACAAAAAATTCTTGTCTACAAAAAAAGATGAAGAAAAGTAGAGTATCTTAGGAAGAGAGCCATAGCTAAAATTGAAGTTTGCAAAAAAAAAAATAGAGAGAGCTGGGAACAATTTGTGTCATTTTTTGGAAAATTATATCACTAGACCTCAACCAAAAATATATTAAGTTTTAAAAAATTTAAATAATGATTCAAAAGAAAATGCACATTTAAATTGTATATCTAAAGAATCTTGGCTTAACTACTTTCATCATTTATGAACACAAAAGGATGATTTATTACAAATACCAATCTCTAATAACACTGCTTTGGAACAAATTTCTATAGATGAATTAACTGATGTTGTTAAATCATTAAAAAGTAACAAAGCTCCCGGAGAAGACCACATTAATCAAGAATTATTTAAATTTTCAACTAAGAATTTTTAGACAGATTTCTTATTCTCCTTAATATGATATGGGAAGGACAAGAACCACCACAAAGCTGGAACAAATCCATTGTAATACCAATCTTCAAAAAAAGGAAGTCGCCAAATCAAAGATAACTATCGTGGAATTAGCTTGTTGAACTCTGGATATAAAACTTATGCTAATATAGTTAAGAATAAATTGAAAAAAAAAATTATGAAAATATAATTGGAGAAGAGCCGAATGGATTCAGAAAGGGTAGATTTTGTACAGATGGATTCTTCACTCCAAAACTACAATTAGAATAGCACAAGGAATTCAATACAGAAACTCATATCACCTTTGTTGACTTCATAAAGGCTTTTGACAAAGTAGACAGAAATGTATTACTACAAATTTTAGGTGATGACAACGTTCCACAACAATATATTACTAATATCTTCAACATCTATAAAGATAATGAAATCTCTGTTAAACAAAATGGCAAACAATCTTCTTGGAAAATGATCAACACTGGAGTAAGACAGGGATGTGGACTTTCACCGGTGCTTTTCATTATATAAATATATGAATAGAATAATAAACGAATGGAGGAAAACACAACGAGGATATATACCCATCAATAGGAACCTCAAACTCGATGGTATTCTTTTTGCAGACGATTTAGCTCTTCTGGCACTTTATGAAAATGATTTGCAACGATCAATTTATAATTTACAAAAAATAGGTGCCAAATTTAATATGGAAATATCAATTAACAAAACTAAAATTATGGCATTTCATGTGAAGGACCCCATACAAAGTAAAATCTGTCTCCAGAATAAAATTTTATAGGGAACTAATCAATTTAAATATCTTAGATATTATCTCTCTATCTGGGAAGAAAAGGATATCCCTGAAAAAATTACTAGTTATAATAAAAGTTTGGGAATTATTAATCAAGTTATGAAACCATCCCTTGTATAAAAAAACACCAGATTACATTTATATAACACTTTGGCTAGACCTGTGTTGACCTATGGTAGTGAAGCATGGACACTAAAAAGACAACATGAAAGCAGAATAACGGCTTGTGATATGAGGTTCATGTGCAGAACAGCGGGTTACACCAGATGGGATCGGAAAAGAAACACCGATATCTTAAAAGAATTGAAGACTATGCCAATTTTGGAATTATTAAACAGTGCCAATTAAATTGGAAACACCATCTAGAAAGAATGAGTTCAAATTGGATCCCCAAAGCTGTTTATAATTATATACCAAGAGGACGAAGATCACTGGGCCGTCCTATGAAATGCTGGAGGGAAAATTTTCTATAGGATCCTAACAGGCCTTGGCCTAATACTTGGAAGGAAGAAGAAGGTTATAACAATGTTAAATTACATATATTTTACCTTGTATACTACCGTCTTCCTCAACTATTTAAATTTTTTTATGATTTCACTCTAGGCCTTTCGATGCATGCTTCATCTTCTGGAGTTGTTGTAGTAGTATTGAATTAACTGTATGTGTAATAGAGGGTTTTGTTCATTCGGCATATTTTCATTGAGAATGTTTGTATTCTTGGCCTTTTTGATAATTTTGACTTTTTCTAAACTGTGTGTTATTTTCTGTGTGTATAATTGACATTGAATTATCGATATTGTTGAAACTGTGGCCGCTTTCTGAAATGTATTTAGCAAAATTTGATTTTACTGTTAAAGGAGAAGGCAAATCAAATTTCGCTGTTCACCAGATTTGAGTCCAATCGAAAATGTGTGGGCTAAGATAAAAATAGAGATGAACTCTAATTGGCCTGCAGATGCACAAAAGACGAAAGATGGCTTATGGGCACAAATTCAAGACGCCTGGGATGCTCTAGCCGATCGTCCACATGCCTGTAGAAATTTGATTGCATCAGTGCCCCGCAGATTGAGGGCGGTAATAAATGCTGAGGATTCATGCACCCGATATTGATTTTGTTTTTGTTAAAGTTTTCATTTTAGAAGATATTATTTTCTTTCCTCATTTACTTATTAGAAGGTTTTAATTTAAGTTTTTATGTGTGCATTAAAGCCATAAAACTCAAATATAAAATTAAATATGAAACTACATTACAGGCAAAATGCTATTCTAACATTAATTTTAAAAAAAGCTGAACGGGAATCGAACCCGTGAGGTTATGAACACAGACGATGTCTATTAAACCTCTCGACCACGGAAACACACTAAGCCAAAGTGTCTTTTTTAATGTTGCTTGAGTGTGCACTGCATTAACTAGCAAACAACCCAGTACAATTACTGAAAACGTGTTGATGTGAATACGGCTTTTGCGAGCACTCATGAAGTTCCCCGATCGATTGATAGTATCAGCGGATGATTCATTTCTTTTGTCTAAGGGTGTGCGTTATGACAGAAGATGTTGGAAATGTTCTCCTCCTACATTCACAAATTGTCGACACTGTGATAGGAAACTAGTTCGCACATTAGTCAGTGTTCCTTTACTATGTTTATTCCGTTCTGGTATAATCTCTCAGTTCATGTAACGTGTGATGGCTCCTTTCATACATTTTATATTTAAGTTCCCCACAAATTAAAATCGCATCTCAGGATGATGTGGCAGAAGTTGATGCACTATTGTTATTCTGAATAGCTTAATATATAACAGTTTCGTACATCGCAATACAGTGGTCTTTGAAATACCAATTTCTTGGCCAAGTTGCCTTAGAGATTTTGTTGGCATATGTTCTAATTTTTCTCCTATTTCATCTAATTTATCCTCAGTACATGTTTTGTTAAGTTTGGTTTCTTATCGAGTGCAGAACCCGTTTTTCTAAATTTGTTCTGAATCATCTATCAACTTCTCTGCAAGACTATATTTTCACATAATTATCGTGCATAAACACTCTATGCTGTACAAGCATGTAGGTCGACTGACTCACTCCACCAAGTACCAGTAGCACTGTGCAGGCAGCATTAGTTGATGACTCACTGCCTGCAGTCACTTTCCCCACTAGCGGAGCAACAGGTTGAGTGGTCCATCTGCACCACTAGAGCATTAACACACACACATAAATAAATAATTTTCTGCAACAGTCATTCTCAGTGTCTACTAGAAAGAATGCAATTTTTGTTTCATCTTGACAAAAGTCAACATATAGCAACTCATTTTAAAAAGTAAGGTCAAGTTCATTAAACAACAAAAGTGGACCAATAGGTTTGGTAGTTCACATGGAACGAAAATTAAAAAATTGTCCTTACAGTTACAATTTTCCATTATTTGTAACACAAGTTATTGAAATAAAACGAGAAAGGTCTTCTTAAGAAATCAGCAAAATCCGACCATTACAAGTGGGGTTTACCTGACACCTGAAAACAGCTGCTATATGGTAAAAAATGCAAGAAATTTACATACCACCCTTTGGTATTTAATATGTTTCAAAAAATTTTCAACAAATTTAACATTAAATTAACACTGAAAAATTATTACAGTTTGAATGAATTAATCAGAACCATGAAAAATTTAAGATGGCAACAATATCAGGGATTTATCAAATTGATTGTAAAAAAGATATACATAAGGAAAACAAAAAGCAATTCAAATACAAGATTGAAAGAACACCTTACAAATGTTAATAATGGAGAAACAGAAAAATCTGCATTAGCTGCACTTGTATGGTCAGAAAAACACAGAATAGAAACTAGGCCAAAATTACTTAAACAGTTAGAATAATGTAAGGATCTCACAATCTGGGAGAAAATTTACATACGTAAGAATAAAAAGAAAACCATGAATTTCGAAATTCCCGGAGACAAGGTGAGGGGTTTAAATTGGAAGCTCATTGGTCAGCCAAAGAGAGCACAGAAATCAATTTGCAGGAGGGACAACCGCAGGACGGCAGTTGTGTGGCACAACTCAAATAAATCATTCACTTTGTTTACATCAGGACCAAAGTTTGGCGAAAAGTAATATTAAGAACCAAAATGAAAACCAACTATAATCACTGATATTTAAATAAAATCACGTCACTATTAGCTAATTATCAAAAAATGTACCAATTGAGGTTGTTCTTAAGAAAAGGTCAAAAAAAAAATACAAATGTTCATCGATTTCACTAGACATTGAAAATGACCATAACAATATGTATATATAAACATAAATGTGTATTCATGTCCTAGAGGCACAATTATTGTTTTTTCAAAACAAAATTTGGCATATAACATTTAATTATTTCAGACCATTGGGAGTGGTGAGTTAACTTAAATGCAAAATAAATGAGTTTGGCCTGTATTCTTCTTACCTCATATAGTTGTTTCTATAAAGACATATGTTTCAAAGCATGTTAGCTCCATCAACTAAGTCTGGAGCAACTGATGATAGAGAAAACATCTTTCAAACATGTATCTTAGCAGAATGAGGTAAGAGGAGCACAGACCAAACTTATTAAGTAAAACCTCATAATGTAACTACCTTCTGTATTTTCAATTAAATTCAAAAATAAAAATATTGTCCACCAATCTGCAACAAAACAACATGTATATCACTGAATAACAACTATAAATGTATTTTCCAAAAATTAATAAAAATCTGGCCATTAGGAGTGGAGATTTACCTGAAAATAAAAACTAACAAATTCCTCTATTGGCTGGTAATATTGTTACCTCACAACACAACTGGATACATACAATCGAATTAACAAAATAAAGTTATATTCCATCATCGACCAAAATCAGAAAATAATTTGACTTGTTGAGGAAATCACTTAGTTATGCAGCTGTTGTGTGACATAATTATTTAATGTTCACTGCATAATGCTACCATGTCTAAATTACACTTTCTGGGGAGTTGGTGCTTACTGCTGTCACTCCATGTATGAGTAACAACATTGCATCTTCGTTTAGATTCGGAATTAGTTGCCTCAAGTACCAAGTTCTATTAATTCCATTGCCAAATTGTGAATATATCAATAGAAACATTACCTTGAGTTCTACTTCTTCGAAAGCTGGTAATGTCTGTTGATCAGCAGTAATGTAGTCAGTTTCATCTTCTCCTTCCGATTTAACTTCTACTTTCACATCCTGTTCAATAAAAATCACACTATATCATCATGATATCAAAACTATGCTTTTAAAGAGAGTATTACAGAAATCACATACAAATATTTTCAGGCATTTTAGAGATTTTACAAAAAAATTATGATCTATATTTAATGACTGAGAGTTAGCGATGACTTGCATCACCCAAGATGCTGCTTCCTGTAACCAATTAAGGCTTCTTGGCAGCCAAATTCTACAGGTGTTATCAATATGGATTTGGATTAAAAAGTCTAAATGCCTTAGGCAGCTCTGGTTTTCTATATTTAATATTTTAGAGGGAGTGTCAACACACAGTGGTCTTATGGCAGTCACATGAGCTGAGAGAAGAATGTTATAAGTATTTGTGCAGTGACTGGTGACAGTTGTTCATTATTCAGTAGAGTTCTGCAGTGCTCCCAACTACAGCTTCTCCATGACAACAAGTTTCCAATCTTGAGAAAAGTTTGTGGATCAAAACTGAAATTACACGAAGTCACAGAATATGTGAAGCATGTGTGATGCAGCACTGACCTTGTTGTCTAGTGACAAGATGGGTGAAACATGCTAACGAGGCATCGATGGTAAGAGAAGTCACTCGGCTAACACTTCCTCCCATCTTGCCACTGTGCAATAAGGCAATGCTGATAACAGTCCTGTGCAAGTTCAAGGGGTTGATCCACAAATGTTGCTCCTGTTTGGAGAACATGTTAAGAGACTTAGTTCAAGGCACTGCACAATAATGAACAACTACCACCACTCACTTCACAAGCTTGTCTCCACACTGAGACTGGTGGTGCTGCCAGTGTTGCAATCTAACTTTTATATATTACTTGATTGTGTACAAACTTAAGAGGACAGCCATTTAGAGAGTTCTTAAACATTACCCGTCTCTGTAGGGGGGTTCAATGTCAATCTTGGTCTTGGTCTTCCCAATCATCACTACCTATTTTTTATTTCATTTTCAACAATCTTCTTAGTAATCTCTATAAATGCCAATCACTTAACAATGGTTTGGACATGTTAAATGGATGGACTACCAACAAGAGCATTGGAAATTAAATAAAAAAGTACGAACAGGCTACTTGGAAGACCAAGAATGAAGTGGATAGAACACATAATAAAAATTATCAGGAGGAGGAGGAAGAGTAGAATGGATGATAAATATGGAATGAAAAATGCTGGGAGTATTGAGATGTCTAGAGGAGGCTAAGCAAGATAACACACAAGGAAAATTGAAACACCCTGTACAAGAAGATGAAGAAGAAGAACAAGAAGACCAAACCTGGAATGATACATTGTCAAGATAAATCACATGCAATTATGCTAGTTTACATACTTATTAGTAAGGGTCAAGTGTGTGTTAGATTTATATTAATATCAGTGGTTAATATTATTATTATTTGGTCTACAAGTTCTTATTATATCAGGTTTTTATAAAGTTCATGTAGTTATGAAGTCTTCTCCATTCATCTGTCTGATCATTTCTCTTTGACCCAAAAAAATTCCAACAACTTTATTCTCAAATGCTTGTAATCTTTTCTCCTCCCTTAAAGAAAGTGTCCATGTTTGACAATAAGATAATAGAACTGGGAGAATAAGATTTTATATATTTTCAGTTTAACATTTTTTCAGATAAGTTGGGACAACATGAATTTCCTTAATTGAGTCCATGTTTAATTTTATTGTGCATGTCATTCCTATTTGTAATTATTGTTCCTAGGCATTTGAATTCAGACCTTCTTTATGATTTTCTTCCTTTGTCCTTAACATTAAAATCTAGTAACTAATTATTTTAATTAAGTTTACAACAATTTCCATACACACATAACTTTACTCCACTTATCACACCTGTTGTGAACGTAAGGTCTAGAACAGTCTCAACCCTTCAACATGACAAGCTAACTCATCGATCACATCAAGAATTTATTTATCAAATATATGTACACTTTATTCTTACCGAAAAGTTTCCACACTTCAACAGGTCCAAAGATATTAATAATGAAGGATATTTTCTCTTTGTTTTGGAAAGACATTTTAGTCTGACAGTTGCGATCAGAAACCATAGTCTATCAGAAAAATAAATCTAAATAACCGACTGTTGGTTGTAAACATGTTTTCAGATTATATTTCATAAAGGTACCATGCTGCCTTGTCACGCAGTGGGCCCGAGTTCGATCCCAGTCGGGGCAGTTTTTCTGGGTGAGGTTTTTATTAGGGTTCTTCCTCACCTGTAAGACAAATGTCAGGAAAACTTTAAGGCCCAAACGATCCCCGAAATCATATGGCCACCATCATCATCCTTATCATTATCAACATCCTTCACCGGTGTGGAAAGCAACGAAAACCTACGACACCTACAATTCCCTAGTAAAACTGCAAGCATAGCATGAAAATGATTGAAGTGAAGGACCTGCCCTCGGGCAGTATTACTGTGGATGGGTATTTCATAAGAGAACAAAAGTACATTATTAAGATATACAAATCAAGGTACATGAATGAGTAACTCTAGAATAATAATTAAATTAATGTTTTTATTACCTCACCTCATATCCTTTTTCTTCTATACTGCAGTTTCTGAGCTTATCTCCATCGTCAGTAGCCTCTGGTCGACCGGTGTTATGTCGACATAACACCGGTCGACCAGAGGCTACTGACGATGGAGATAAGCTCCGAAACTGCAGTATAGAAGAAAAAGGATATGAGGCGAGGTAATAAAAACATTAATTTAATTATTAAATTAAACCTCATAGTGTTCTTTCCCTGTGAAAGTTAAATAAACTCTAGAATACTTTGAGCAATTTAAACACAATTTGGTGCACACATTAATTATAATCTGGAAAAATGGCTTTAATGGGTAATGTACACATAGATTGTGAGGGGGTTGAAATGGTAAAACAATCTATTACCTTTATATGTTCCAGCATAAATCTTAGAACACATGGAGTGATTTCAACCAATATTAGTACAGATATACCTTACAGTATGAAAAAAGTGCTGTTGGAATAAGAAACCGCTAGCATCCCTACAAGGATGACGAGAGGGAAGCAACATTTAAAGATAATAGAAAACGACCAAAATTAGTGTCAAATTAATAGATTTTGAGGCTGTTATGCCAATTGTTGGCAGTCGCAGTGTCACTGCTTGTCTGACTAGCGAGTCTCTATCACATTTAAGCCCAAGTTTGTACTCAAGCTCTCCTGAGGGGAAGGGAGTGGAGACAAAGTGTGAATAATAAAATTTCAGAAAGAGGCTGAAATGAGTACCAAATGCTTAATTTTAAGTTTGCTATGTTGTTTAGTCACAGTCTTGATAGCACTTTAACCCCAGTTTGAACATCAACATCCCTAAGTAAACTGATAGGATGAAAAGTACTTCTACTCCAGCACCCGTAGTCGTGGTAGCATCTCTTAGTGGTTGAGTAAGAGATGAACTTCTGCCAGAGTGCGTACATCATTTATTAATATAACTGTAACTGTGATTATAACTGTAACTGTGATTATAACTGTAACTGTGATTATAACTGTAACTGTGATTATAACTGTAACTGTGATTATAACTGTAACTGTGATTATAACTGTAACTGTGATTACACTGGACAACAGCCAAAAAGTTGCAGAAGTAAAAGTGACTGTTTTGTATTAAGATGAAACTCCTAATTACGAATATGACAATTAAAATGATGGCAGTGGTCTGGTTTTTAAATTATCAGCATGTCTAGTGTTACTGTGTAAGCTGTGAATATTGTAGTCAGCATGAAGGTCATGGAAATACCCATTAGAGGAGGTGAGACAGTGACAGCTGTATAATATAGATATGATTTATCTTAAAGGGTCGGTGTTTACCCCAACCGGTCGTGATATCAGTTGAAGTGGAATTTCGTGAGTGAACAATAGTTCGTTCCTTGGTGTGTAAGTTATGTGGATGTGAATTTTTGTCGTGTAGAACACATGTGTGATGTCTACATTTTCTCAGATACATTTTTTAAATTATACGCAGAGATGTGATTGCAGTGTAGTAAAAGCTAAAATGCCACAAAGTTGTGTATATAGTCAACATAACTTTTATTATATTTGAGCAAAAGTGACGTTCACATTGCATAAGCGACATATAACTCCATTTATTAAGAAATCGTACCAATCTTATTTCGGGTGCAAAACAGAGGATCTTGGCAAACATTTTGCTCCACATCTTTGCTACAATTGCATGTTCCGCAAATCATAGCGACTGTTTGAAAGAAAAGAAGAAATCCCCACGATTTGGAGAGAATAAACTAATCACGCAAGTATTGTTTATTTCTTATTATTTCACTCACTTCATACTTCATAACTTCTTGCAGACCTAGGTTTCATCACAACTTTTGTGATATTCTCAATGCTGTGTCACGTTCACAACTTACGTCCAACGGCCTTCTATCCTGCAGACTGACCTCCGTGCCATCTGATGGCTGACCGACGAATTTCCTAATCAGTCCTCTCTCCTTATAACCGGGTATTTCAAAATTCATAGTTGTATTTTCATTCTTGCATATGTAAATTTTTTCCCAAATTGTGAGTTGCTTCGGTTTTTCCAATTGTTTAAGTAATTTTGTTTTGGTTTCTATTCTATCAGGTGAGTGAAATAATAAAAAATAAACAATACTAAGAAACCTCATAGTGTTATTTCCTATATACATAACTTAATCATTCAAGTGATTGTTATTTCTGCATGGTCTCATCAGTAAAGTTTATTATGAAAGTAGAAGAGATCAGACAAGAATTATCCCAACATACCTCCAGCTATTTGCCAGTGCCACACTCTAAAGATCTTCTTATTCCAGTACTACCAGACTCCTATAATATTGATTCAGATGATAAAACGAAATCCAGCACTTTCGAAGGAATACCTAGACCATCCACATCCCATGATCCTGTCCTCAATCCTGAAATTCCAACTCAGTCACACAGAATGACTCAAGAAGAATTAAATGATCTTGTCCGAGACTCAGAACTCTCAAAGGCCAACGCAGAGCTCCTGGCTTTGCGACTTAAGAGAGTTTAAGTATCTTGGCGAGAATGTAAAGGTCTCTGCATATAGAACATGCCAGAAGCCATTTGAGCAATTTAAAAAAACGACATTGAATTCTGTGACAATATACAAGGTCTAATGTCAGCTATAAACAACCAACACAAACCAGAAGAGTGGCGATTATTTTGAAATTCATCAAAGTCCAGTCTTAAGGCAGTGTTAATGATGTGAGTGTGATTAGTTACTTGATTTGAATGGATTTAGGTACTCATAAAATTTCCGAGACTAAGTACAACTAAAATTAAGGAAGATATTTTTATTGGTTCCTTGGTCAGAGAACTATTCATGGGTAAACACTTTTCAGAACATTCGAATAGGAAAAAAAAATGCATGGGAATCATTTAGAGTAGTTACCTTAAATTTCTTGGGGAACCACAGGGCCCCAAACAACAGGCAACATGTGGACAATATGTTACTAGCTTATCATGAAAGGAGTGTAATATGTCATTAAAAATCCATTTTGTGCACTCTCATTTGGACTTTCCTAGAAAACTGTAGTGCAGTTTCTGATGAACATGAAAACATTTTCACCAGACGATCTCATCATTTTAAATACGATACCAAGGCAAATAGAATACATCTATGATAGCAGACTATTATTGGTCAGTGGTGAGAGATGTCCCCAAGGTCTGTTACAGCAGACAATCTAAGGAAACGCCCTTAACTGAGGTAAGCTAGTCTTAATATTACCAGAGTTAAGGAGGGATTTTATTTTACTGAAAAATATTTGTCAAAATTACGAAAAAACTGGACCACTACTGACAATTTCATTGTCATTTTCGTGTTCAGCATGAAAAAATACATCATAATCTGGCCATTTTAATTCCGTAACTAACAAAAAGTTAAATTTTGTTGTTGTTAACTATCAACTATTAAACTTGTTGACAAAAAATTATTGAAGATGAAACTACCCATGCTTCAAAACCAGTTTAGTTAGACTGGATATAGGTGAGGTATAAAACATGTAATTAAAATGTTAAACTATCATAAAACCATATTTTTAAGGGTTGCTACACCGATTGGTGACAGTTCAGATGTCATGTAAGATCAAGTATGACACATAGGACACCTAGGATGGTGAAAAATAATATGTCCAAAATTACCAAGGTTAGTGTTTAGTTCATACTCTTCAAGATTGTTAACAATCATTAGTGTCAGATCAGATGGCATGTTGACTCCTGCACAGCTACAGGGTGAGGAGAGATGAAAATTAGTAGGTTTAAGATCACATGATTAGTGTCAGATAAATGGGTCACTAAGCTGATTGGTAACAAGAAGAAATATCCAGGCAATCAGATGGTAAATCATATTTAAAATCACTATTTTGTTTGTTTTTATGGATATTTCACATAAAAATGAGACTTCAGGCTCTAATTTCGTAATATAAAGTTATTCATGAAAATAATTAGATTTTGCAAATGACAAATTCCCTAATAAACTTCATGAGATTATAATATTTGTTAATTTTATTAATTTTCTGAACATGATGTGTAATTAATTATCAATATAAAATTATAGAATATTCACCTGAAAGGTTCGTCTCCTCAACTTAATTAATCATTTAACTGTAGCGCTTTCGGGACTTGTCCCATCATCGGCAGGATGCAAAACTGGTGTTTCACTGAAGATCTGGTAGAGAGGATTGCATGTATTGGGTTCGTTTTCTTTTATCAGGCTGTCGTTGTGAGCTGCTTTCATGATTTCCAACTCTTCGAGTACGTTTATCTTCGCTGGATTATTTTCTCTGTGCATTACTGTTAGGGTGTTTTCAATATTTAACATGCGATGTCCTTCATGGATAACGTGTTTTGCATAGCTTGATTTCCCTTCTGCGTGAATGAAGTCTCGAAAATGTTCTTTGAATCTGATGTTAAAACTGCTGTTTGTCCTTCCTATATAAAATTTGTTGCAGTCCTTACATGTCAGTTTATAAACTCCTTTGCTGTTGAAAATGTTATTTTCTTCAATGTTATTGTTTATTATGTTGTTTAATTTGTTATTGGTTCTGTATGCTATTCTTACGTTTTTATCAGCTTTCTTTAGTGCATTGGCTAATTTTGTCGTTTCTTTTCCTGTGTATGTAAGTGTTATCCATGTTTTCTTGTTGTTGTCAGATTCTTTTTCTAGTTTAGTTATGTTGGTTATGTTGTTCTTCCTTTTTTGTTTTTTTACGAGCTTATCTATGAATTCTTCATTATAGCCATTGGTTTTTGCCATATACTTAATGTAGTTGAGTTCTTGGATATAATTGTCTTTGCTTAATGGGAGTTTCAACATTCTACTGACTAAGCTATTAAATGTACTAATTTTCTGTTGAAAAGGGTGTGTAGAATTTTTGTTTATGGCCAGAGCATTGTTTGTGGGTTTCCGGTAGATACCGATTTCTAGTTTATTGTTGTGTAGATTTTTGGTTATAGATAAATCTAAGTAGTTTATGCTGTTATTAACTTCTATTTCTTCGGTGAAAGTGATTTTTTCATGCATGTTGTTTAAGTCTTGTAGTTTTCTTTTTCTTTTCTGTTTTCATTTTCATATATTACTAGTACATCATCGACATATCGTGTTATTAGTTTTATGTTGAATTTGTGTATTAGTTCCTCAAAGTGTTTATTTTCCAGTTCTTGTAAGAAGATTTCTGCCATTATTCCAGATATAGGACTCCCCATCGGGATCCCGTCTTCTTGAATAAATAGTTCATTGTTAAATTGGAAGTAATTTTGCTTTATTGTTGTTGTTATTAGTTTGTTTAACTGATTGATATAGTTATCTTCAAGTTTACTGACTGTTAGTTTTTGTTTTATTATGTTTGCTGTTTTGTTTATCGGGATATTAGTGTAGAGGTTTTTTATGTCGAATGACGTCATTTTAGTATTCCTATTGATTTCTAAATGCTGTAGTTTGTCTGCTAGTTCAAATGAGTTCTTAATTGTGTAACGATTTTCAAGTTTGACATCATTTTTCATTTTCTGAGCGACTAATTTGGAAATTTTATAGTTAGGAGCATTCATGCAATTAACAACTGGTCTTATGTGAATGTTGTCTTTATAGATTTTTGGAAGGGCTTTCATTACTGGTGGTGAGGGAGTATTATTTACCCATTTGGCGTTTTTGTATTTATTATGTTCATTATTGGTTGTGTTGGTGATTAGAGGGCATGATTTTAGTGCTTCTTTTATTTGTCTGCTATACTTTCCTGTGGGATCTTTTTCAATTTTTTTGATATTGTTTTCTTTTATAAATTGCTTGGTTTTATTGATGTATTCTTCCTTTTCCATAATAACTATTGTGTTGCCCTTGTCGGCTTTTGTGTGTATTATATTGTTGTACCTAAATTTTGTTTTTATTTTAGAGCCGTTCTTGAGAGTTTGTTTATTGTTGGTGGAGTTTCTTTTATGACTTTAGCTGCTTCGTATCTAATACGATTTTTGTTATTAATGTTAAGTTTAATAGCTTAGTCAGTAGAATGTTGAAACTCCCATTAAGCAAAGACAATTATATCCAAGAACTCAACTACATTAAGTATATGGCAAAAACCAATGGCTATAATGAAGAATTCATAGATAAGGTCGTAAAAAAAACCAAAAAGGAAGAACAACATAACCAACATAACTAAACTAGAAAAAGAATCTGACAACAACAAGAAAACATGGATAATACTTACATACACAGGAAAAGAAACGACAAAATTAGCCAATGCACTAAAGAAAGCCGATAAAAACGTAAAAATAGCATACAGAACCAATAACAAATTAAACAACATAATAAACAATAACATTGAAGAAAATAACATTTTCAACAGCAAAGGAGTTTATAAATTGACATGTAAGGACTGCAACAAATTTTATATAGCAAGGACAAACAGGAGTTTTAACATCAGATTCAAAGAACATTTTCGAGACTTCATTCACGCAGAAGGGAAATCAAGCTATGCAAAACACGTTATCCATGAAGGACATCGCATGTTAAATATTGAAAACACCCTAACAGTAATGCACAGAGAAAATAATCCAGCAAAGATAAACGTACTCGAAGAGATGGAAATCATGAAAGCAGCTCACGACAGCCTGATAAACGAAAACAAACCCAATACATGCAACCCCCTCTTACAGATCTTCAGTGAAACACCAGTTTTGAATCCTGCCAATGATGGGACAAGTCCCAAAAGCACTACAGTTAAATGATTAATTAAGTTGAGGAGACGGACCTTTCAGGTGAATATTCTATAATTTTATATTAATTTTGAATAAACCTCAATGGAACACATCATGAATATTATAAAAGTTAATTCATTATTACCAAAAAATCACACTGCTACTTATCAATATTCAAACATTCAATCTCAAAAATACATCATGGCTTATCACAAACTGTTCATCTTAAGGTACGTACACACCTGCGCGCCGCGCGGCGTGCACGCACCATGTTCGTCAGATTTGGATGGGGTTTTAAGGCGTGCGCGCCGCGCGCGCGTCTCGCACCACGATCCACTCATTGTCGGTTTTTCCACAAACACTTTGATGGTTCGCTGTTTAGATTTGGACGGGTACCTGAGAGGTTCGTTGTTTTCGGTGCGCACCTATTATTTGAGTATGGAGTGGTCAGTATGGAGGATCATTTTTAAAAATCATTGAAAGGAGATGCCTGTTTTTTTTTTCAATGTTATGTTTTTTTTTTCATGTGTACTGTAATTGTGTGAATAAATTAGGATTATTTAGAAAACATTATTTATTTAAGATGTTCATTTCATAATATTATGCATGAAGTATAACAAAACAATACAATATATAAACACATTTATTACTAATTATTTATTTATTTCTTCAAAGACTCCAAAGAGCAAGATTGCTCATGTTAAGGGGCAATATACAAAAAATAATGGCCATAAAACAATTAACAATAAAAACAAGAAAACAAATTCAGGCATAAGTTTAATAATACAAACTACTATAGATGCACAATAGGGCTATATATACACATATAAATACAATATTTAAACAGGATAATACTAATAATAATAAAATTAACTAAGAAAGCAATGAGAAAAAATATTTTTAATACAATTAGAAAAATGTTTAACATTCGTGAAATGTTGATATTCAATAGGTAAGTTATTGTAATGGTGATTAATGCATAACGAATCCCTTTTATACCTTTTTTTGTTGTTGAGAAACTAGTATCTTTGTGCAATAAAGTACAACCTCTAGTATAATAATCATGTACATCTTTATTAAAAATTAAGGCCATGTTATGGTGAGATAGATTCTTAATAATTTTAAACATATATATACAAATCATATATTTTTTTAAATTCCTTTAATGCTATAATATTTGAAAAAGTGTAAATAAAGTTATAAGATGTAATAAGTAATAAGCGTGACCAGACGTCGCGATTTTGGCGGGACAGTCCCGATTTTTAAAAATTTGTCCCGCATCCCGCGGCATTTTAAAAAAAGTCCCTATTTTTGGGAAAGAATGCAGGACAAGCGGGAGAACGGAAAGGGAATAGACATGGTTGGTTACACCTGCTCTGCAAAATGTCTACTGAAGGTTTGTGGGTTTCCTATGGATCGCAGGAGGTTCGTTGAAATTAATCATTTCGACGAACATAACAATGTTTACGTACCTTAAGACTCCTCAGCAATCTCAAGAATATGTCATAGCTTATCATAAACTGCTCATCTAAGACTCCCCAGCAACCTCAAAAATTAATGTACACGCATTCCGAGACATCATGTATATGACAAAATTAAATGAAACACACATTTTAGAAAAGAAATGGGAATATAACGGCACTGTACATCAACTATATGTAGACTTCAAAAAGGCATAAAATTCAATTAGGAGGGAGAAGTTATATAGTATCCTGCTGGAGTTCGGAATTCCAAAAAAGTTACTTAGACTTACACGAATGTGTCTAAATGGCACAAAGAGTAGGGTGTGTGTAGGCAAACAGTTTTTGGATACTTTTTAAATACACAATGGGTTGAAGCAAGGAGATGCACTATCTCCCATGCTATTTAATATTGTATTAGAGCATGCCATTAAATTTTTAGAGGATGAAGAAGGCTAACCTCTCAATGGTATCAATAAGCTATTGGTTTATGTTGATGATGTAGTACTATTGGGTGATAGCGAGGAGATACTAAAGGCCAAAACACATACGCTGTTGAGTAACACTAAGAAATTAGGACTGGATATAAATATCAATAAAACTAAATTTATGGTCACACGTAGAAATACACTGTATAATGGAAATGGACAGCTAATGACAAATGAAAAATTTCAGGAAATGGCTGAATTCAAATACCTAGGAACAATAATCAGAAATAGGAATGAGATGCACGAGGAAATTAAACATACGCCCAATTCTGGAAATGCGTGCTATTATGCGTTACAGGGACTCTTGACATCCCAACTCTTTTAGAAAAACCTTAAACTGAATATATATAAAACTATTCTACCAGTTATATTATATGGATGCAAAACATGGGAGGAAAAGATGATTATGAGTATCAGAGAATAAAGTTCTCAGGAAAATTTTTGAACCAAAGAGAGATGAACAGACAAGTGAATGGGGAAAACTTTATAACAATGAACTACATGCTCTTTATAGAAAGCCAGATATAGTAAGAACAGTTAAGTCTCATAGAGTGTGATGGGCAGGATATGTGGCACAAATGGGGAATGAAAGACATGCATGGAAGCTTCTTGTAGGAAAAATGCCTGGTTGGTAGACCTAGAATGAGGTGGGAGAATAACATTAACTAACATTTGAGGGATGTAGATTATACAGGGAATGATTGGAAAACATTAGCACAGGATAGAGATATATGGAGAGCTTATGTCCGTGCAGCCATGAACCTACCGGTTCGATAGTGCCAGTGAGTTAACTAGTTACTAAGTTACAACTGAAGAGAACAATTTTTGCCTCAATCATGATGTGAAGCAAAGATCTCCAAATTTGTGTGTTAGTGCTCTATGATTGGTTAATCAGGAAAGTCACTGGCCAAACACAAAATTCTCAAATCCCAGTTGAGGAAAAAGAATTCTCTTTAGTTAGATAAACAAATTATTACAGACAGCAGGTCTGTGTTTATTTACATATTATGATTACATTTAGGTATAATCTTGCAGAATAACTTACTTGGAGTCGTGATTCCATGCTTGTTAGATGGCTATTGATCCCGACAGAAAACTGGCAATTCATCAGTCAGATTATCTGAAAATGTCAATAACATTAAAATACAATCAACTGATCCATTTTTCTGTACATTAGATTGCACATAGCCAAGAGGTTTAAGGCACAATGCTGTGGTGCAGAAGTAGGACACTTGCTGTGATACCAGTACCCATGGGGAACAAATTTTCTCAAGGAATTTGGGTTAGAACAAACTTGTTGTCCACCCAGCATTGTGAGGAATTTACATAGCTACAATAAGTAGAGGCTGCAAGTTGGAAAATCCAGCATTAACGGCTGGGGGAGCTAACATGTGGCACCACCATATTGGTTCAATGTTTGTCCATGTCTGTAACTAAAACACACAGATGTGAAGACAGCAGGTGGCTCTAGGCCTGTCACATCACAGAGTAAACATTTTATGCAGCTACTGTATGAGATGTGCCAGTCTATGAGTCTTGCAATTGGGGACTAGTGACAGCTAGTTGCATGTTTTCAATATTTTATTCACATTTCTGATATAGCCAATTGCCAACTTGTTTATTAGAGTTAGGTTACATTAAATTAGATGGGATAATATAGATTAGGTAAGAACTTGCCCCGACCTTCCATTTCTTCTTAGAGTATTTCTCACAAGTTTTTTATTCGGTTGGAGCAATTACTAATAGATATTTTTATCATTAATGTGGTAAATTTAGGTCTTACCTGAACTTCTCATTCAATTCTAAGGCAGTTTTTAAAAAATATATATATTTCTCATTCTCATTTACTGCTACAATAACTTTTTTGCTTTTAATTTATTTGAATTTAAGCAGACTGGTATGTCATATATTATCTCCTTTATTGCTATGCAGACTAATACATTTATTCATTCTTTAGAACAGAAGATTAAACTAGCTCAGAGAGTATCATGCCAGCCTTCTGACTATCGATTGCAGGTTCAATTCCTGACAGGCTTGGAAACATTTAATTGAAAATGTCCTAGCTCAGTGCTAAGAGGGTTGGTCATGTACAAGTTGTAAACCCACCTCTCCATGTACATATGTTGAGAAGACATGAGGTATTATTCATAGTGATTCATCCATCACACAGGGTTGTTATGCCTGATGCTTCTTATATGGTGATCCATGCTGAAGACAGGTCATTTAAGGCA
This sequence comes from Diploptera punctata, assembly GCA_030220185.1. NCBI lineage: Eukaryota > Metazoa > Arthropoda > Insecta > Blattodea > Blaberidae > Diploptera > Diploptera punctata. The sequence continues at coordinate 18,800 of JASPKZ010001258.1, read as the reverse complement.
TGATTCCATGGTACAGTTCGAGTCCCCACAGGGGAAGAAATTTTATCATGTAATTTTGGCCAATATGAGACCACTGCCATCAATCTTCATGAGGAATTTGGATAGCTACAGTAAGTTGCTTCAGGTCGAGAAAACCAGTTACAACAGCTGGTAGACCCAACATGGTGACAACATGTAACCCTATACAGCTAAATGACAGTCTAACTCTGTGGTCAACACATGTGGATGTGAGGCCAGCTGCTGGATTATAAGACTTATGACTACATGGAAGCACAGAATTTCGATCACCACCACCCCACATACAATACACAAACACTTAAACATACACTCATCCTACACCCCTCTCCGTAAATAATACTCACCTGTGTGACATGGTCTGCTGAAGTGGTACTCAAATTAATAATATATCACACTGTTCTCTTCGGTCCCTTTGCATCTTATATAACAGAAATATTTAATTTGGAAAAACTGCACTTACACTATCTCAAAACTTCAAAGAACTGCAAATACACAGCAGTTAAGAAGTAGCAGCGATAACGTTATCATTGAATGATAACCCACAAACATCATAGTGAGTTACCTAACATTTATTAAAAATGGGTGTACACTTACTTATCACTCCCTAACGCTGATCCAACCAGCGATAACCCAAAACAGCGATAGAAAAATCATAGACTAAGTAATATACCCTGTGGAGAAAATAGCAGTTAGCGTCAACAGTCTCATAATATTGCGATTTGCGTATTTAAATAAATACTTTAAAATTGTCTAATAATGTTATAAAAATTGTTTTAAAACGTTTTAAAATATTAGAAAACGATGGTGAGTATAGAACAAAAGCTATAGTTTACAACAATATAACAGAAAAATTTTGAGATAGTAGAAGTGCAGTTGAGCCTTTAATGTTTCCTCTCTTTATAAACAACTCAAGACTGGTATAATTTTAAATAACAATTAAACTAATTATTGTCACAAGCACATTATTAAATAGGAATGAATACTGCACCACACGTGAGATAAACATTAAAGAAGTTACGTAATTCAAATACCTGGCTATAATAATTACAAAAATTAAGTACAAGTTCATTGGTAGACCAAGAATGAGGTGGGAGAATAACATTAACTATGATTTGAGGGAAGTAGATTATACAGAGAATGATTGGAAAGTATTAGCTCAGGATAGGGATGTATGGAGAGCGTATGTGCGCGCGGCCATGAACCTACGGGTTCGATAGTGCCAGTGAGTAAGTAAGTACAAGTTCAACTCTGGAAACTCATGCAAGGGAGTCTTGTCATACAAATTCTCTATACAAATAAAAAAAACTCCATGTCACAACAGGCGTAGCTGGCCTCATATCCAGTGCTACTTACAGAGACGGATAATCATCCAGACATGACAGTCAGCATGTCAAGTTCCACAGCCGTTATACCTGCATTTCTCAATCTGGAGCCAATACTTATTGTGACTATCACAATTCCTCAGAAAGCTGTGCAGACTGTGGTCCCATAAATATTTAAATTCTATGAGATCATTTCTTGAGATTCGAGCAAATGCATGACCCATACAAGCTACCCAGCTATGGCACACAACTCTCTAAACAAAGCTTAAACATATAACATTGTGATTATTCTAGTTTTACTATAATGTATGAATGCTAAATATAATCTCACTACTAACACAGAATAACATTATGGTGAATAATTTTTAGTTACATTGGGAGTTCTAGCACAGATATCTTCATATTGTAAATAAAAAGTAAAAAAAAATACTGCTGTAGAACTTGGAAAAAAGTAGTTTACCTTTCCCACTATAGGCTATTTTCTAATTCCTACAGAATAACAGTGCGCATGTGCATGAGTTTATACAGCTGTCGGTAAGACGGAACCACACATCTTTCACGTCCTAGAGAAAATTTATAGAGCTGTCACTAGATCGCAACACTTGCAATATGACAAACCTTCAAATTAAATTCATAAACATTTATTAGAAATGGATATATACTAACTTCTCCCCTCATAACATAACAAAAATAGTGTAATTGAGTTCTTAATGCTGGTAACATTGCAAGAGGAGAGAAAATAGCTAGTGAGTATCACAATATTGTCTAAAAATGTTGTAATATTACCGTGTTTCTTGTAAATAAATAAATACATGAAAATTCTAAAAGAATGTTATAAGTTTCAATGAAAAAATGTTTAAAATATTACAAAATATTAGTAACGACAGAAGAAGTACATAGAGTAATGTTATTACAAGAATACTCTGGAAAATGAAGGGAAAGATAATGTACTGTTGAGTCAATTATTAAATATGTATAGCTACAAATGCAATGATTGCTTTGAAGTTGTGCAGAATTGCTGTGTGTTTGCGTAAATGCTTAAAGGAACTTACACTACATGATGAAGATATCTGTGAAATTGGAATGACCAACAATCAAAAATATATTTTAAGAAATGGATGTTCACTCACTTCATTTTGTAAGGTTCCGATGGCAAAAGTTAGTGTATGCATGTAAATTATTTTGTTAGGTTAGGAAGGAGTAAGTTGGTATACGTTAATTTCGGATGTGGTCGGTTTTATGTCTCTCACATTTCTACACTTACATTCTTATGCCACTGATGCACTAAACACTTGTAAACACATTTTGTACTGTTTTAAACATTTTGCAATGATCTTCAAGCTTTCTTCACAATATTTTATATTTATATATTTACGTAAAACATGATCGTGGATACATTACTTCCTTGCTACTTTCCCATGTTGTTCCAACGTTGCCACCATTTGAAAATAATTTAAAACTATATTTAGTGTTAGTGTACGTAAAATTAGTTTATAGTTCATTAAATAGTACACATGTAAATTGCTTTGTTACGTTAGGAAATGGGAAGTTGGTTTACGTCCATTTTTAAGCATTTGGGAAGAAATAATATGCATGTAAATTGTTTTCTTTAGTTAGAAAATGGCAAGTTAGTTAACGTCCATTTTTTTTTCATTTGGAAATTTATTCCCAAAGTTGGTAACGCCGACTACCAGAGTCTATATTAACCATTACAGCAACTCGCGCTGCGATTCTGTGGAATTTAGAAGAATTCCTGAGAGACATAAAACTGACTTTTTCCTTAATTTCTAATAAACATTTGGGAATTTATTGCAAAGGTTGTTGATACGGATTTCACAGTTACATCGTTCCATGTAGCAGCAGCTCTATAAACATTCTGTAGGACTTCACAGACATGTGGTTCCATATAGCAATAACTCTATAAACTTTTGCACATGCGTCACTGTTTTTCTGTAGGACTTGGAAAATATATTGGGAAGGATAAACTAAAGTTTTTTCCAAAAAAATGTTATACCCCATAACTCTTTATCATAGCATAATGCCTTAGACTGTTCAGCTACAGTGTGGAACAATTCTTACATAACTTCAGTAATGTGTTTATTTCATTTTGTCTCTCTTAATTTAATTTGTGCTAAAAATGATAATTTGATCAAAAGGAAAAGTTGTTTGTTTGTCGTCCTTTATGTAATTTGTAAAAAAATTATGCCAATATTCACCATCGTTATAAAGTAAAGTAAGAACAAACTTCTGTATATTTGTTCTTAGATACTTATCGCTTCTCACTGAATGACGCAAAACATTTCAAACATTACAAAATGTTAGTAAGGGCAGAATATGTACATAGAAAAATAGAATTACAAGAATATACTATGGAAAATCAAGGGAAAGATAATCTAAAGTTAAGCCAAAAAAAAATTATGATCGTGAAGATAGAATCCGTGTAAGGTACTTTAAAATCTTCAATCCATGTTGGAAACTTAAGCCAATACGTTTTATATTGTGTGAATATTGTAAACGTTTTAAGAAACTTTAGAAAGTGTTTAAAATAATTGGAAATGTTAGTAAAAACAAAACCGTAAACCAATAATTTGATTAATTTGTAATGGATATTCTAAAAATTTCAAGACCTAATGGTATTCAGTATACATAAACACTCTGACATGATAAAAAGCAGGCCGGGTGGGAGATGACAAGCTTTTTATCTATATGCGCACCAGTGTACTCAAATAAGGAAAATATCGTATTTCTGCCAATAATGGAAATATATGTACACTAATGTGTTGATAGGTTATAGTACTGTGAGTTAACTTTAACCAATTAGTTAATCACGGCATATTTCATATTTCTCAAATTGTTTTAAATATTTTCCTAAAAACTTATTAGACAAAAATAAGAATCCCAATTGGAACAAATTACATACATACCCACATTGATGGATACAGAACATGCACAGATAAAACAGAACAGTAAAAACTGCAAAACGTAAATAAATTTGATACAGTACCTTGTCTTTGGCTTCACAAGAAAACAAATGGATCAAAAACAAGCCGGGAAGCAGTTTCCAAAGCTAATGGGGGCGGGGTATATCACGATCGATTTTTACTTACGCATTTTAGCACAACTTAAATACAACAAATATGCATATAATTATATAATTATTCTTTTTAGCACTGGAAAATTATTACCTTAACCACATTTTAGTCGTAAATATTGAAAAATGTGGAACTATTTCCTGTCTTGACCACTGTATGATCATACAAATAGCTATGGTTTAAACAACTCAGGAAAATGACTCAAACCGACCATCCAATCCTGGAGGTAGAACAACGCACCACACGGACGCAAACCCACAACACGCCACTCTACAACGATCTACTAGATAAAGTAAAGCACCAGCTCAGATACAAACCGGATAAAATATCAATCCAAATCTTCATAAATCATTCAAACAACCAATATAAGATACAGATATTTAGAACAAAAGATGAAGTTCTTCATAACAACAAACAAAACAACGACTCATACAAACCGTACCTTTAGAGCCATGATAGCTCTACAATCGCGAAAGCTGACTTTTGACCATTTTTATTAACTTGAAGCCACTTTGCTAGGGTTTTCGGTGGTTTTCCCTAGCGTTAAGACAAATGTCGGAGTGGTTCCCTAGTCTCCACCAGTAAATCAATAACTACCTGAAACTAAATTCTAAATTATTCGTTATTTTCGGCATTAATCAAGTTATTCTAAATTCTAAATTTCGTCAGTCAGTACACCCTGAAGAGGGCCTATTTTTGGTTTTCCTTTTCCCAACAGCGACTTCTCCTCGGAACTTCAGCTCAAGTAACCTTCTAAATTCAATCTAAATTTTAATTTACATTTAAATTCAACTCAACCAGGACTTCAAGCGCGGCTTGCGGATGGAGCTCCAACCAATCAGCGACCAGGACGACGCACTGATGAACCTACATTCACCAGAGGCGTCCTCCAGAAACATCGAACTACAGCCTACGCTTGACTTTCCCGGTGGAATTACTATGGAGCTTTGTATGGCCACCGTAAGGAAACACCTATAAACATTCCCAGCATATATTTATATTATTGGACAAACAGGGCACAGTAAATAAGTCCCTATACTGTCCGGGACATTAGTCCCATACGTTAGTAGCACAGAGAAGTTTCTCTATGCATCATCATCATCATCACTTTGTGACAGCTATTGGTGCTGTCCAGTGTGCCTTTCCTGGGACTTGTGTTTGTCCCTTATCGGCGAATTCGCGTGTGTATTCTGTATTGGGTTCAGCTGGTATACCCTAGCCTACACGGCGATTTTATGGGGATTTATTTTATTGTTTGAGTAGTGTGAGATTTATATGGATATTGTTGCCAAGGCGAATAGATCTCGCTTGATTGGGGCATCGGAAACCGTGTCGCTGAAGAGCTTGGCTCGATTCAGGACCGGAATGAGCCACGCCACTCTGCGCTCATCATTCTGACCTTGGTTGCTACATGCTAAGTACTATGGATTATTTATTTGGTCGAATATGTTTCTATGTGTAGTACGCCATTGTGGAAGGTGTCCTATATTGCGTACTATTGGGTTTTCATGATCATTTATGTTTTGAAACATGGTGGTGACCTTTTCTGATATGATAGTATCAATATATGGCACCTTCGTGGCCTCGTGCATCTCTGTTATCCTTGTGTAACGCGGGGCCGAAAGTATGATTTTTAGACACTTGTTTTGCAGTATCTGTAGTTTCTTCTTGTGGCATTTCGCAAGGATACTCAGGGATTCACAGCCGTACAATAGCATACTACGGATCAGAGCCACATATAATGTGAGCTTGATCCTACGGGACAGTGACGGCGACTTGAAAAACGGATATAATATCGCTATGCCTTGATGGGCTCTGGTTATTATATGATCAACATGGGCTCTAAATGTAAGCCTTTTATCCAATATTAGGCCTAAATATCTGACAGAAGTTTCTACTGGCAGAGGTTGTACACCCATAGTGAGCTGGATTGGACATGGAAAGTTCGATTTGGAAAACAGGACGACTTGCGTTTTCCCAGCATTTAGTTTAATGTTCCAGGAGCAAAACCATTCATATATTATGGTTATTGCTCGCTGGAATGTTGCAAGTCTGTGAGGAATGGATTTAAGTTTGGATTGCATGAATAGACAAGTGTCATCAGTAAAGGAAGCTATTTGGAGTGATGGAGGTGAAGGTAGGTCAGAGACATATAGGGAGTACAATAAGGGTGAAAGGACAGCTCCTTGTGGAACTCCTGCCCGTATGGGCTTCGTATCAGATTTATGTCCACTCACAGAGACATAGAAGGTTCTATTTCTCAGATAAGTGGAGATTATTTTGACTAAATTTGGATTAATTTGGAATTGTATCAGCTTATATATCAATCCGTTTATCCAAGTTGTGTCAAAAGCTTTCTCAATGTCGAGGAAGACTGCTATTGTACTATGCTTGGCGTTGAAACCAGTGACTATTTGGTCTATAAGCCTCGCCAGTTGCAGCGGTGTGCTGTGTGAATTTCGAAATCCAAATTGATGGTTGGGTAATAGTTCTTTGTTTGAGACTTCAATTTTTAGTTTGGCCAAAAGTAGTTTTTCTAGGATTTTTCCCAGAACTGGTAGAAGGCTTATTGGACGCAAATTGTCTGGATTACTTGGATTTGTTCCTGGTTTCGGTAGCACAATAACTTTAGCCATCTTCCAAGTTGCAGGGAAGTGATTAAATTGGATAAAGTATTTAAGGATAGTAAGGAGTCGAAGTAGCGCTTTGCGCGGGAGATGCTTTAAGGCTAGGTTACTTATACGATCATGTCCAGGTGCACTTGAAGTGCGAAGGGCCTGGACGTGAATGCGTAGGTCAGCGAGGTGGATGTCAGGTCTTTCATTTGGGTAGGGAGCAGCTAGGAAGGTGTCTACTCTATTATTGACTTCAGCTTCATGAACTGGCGACGTTAACTCTTGTGGTCTGAATCGATTTGCGAAATTTTCCGCGAGAACTTGTGCTTGATCATAAGGATGATAAGCCCAAGTTCCATTGTTCTCAATTGCAGTCGGTTTAGAAGGTCCGCGGTTTAATTTAATTCTTTTTATAATCTCCCAAGGCGGAGTTTTTTGAGCATTGAAATTGGATAGGGAATTTTCCCATTGCGTAATTTTGTGATCTCGCAGTATTTCTTTGACCGGTCGAGCATAGTAATTGTACTCCTGTTTCATTTGTGGGTGTCCATAGAGTCTGTACTGTTTGAGGGCTCGTCGCTTATGCTCTAGGTAATCAAGAAGTGTTTGATCTGTTTGATTTGGACGTGTAGTGTTGTTTCTTGTTGTAGTTATGTCGAGGGCTGTTTGAATAGAAGCCTGGAAGTCATTTATAGAAGTCTCAAGTTCTTCAGTGGAGTTTACTCTTAATCGAGGATTAATCCACTGTGAAAGGAGTCTTGAATAACGATTCCAGTCTGTATTCATTGTGTTTCTCTATGCGTTAGTAGTAGTAGTCGGTTATCTCTGGTAGTAGTAACTCTGGGAAGTGCTTCTCTGTCACTTCGCTGCGGAACCCCATAGAGAACGGTCACCACGTGGCCTTCAGTGGCTGCTGCAAACAAAGAAGACGAAGTGCTTGTGGCAGTATATTTAAAGTGTTGTTCAGTGTGCTTACGTGATTACAAATCCGTTACGCCCCAAAAGTGTGGGCCCAAAAGGGCCAAGTGAAAAAGACACCGTTCCCGTGTATTCGGTGTTAAATTTTAGCTGGTATACGTACAAATTCAAATCAGTGATAGTGTCATTGCTGTGAAATTACACGCTGGTAAGTCGTGTACTTGCCTATAGTATATAAGTGTCTGAACTAAGTCTTGCAATGGCAAGCAACATTCCAAGCATGAGTAATTTGCATGAGGAAAATATGAATATTGACGAGGGCCGCCAGAAAGTAGATGAAATCTGGGGAGATGCTCTGAGAGATTTTGAATGTTTAATAGACAATAAAGGCTTGCATCCTAAATCAAAATACCTCAAAACAGCCACTGAAATTAGAGGACTTCTTAATACTCATAATGAACTTCCTAGACATCTATCCAGAGTTTGCTATTTCGCAACTGGCTGAAGATCTTGCCTATCAATGTAGAAACCAAATTGATGAATTAAACGTTGCAACTAGAGATCTAGATTATTATCTAGAAACCGTAGAAAACATAGTGAAAGATACTTATCTAGAAATTCAAAATGAATGTATGTCAAAACGTCGCAAAAATGTACCTACGAAAATCAAAGAAATTCCAAAACCCACGGCAATTCAAATCAACTCAAATGTCGACAAGGAATTCCCTGAATTAACTAATAATTCCAAACCAAAAAACATCATTAAACGTAAAAATAAAGACTATCCTAAAGACCCAACAGTGCCAAGGCAAACTTCAGCCAGTGCTGATACCTCACCGCTTGAGCTGTACAATAAATTCTCTATATTGTCAAGCGATGAGGAAATTTCTGGGCCCTCCATGCACATTGTACCAAGCGAGGAGAAAAAATACACAAAGAAAACAAATATTGGTGGCTCTAACAACAAAAAAGAGAAACCAACCACAGGTAAGGATGTAACACAAGTATCATCAGCTACAGAAACACACGAGGAAAATGGCCTCTCACATAGAGAGAAACCATCCTCACACACCACAAGAACAGATAACACACGTGAAGAGCCACCAAGATCTGGACCTTCTAGTGTAAAAATCAACAATAATATTCCAAAGAAAGAAACCAGGCCACCGCCTGTAACACTCATAGGTCACACTGACCTAGTCAAAATTTACAGGACACTAAAATGTTAGTGAAAAAATACCTTAAAGTTGTTAGTACACATGAAGGTCTAAGATATTACACTAGCACACAGGAAGATCACAGTGTAGTAATAAAGTACTTTGACTCGATTGGAAGGCAATACTACACCTTCCAATTGAAAAAAGACCTTCCCCTAAGGGTCATGCTCAAACGGCTGCCCTCGAATGTAGATACAGAGGATATAAAAACCGAATTAACTGAATTGGACTTTGAAGTTAAAGGCATCAAGCAAGTGACAAAAAAAACTAGAGGACGGGTCCATATATAAGTACCCATTGTACATTGTTGAACTTGCCAACAATGAAAGATCCAAAGAGATCTATCACCTGGAAAAACTTTACTGCACTGTGGTCTCATTTGAATCATATAGACCACGCTCTGGCCTGAAGCAATGCTTTAAATGCCAGAGATTTAACCATACCTTTGCAGGGTGCAACCTGACTCCTAGATGCGTTATATGCGCCAAGGAACATAGTCACAAACAATGCCCAGTTCGTGAGGAAGCACGAATCGACACTAGCAAACTCAAATGTGCAAATTGCGGAGAATCAGGACACCCTGCATCCTTCAGGAAATGCCCTAAATTTGAAGAGGCTCAACAGGCCTACCTCAGAAATAGGGAACCAAAAAAAAATAAGACAGTAACTGCACGCACTTTTACTAGTAAGAAAATCAACCCCCAAACCTCCTTCAGTGCTGCAGTAAACTCTGGCAAAAATCAAGCCCCGAAAACCAGCATACAAGAACGCATTGCTTCAGTTCAGGCACCAGCGGTCACTCCTAATTTACAAAGCTTGGTACAAAGCGTCACACCCCATGCTAAGTACTATTAAAAATCCCATGGAACGAATGATGTTCCTCAGCCAAATGTGGTCGATATGTTTTAACGATGTATAGACACGCTCAGGGACAATTTCTTAATGTCATGGCATTTAATGCCAATGGTATTGCCTCACAGGTCCATGAATTGGAAATTGTACTTCATACACACAACATAGACATACTTTTAATCAGCGAGACGCATCTGAAACCAAAGGATAAATTCCGACTCGCTGATTACTACACTTATCGCACAGATCGCCTAAATGCCCCCCTTGGTGGCACTGCAATCTGCATCCGAAAATCCATATCCCACAGACACATTTCTGTCCCAGGGCTTCACTTCATAGAAGCCACTGGCATTATACTTCCAATCACACAACACATGAATATATTCATAGCTTCCATAAATAAATCTCCACTTAGGCCCCTCACTCGACATGACATGCGCATACTTGCATCGGTATCGCCCCGGTACCTACTGGCAGGCGATTTCAATGCAAAGCATCGCGCATGGAACTGTAGAGTACCCAATGCTTCAGGTGTGGTATTACAACACTTCTGTAATACCCACAACATCGAAATCTTAGCACCAAGGGAACACACCTTCTTTAGAAACACTCAACAAGGCTTATGCTCCGACATTCTAGATATCGCACTTTTGAAAAACATTACCATCTCCCCTCACATAGATACACTGCCTGGTGAGCTAAACTCAGACCACGTCCCTATCATGTTTAAGCTCACTACTAGATTCATACTTCAGCCCCCGTTCCGATCTCACACAATGAATACAGACTGGAATCGTTATTCAAGACTCCTTTCACAGTGGATTAATCCTCGATTAAGAGTAAACTCCACTGAAGAACTTGAGACTTCTATAAATGACTTCCAGGCTTCTATTCAAACAGCCCTCGACATAACTACAACAAGAAACAACACTACACGTCCAAATCAAACAGATCAAACACTTCTTGACTACCTAGAGCATAAGCGACGAGCCCTCAAACAGTACAGACTCTATGGACACCCACAAATGAAACAGGAGTACAATTACTATGCTCGACTGGTCAAAGAAATACTGCGAGATCACAAAATTACGCAATGGGAAAATTCCCTATCCAATTTCAATGCTCAAAAAACTCCGCCTTGGGAGATTATAAAAAGAATTAAATTAAACCGCGGACCTTCTAAACCGACTGCAATTGAGAACAATGGAACTTGGGCTTATCATCCTTATGATCAAGCACAAGTTCTCGCGGAAAATTTCGCAAATCGATTCAGACCACAAGAGTTAACGTCGCCAGTTCATGAAGCTGAAGTCAATAATAGAGTAGACACCTTCCTAGCTGCTCCCACCCAAATGAAAGACCTGACATCCACCTCGCTGACCTACGCATTCACGTCCAGGCCCTTCGCACTTCAAGTGCACCTGGACATGATCGTATAAGTAACCTAGCCTTAAAGCATCTCCCGCGCAAAGCGCTACTTCGACTCCTTACTATCCTTAAATACTTTATCCAATTTAATCACTTCCCTGCAACTTGGAAGATGGCTAAAGTTATTGTGCTACCGAAACCAGGAACAAATCCAAGTAATCCAGACAATTTGCGTCCAATAAGCCTTCTACCAGTTCTGGGAAAATCCTAGAAAAACTACTTTTGGCCAAACTAAAAATTGAAGTCTCAAACAAAGAACTATTACCCAACCATCAATTTGGATTTCGAAATTCACACAGCACACCGCTGCAACTGGCGAGGCTTATAGACCAAATAGTCACTGGTTTCAACGCCAAGCGTAGTACAATAGCAGTCTTCCTCGACATTGAGAAAGCTTTTGACACAACTTGGATAAACGGATTGATATATAAGCTGATACAATTCCAAATTAATCCAAATTTAGTCAAAATAATCTCCACTTATCTGAGAAATAGAACCTTCTATGTCTCAGTGAGTGGAAATAAATCTGATACGAAGCCCATACTGGCAGGAGTTCCACAAGGAGCTGTCCTTTCACCCTTATTGTACTCCCTATATGTCTCTGACCTACCTTCGCCTCCATCACTCCAAATAGCTTCCTTTGCTGATGACACTTGTCTATTCATGCAATCCAAACTTAAATCCATTCCTCACAGACTTGCAACATTCCAGCGAGCAATAACCATAATATATGAATGGTTTTGCTCCTGGAACATTAAACTAAATGCTGGGAAAACGCAAGTCGTCCTGTTTTCCAAATCGAACTTTCCATGTCCAATCCAGCTCACTATGGGTGTACAACCTCTGCCAGTAGAAACTTCTGTCAGATATTTAGGCCTAATATTGGATAAAAGGCTTACATTTAGGCCGGTATTCTTGAAACCAACTCTCCTCTCGAAGTGAGTGACATGTGAGTGGCTCCGCCTTACTATGACGTTGAGAGTATTCTTGAAACCAACTCTCGCTCAAAACTCTCGTTTTGGCCACGCCTTACTCACTTTTTAAATGTCAAATTCTTAAGTCGGCAGTATACCTGTCTTTCGCTTTGTTCTGCTCCACAGTAGAAATGGCGGAACTCCAAAAGTGAATAATCTTTTGGGTTTGGAGGCACAGAAGTTAATAGAAGATGTGGAAATTGAACAAATCTACGGGATCAAGCGAATCGCCGTCGCCGCCTGTACTTTCAGGATATTCCCCGATATACAGGTAAGTCATGTAATATATGCTGTATGATTCATTATATTTTAACTTTTTCAATATGCATCGTGAGACTTCTTAAAATCTAGTGTTGTTTATTACAAACGTGTATGGAAATACTATATAAACCGATTACAAATAATTCATGTAGAGAAATAAAATATCACTCTCGTGTATAATCATTAACATGATCGTTTTTTTGTTTGTATATTACACGCAAAAAAGTGAAATTTTTATTAACTCCGGTCACATAACGAACAAAATTGGATAATAATTAGTAATTCAATAGTACGATATATATGTGTATGTATATATATATAATATAAGGAAAATGCAAATAATGAAACATCTTCATTCAAACTACTGTAGTAGAAATTAATAAAACAATATTTCTATTAATTTTTTAATACTTAACATTATTATTAATTTAATTTAAAGAAATTAACTTCATTTCGTGTGTTTTTGTTGGGACAAGTTAGTATACGCATGATTAGTTTATTGAATAATATGCAAGCAATTTATTTTGTTAGGTTAGGAAGAGTGTAATGGGTGTATGTCAGTTTCTCATAAACTGTTTGGGAATTTATTAAGAAGGTTAGTTATTTCGATTTCACATTTATATCCTGCCACCTGGTGAAGGTTACATTAAACATTCGTGCATGTGCAGTGCGATTCTGTAGAACTTATTCATTGAATAGATGAGAGTCAAATACTAAAGTTTACCCATAATTTGCTTCACTCTTTAAATTATGCACATGAAAGATTATCTGATAATGCTTAATTTAATTTTATGCTAAATTCCTCGATTCAGGAACAAATACTTAATCAAGGTGTGGCCAGACAAATATTAAATTTATTATGGCATAAATATTGTGTCATACCAATTGTGAATTTATTCAATTTGTTTATTAATTCTATTCACAGGAAGTATGCAGCTTGTAGTGGCAGACCTCCCTGGCATCAGCCAAAGTACTGTGTCACCTGTCATCAGAAAAGTATCCACCTCTATTGCAGAATTGAAACTACAATTTATAACATTCCCTAATGGAGATGAGGTTCGTCATCTCCATTATGAATTTCATAGAATTGCTTGTTTCCGTGGTGTAGTTGGATTCATCGATGGCACACATATAAAAATAAGGAATCCTGGAGGAGAATATCCCGAAATCTTCAGAAATAGCTTGGGCGTATTCTCCTTCAACTGTCAGGTATGTACAAAAACTAGTTAAGCAAGTATTTTGTGTGTTATTATTATTTTATTTCACTCCCTCTCTCCAAGTGCAACAGGCCTAGAAGGCCCTTATGCTCTTTAATTGACATCATTAGAGTTGTAATTCAAAACTGATAATGAAAGATCCAACTAATTTTTTTAGAAGCTTTATTTTTAGAGTTCAGGTTCTTCTACGTGTCGTAAATCTACGACATGTGATCCATGGCTTTCAGTTGCCTTGATCAGTATTGTAAGAAAATTGAAATAAGCCATTAGTTGCACTGTCTTAAATATATAGCACATAAAGCAGAACTCCAAGCAGCATCTGTGAACCATTTTAGGTGAATACTTGATTTAGATGCTTTTTTACCTAAATAATTTGTGCCAAGTAGGAGATTTTGTAGACCAATATCAGTGAGAAACATTTTGAAAATGTATTGTGTTAATATTGTTCTAGATTACTACCTCATACCATTTATCCCATAACATAACATAGATTTTTGCATAAATAACAAATAAAATATAACCATATTTTATATTTTTTTCATGTTTTTTATTAAATTTACACTTTCCAAACCTTAATTTTTCTTCCTTAATTAATCTAGGTTGGAAAGTGTTAATTTAATAAAAACTTCAAAGTATGAAGCTTTACCGTTCAAAAGTAATGTATAAATTCTCAATAAAAGTACTTCTGAATAAAAGATTCCAATTGGCATGTTGGTATTGATGGTCTTCGGACGAACGAGAATTGTATAAGTAGAAAGAAATGTTGACATTCTTATCGGTGCTCAGATGGTGTAATTGGTATTGTACTAATGTACAGAATCAGAGATCCAGGGTTCAAGTCACAATTCAAGCATTATTTTTTCTTTCTTTATTAAGGTACAATAAATTTACAGAAAAACTGCACTTAAACTAGCATGAAATATTTTCAAGTCCTATAGAATAACAGTGTGCATGCGCCAGAGTTTGAGAGCCACCAATAACCCACAATCGAACCATATTGATTATTATCCTCGATTACAATCCATCGCTATGAAATTTAAATGACCAATATTTGCAATAAATCCCCAAATCTATGTTAAAAAGATATATTAATAATATTAAAATTACCAAACGTTTATTAAAAATGGGTGTACACTTACTTATCGCTCCCTAATGCTGATCCAACCAGCGATAACCAAAAACAGCAATAGAAAAATTATAGACTAAGTAATATACTCTGTGGAGAAAATAGCAGTTAGCATCACAATATTTCTAACAGTGTCATAAAATTGTGATTTGCACATTTAACATAAATACTTCGAAACTGTCTAATAATGTTATAAAAATTGTTTGAAAAAGTTTAAAATATTAGGAAATACAAAATAAGTGCTATAGTTTTACAATAATATAACTGAAAAATCAAGCGCTAGTAAAAGTGCAGTTGAGCCAAATTTACTTCCAATAAAACAATTGACGAAACCATCACAATTTTAACGCAATGACAAAACTGAAGTGCTTGTAATGGCTATGAATAAAAAATTAATAGTTTTTCGTCAGGAACGGCATAGTTTATAGTAAGAATTTTGAATATGAAAAATTGAATATATATATATATATATAATCAATTGAGTTGGTGTTTACTTGATGAAAATCCATATTAATTAATTAAATAAAAATAAAACTTAGTTTCATTCAATTTTCATATTTATTAAGATATAATTCAGTGACAGCTGTTTCGGTACATGTCTGAAGAAAGTACAGTGTACCGAAACAGCTGTCACTGAATTATATCTTAATAAATATGAAAATCGAATAAAACTAAGTTTTACTTTTATTTAATTAATATATATATATTTATTTATTTATTTATTGCATTGAGAGTTGCTTTTTATATCTTGGATTTTTTTTTAATTTTCAGGCCATTGTGAACTTCACTATGGAATTCATAAACATCGTTACAGGCTGGCCAGGATCTGCACACGACAGTCGTATGTTCAAAAGTAGCATGATCTGTGGCCAATTTGAAGAAGGAGAAGTGTCTGGCATTCTCCTGGAAGACAGTGGGTATGCGTGCCATCATATTTTATGACACCTCTCCTCAACCACAAACACGAGCTGATTTCAATTATAACTCAAACTTGAAATGACGACTGTTATAGTTGCAACAACTGTGTTACACAATATAGCGAGGAGGGCAAACGATGCCGAAATAGAGGATCTGCCACCAATAATGCTATTCCAGTTGTGAATGATGTTTATGATTTGCCAAATGGATTGACAGCCAGAAGGGCTCTAATAGATGTCACACTTTTAATAATAAGTAAGGTGAATACCGAGTCTTCCTTCCTCATAACTGGTGTTCTATTTGAAGTAGTTTTGATATTTCACGTATACCATCGTCAGCTTTTCCAGACTGTTGAAATTTAAGTTGTCAGCTCTGGACATCGAGGGAACGACAATGTTAATTTCAACATTCTGGAAAAGCTGACGATGGTATACTTTATATACAGACACTAGTTCAAATAGAACACAACAAGTTATGAGGTAGAATAACTCCGGATTTACCTTATTTGTTATTAAGAAGGACCTAATAGAGTTACTTACTTCCCATTGTATTTTTACTTGTAATTTTAGGATTGTGATTGGACAAAATTATATGAACACTTTCTTTTCACTACACTATCATGTATTGTGCATTTTTTTTTGTCTTCTATACTTCCTCTGCTGTAAGGCTTGTGAACATATTTGTGTTGTGTATATAGACCATTATGTGTTAAAAATGCAGATTTCCTCGTCTAAATTGTTGGTGCATCTGTAACACTATATCATTTTGTCTAATCTTAAATTTTATTTGTTCTAATATGTAATTTAAATAGGGCCCTATTCCATGTGACATATCAGCTATAAACTTTGTAATTGTCCTTTAAGTCACTAACACTATCATTTATTGGATAACATAAGTTAAAATGCGTGCACATTTATTCACATTTCTGTATATAGCCAATTGTGAACATGTTTTATTTAATTCAGTTTGTTTGTTTTATGTCCCGCACCATAGCTGAATGGTTAAGGCAAGATGCTTTGTCAGAGAGTTACCGGACTTGCGCTGGTTCGGGTCTCCATGGGGAAAACATTTTTTCTTGTGATTTTGGCCAGTATTGGGCCATTGCTCACTCAGCATCATGAGGCATTTGGGTAGCTACAATAAGTAGCGGCTCCAAGTTCAGAAAATCAGCTATAATGACTGGGGGACCTGACATGCTGACCAATCCTACACTGGGTGAATGATCTTCTATCTCTGTGATCAACTCATGTGGAAGTGAGTCCAACAGCCAGCCTAGTAGGCCAAGAGCCTTCTAGGCCTTTCAAGCCATGGGTTTTTTTTTTATTTTTTATATTCCGTTAAGTGAGTCAAATAAGTTATTACATGTTACCTCATAAAACTCCGTGATCTTCACAGGACTGGTTTCTGAAGCTATTGCTTGTATCATCAGCCAAGATTCCATTAACTCTATAGTCTGAGTTCTGGTTGACGATAGAGGAAATAACTTCAGAAACCGGTCCTGTGAGAATCACCCAGTTTTATGAGGTGAGATGTAATAATTTGACTTACTTAATTTATTTGCCTGATAATGTAAATTCCCATCATAAAATTTCATTAAAGTAATTTAGATTTGATTAAGTAGGTAGATCCTTGGCAAGCTTTATTGTTTTGTTATCTTGTTTTCCGTAAGTTGGGTATGGAATCTTAAAAGCCTTATGATCCATCCATCCATCATAGTAATTCTGCCCAAGGGTAGGTATTTCACTGTAAAAAAAAAAAAAAAATCAAACTGGCACCATAGCTTTTCATGCTATGAATTTCTAGGTATTATAGGTGTGGTACTCCGTGGCTTTCTTTTCCACGCATCGTGAAGGATGTGATGAAGATTTGGGGACGTTGGGCCCTAACTTCCTGACATTTGTCTTACAGGTGAGGAAAACCCCCAAAAAAAACCGCTTCAGGAGCTTGTCCTGACCAGGAATGGAATGGGTGTACCCACGCATGACAAGGCAGCACCTACCTAGAGACCACAGTGGTGGACACGATGAGGTTAGTAGTAATTCTAAAAAATGGTGTCAATAGTAATGTTCACAATAATTAATAAGGTATTAGTGTTTACAATTTGTGTGTTTATGTACTTGATAGCTGTGTAAGTTCATGTTGTAAATCCTATTGATTCTTGTATATATAGTTATGAGTAATTATTATGCTGATAAAATACAAAGCAATGTTTTCAAATGAAACATATTTTTGTATTTATTTTCAGGCGTCATCTATTAATTCCCACAATAAAATATCAGTATGGACTTCTTTAATTTCATTTTCCTGCATTGTCCAAGTACCTAGAATTCACTTCTTTTTCTTTTATCATGAAATACATAACTCCTGTCCACCAAAACAGAATTTTATTTCCAATATGCAGTTCCCTAAGAATCATCCAAATATCCGCCATCTAAACCTTCCTAATGGTATTTTCTCAATAAAATAATACATTGTCGCTATAATTTTATAAGTTTGTTATGGGTTTGATCATGTGTTGATAACAGTAGAAGAAATTTTTAACTGGATTAAGTTCGTTGAGGAAAAGGTTCAGTGGAGGGCTTTGTATTGCCTTTATCTGATGTATTTCATAAAGCCCTAGAGCTTGCAATATAAGTAGTAAACCAAAACCAAATCAGCTATTCAGGGGACATATTTGACAAAATCATGTGCGTGAGGATGAGGTAAAACAGTAAACTGAAATGATGTTTTCATGCAATGACCTACATATTTAGTGGTTGTTTATTAAATGCCCTTAATAGGACTGTAATGGCACAGTAATTGGGCATATATAATAATAACATATAATGTTTCATTTTTGTTT
>JASPKZ010001257.1:0-27500 GCA_030220185.1 Diploptera punctata | reverse complement strand
AAACATCTACCGGTAGTAGAAATGCCAGAGAGAAAGCGGCCAGTATATATATATATATATATATCATCATAGTACATTCACGAATTTAGGTCATTTGTAGACCTGTTTTGGCCTCAAGAGAAACACCATCCGAAAGTCTTTTGAGTGGACGTCCTGATCTCCTTCTTCCTGCAGGTTGATATCTTAACATTTGTTTGGGTATTCTGTGATCTTCCATTCGATGAACATGTTGCATCCATCTTGACTTATAATCAGAAATTTTGTTTTCTAAAGGTTCCATGTGTAATTCTTCTAAGATGTCTTCATTTTTTTTTGTGATCTAGTAGTGTGTATCCTGCAGTCCTCCGAAGGTATCTCATTTCAGCAGATCTAAGTCTCTGTATATCCTTCTGTTTCAACGTTCATACTTCGCTACCATACAAAAGAGTTGGAAGAGCCAGTGTTTTATACACTTTAATCTTGAATGCTTTTGGACTAACTGTGGCTTGAAGATAGAATTTATTAACCCTAAAATTCTTAAAAATTTTGATATTTTTGCATTTACATAATTTTCTTCTTCATATGAGATATTGCATCCTAGATATGTAAAATTATTCACCTGCTCCAAAATTTTATTGTCCAGTACAATTTTACTTCTGACAGGATCTACACCTTGAAATTCCATAATTTTTGTTATTTCTGTAGATATCTTCAAACCATATTCTTCTGTAATTTTGTTAAGTTCATACAGACCTTTCTGTAGATTATCTTCTGAATTTGCTATTATTATTTGGTCATCTGCAAACAATAGGGTGTTTAATTCTCTATTTTCTGATATTCTTATTCCAAATGTATATGTCTTGTTCCAGCAACATATTACTTCATTGATATAAATTGCAAAGAGTGTTGGGGATAGGGGGCAGCCTTGTCTCACACCACGATTTATAATTCCTTCTTCAGAAAATCTGTTATTTAATTTAATCTGTATGCAAATATTTTGTATGTTCTGCCGAAGTAAATTTGGTTCATTTCTGTCTTCCAATATATTTAAGAGTTTTGATCTCTTGACTATATACCAAGATCGAGGTTAGAAAATAACATATTATCCATGATTTGAGGAAGATAAATTACTCAGGGCACGACTATAAAATATTAGGTTGTAAAATGAAATATTAACCATGATTTAAGGGAGGAAATGTATACAGGACATGATTAGAAAATATATCAGAATAGAGCTTATGTATGCGCGGTGATGAATCTCCGGGCTCCATGATGCCAGTATAGGTCGCGCAAGGGATTTTGAAGAATGTCCTTGGCCGTAAATCCAATGTGAGAGCCTATCAAGACTGCTGAGCTGTGAATTCCCTGTCTGCCACGTGTACACACAAAACAGTTGCTCTACAAAAACATGTACAGTCCATAGAGAATTATAGTGAGACGCGGATGTGTTGATTTTAGATTTTAAACCGTAGACTTTAATTATAATATTTTGTACACTTGCTGCCTCAAGTCTTAAAATTATAGTGCAATGTGAATGTCGGGTCCCACAACCATTATAGCTGGTCCTCTCAACCTGGACCCGCTACTTATTGTAGCTACCCAAATGCCTCACGATGCTGGGTGGACACCGGTCCCATACTGGCAGAAATTCCTTGAGAACATTTCTTCCCCCGTGGATACTCGAAACCAGCGCAAGTCCCGTAGCTCTGCGCCAAGGCATCTTGCCTTAATCACGTGGCTACGGCGCGGGAAGACTATAAATTGTTTAAATTAAAGTGGCATTTAGTGGTTATTTAAAACATTAAGAGTGTGATATAAACCAAATACAGTGTGTGTGTGTATATGTATATGTATATATATATATATATATATAGAATATACTTCCTCCACGGATAAATATGTCCTAACTCACTGGCACTATCGAACCCGTAGGTTAATGGCCGCGCGGACATAAGCTCTCCATACATCCCTATCCTGAGGTAATGTTTTCCAGTCATTCCCCGTATAAAATATTTCCCTCAAATCATAATTAATGTTATTCTCCCACCTCATTCTTGGTCTACCAACTGGGCGTTTTCCCTCTGGTTTTCCTACAAGAAGCTTCTATGCACGTCTTTCATTCCCATTCGTGCCACATGTCCTGCCCATCGCAGTCTCTACGATAAAGATTACCTATGTTATTTAATTTTTGTAGTGAGATTTTTAAAATGTTTAGCAGTGACTGTATTTGAGGGAGGTGAATAGCAATGACGTGTGGTCATACTTCCTATTGGCTGAGACCTACATCTGGTTAGTACAGGACTCGCATCTAAGCTCCCATTACAAATTTCATTCGTCAGGAATCATTGCTAGGGCTATAATATAGTTATCTTAGTCGGTACTGGATAACTAGCGGTAACCAGCTTGTCTCTGGATCTGAGATTTGCGGGTTCAAATCCGGCCGGTAGCGATGAGTTTCTGAAGGCGTAAAATAATTGATAATATGACTTTCTGTAGAAGGGAAGAAGACTTGTGGGACACACGTCACAAACTTAGAGCACGTAAATTAATCTCATGCGACAAAATGCTGGATATACTCTACTCGGTCATCAGAGGAATGAACATACTTTAAAGGAACTCCACATGCAACCTTTAGAGGAAAAGATACACAAGAGATAGATGGCTGCAACGTGTATCTCGAATGTCACTAACTAAGATCCTCAATGCAGTTCTTCGGTGTCGCCCACGAGGACAACGAACTGGATGTCAACAAAAACCTATTTTTAGAACCTGTCTAGTTGAGACCGAAACAGGTCAACATTGGTCTCCGATCCGATTGAGGGTCTTTCCACTTTTCAGCGGTTGCCCTTTTACCAGCCGGCTGCTGGCCCTTCACATCCACATGTGTCAATCAGAGGTAGATGATCAACAGCCAGTGTAGGGGTGACATGTGGTTAGCATGTCGAGTCCCCCAGCTGGTTCCTCAACCTGGAGCCGCTACTTATTGTAGCTACCCAATTGCCTCACGATGCTGGGTGGGCACCGGTACCATACTGGCCGAAATACCATGAGAAAATTCCTTCCCCCATATAGACTCGAACCAGCGCAAGTCCCGTAGCTCTGCGCCAAGGATTCCTATCTTAACCGCTCGGCTACGGCGCGGGACACAGTAAAGTGATCCCACAACAGACCCAGAGGCCCTTGGGGTAGTAGGAGGTTAAGGCTCCCACTTTTTCTAGACAATCGGCACTTTATGTCAGCCGGGTTGTCAGCCCTGCGTGACGGCCGCCTTTACCCCCAGAACAAGCGTCTGGTACTCATTTCCGTTAGAGGCTGACTCGACCCCAGGGCCATGGTGCCGTCAGAGGGTTTGGGTCAGTTTAAAAATCCTGACCCCAACGGGACTTGAACCCTCAACCCTCTGGCTTGTAGCCCTGTGCCTTAACCACTACGCTACGGCGTAATCTCATGTTTGAAAAATGAGGCATTCTGGGAAAAATGCGTGTCATTTTACGCTAGTAATTGAATTTCGTTGCTGATGATCTGAGATGTTAAAGAACGTTGTTTTATAATATATAACTAACTAACTAAGAGATTTGGTTGTATAAAATTATGATATTGTTATTTTTGTAAGTCATGTTTCATTAATTTGGTGTAAAAGTAGGAATTTATATAATTTTAGTATAAATGACCAACTATTCTATTATGTTGTGTGTTCATGGGTATTATTTGTTTGCTAACAAACAGCACACTGCTATGCGGAATATTCAGTGAGTGCATCAAACTATCACGACATACTGACAAGTTACCAAGCGTCAAAATAGAAAAAAGATTGTCAATATTAAATGTTTACTGGGTGAACATAATTTAATTAGTGTTTAATATTTGCTGTCAAATGTAGATATAAATTAGTCTCTATTATTAAATCACAATATTTATAACTAGTAATGATCCTATATTAATTAACAATTATTTACAAACTATGTGGATGCGTAGGTGTGCTCTTTTAAATACGTTTTATAGCTAGATTTTGTATCATTGTAAAAAACGAGATAATTTATTTTATTTTGTGTGCCTATATTCATGATATTTTTATGTAAGAGAATTCAAATACCTAGGAACAATAATCACAAACAGGAATGAGATGCACAAAGAAATTAAACATAGGCTCAATTCTGGAAATGCATGCTATTATGCATTGCAGAGACTTTTGATGTCCCAACTCCTTTCAAAAAACGTTAAGCTGAAAAATATATAAAATATTATTCTACCAGTTATATTATATGGGTGCGAAACATGGACTCTTACTTTAAGGGAGGAAAGGAGATTACGAGTATTTGAGAATAAAGTTCTTAGGAAAATTTTTGGACCAAAGAGAGATGAACAGATAGGTGAATGGAGAAGACTACATAACAACGAACAAAATGGTCTTTATAGGAAGCCAGATATAATAAGAACAGTTAAGTCTCGTAGACTGCGATGGGCGGGACATGTTGCACGTATGGGGAATGAAAGACGTGCATGGAAACTTCTTGTAGGAAAGCCAGAAGGAAAACCCCCAGTTGGTAGACCAAGAATGAGGTGGGAGAATAACTAACCATGATTTGAAAGAAGTAGATTATACAGGGAATGATTGGAAAGCATTAGCTCAGGATAGGGATGTATGGAGAGCTTGTGTCCGCGCGGCCATGAACCTACGGGTTCGATAGTACCAGTGAGTAAGAGAGTATAGATGTATGTCATGTGCTTGCAGTGTAGACTATAGGCCTATATATATATATATATATATATATATATATATACAAAATGTCTTTAAAATCACTGTATATTTTCCAAGAAAACACTATTAACACTGTTAACTTAGAGCAATTTGTTTAGCACGGAATAACGAGTTGCCATTGTTTGTGCACGGGTACTCGGATTGCCGTATGAAGACGTCAGAGCTAAATTAACCCATAAATTCCGTAAACCAGCCCCAACAAGTGCATACATTTTCTGCTTGTAAATAAATGTAACCGTACCGGCAGTGTGTGTATGATTAATGAAGCTCGTCATGAACGACCACGCGTATCAGCAGAAACAGTTCAGAAGTTTCAAATTGTCAGTGATAGTCCGAACGGATTAACTCGACGCCTCAGTAGAGAGTTCAAGAATACATCGTGGAACATTCTACGTTTCACTCCTACAAAAATGTCCTTATCACGTCTGCTTGATTTATGGGCTCGTATCACAGAAGGAGCAGGATATTTTATAGTTTAAATGTTAACATCTACATTTCGGTTCACGGCTGAAACATGGAGCATGTGTTTTCACCAGATGGCGTTCATGTAGAAATGCAGTATAATATGCATAAAACTTCACAATAACATTAATTTTTCAATCATTGCCTTCCTTCATTGAAATGGATGGTGACTTTAGAGAAACTTTGTAGGCCGTATGTAAACTGATGATTATAGTCATTGGTAAAACTTCCCTTTAAATGTAGCCTTAGCTTCCATCATTAGAGCCTCCCAGTCATTCCGATCCAACGTATTTTTCTATGATCAGTCCGGCTATGTTAATGTTTGGGCTTCTCAACATTTACAAAAGTAAAGACGTCCAGCCTACGTTTCCTACCCAGGGACACATCTGATAGGGTTGAATTTTGGAAGATGACATTTTATTTATTACTTGGATTGTATGAAAATAGATAGAATTAATTAGTTTATTGGTTGTTCTGGCGGAGGGTTAGTTAGAATTTTTTTTATTTAAGAATAATTCTGGCATTCCTGGTAAAAATACATATATTTTCTGTTCATAGCTTAGCCGAAAGGGTCTAGCTTTTTGGTTCCAGACACTCGTCCCTCACCTTCCCCTAGTAGGGATAGGATTCGTCGGTTATGTAATAGATAAACTGGAACTGTAGCATTACTTGGAATTTAGTGATTGTAACTCTTTGGCATTCCATGTGCTAAAAAGCAAAATATTTTTTTTTCCAAGAGTTGTCCTTTTTCATGCTTTGGTCGTCATTAGTTTGATCCTTCCGGGAAATTCTCGTATAAGACTTGAAAGTATAATAATGGTCCCTTCGATTTGTTGCTGGCCAAAGGAAGGCAAGACCAGTGATGGGGCTGCCATCTTACAGCCTCTGGTCAGGCTTTTCTGGAGAAGAAAAGAAAATAAAGGAAAGAAGAAATGGAAGAAATGAAAGACTCCCTAGCCTCGGATGCCCTAAAAGCGTCAGGGTCGAAAAAACAAGAGTTAACCAAGTGAGGTTAGATAGTAAAGTTAAAAGAGTGCAAAACACAAGTAAGTGGAAGAAATGTTTTGCTCAGCTTGGGCACCTTGTGGTCGCCATCCACATATCCCCTACATGAGGACCCCTGAGGGTTTATAATTATGTACCAAGAGGACAAAGATCACTGGGCCGTCCTATGAAACGCTGGAGGGAAAATTTTCTATAGGATCGTAACAGGCCTTGGCCTAATACTTGGAAGGAAGAAGAAGAACTCTTTGGCATCTGCAATATCCCCAAGTCTAAAAAACTAATCATTCACCCTCCTCCTTTATCTGAGCTTGAAATCAGCCGCTAAAGAGAACCTGAAGATCCAAATAGAAGCTTCCAAATCCCTATAACAGGGATTTTATACGTGGGGTGTCTCTAGAGTCATTATCTATTTCAATTAAGGAAGGTAATGATTGATAAATCAATGTTATTGTGACGTTTTGCACAGATTTCACTGCTTTATACATGACCGCCGTGTAGATGGAAACAGATGCTCCATCCCTAAGCTGTGAAACGAAATGTATATCTTAACATTATATCGTAAAAAGCTGCTGCTTCTGTGATACGATTCCGTAAATCAAGCAGACGTCATAAGGGCGTTTTCATAGAGGCAAACGTTGAATTTTCCACATTTGTTGCAGGGGCATTCAACTCCCTATTGAAGCGAAGAGTTGATGCATTCTGACTATCACTGACAATTTGAACCTGTTGCACTCTTTCTGCTAACACGCTTGTCGTCCATGACGTGCCTCATTGCACACACTGCAGGTACGCTTAAATTTGTTTACAAGCAGACGGCCTTTGTTGGAGCTGGTTTACGGAATTTATAGATAAATTCAGTTCTGGCGTCTCGGCGTACCCCTGATTAAAAAATGCAAACCGTTCTTCCGGACTGAGCTAAACAAACAATTTAAGTAAACAAAATATTAGTGTTGGAATTTAGACCATTTGTTGACCTGTTTCGGCCTCACGAGAAACAACATCCAGAAGTCTTTTGAGTGGGCATTCAGGCCTTCTTCTGCCTGCAGGTTGATGTCTTTACATGCACCCCGTATGTATGTGTACATGTGTGTGTGTGTGATTATATATATAAGTGATCCCACTACATGCCTCAGGAGGCCCTTCGGGTAGTAGGAGGTTTTCTGGACAATCGGCATATGATGTCAGCCCTGCGTGACGGCCGCCTTTACCCCCAGAACAAGCGGCTGGTATAATTTCCATTAGAGGCTGAGTCGACCCCAGGGCCATAGTGCTGCCAGAAGGTTTGGGTCAGTTTAAAAATCCTGACCCCACCGGGACTTGAATCCTCGACCTTCCGGCTTGTAGCGCAGTGCCTTAATCACTACGCTACGGCGTGCCCCCTATATATATATATATATATCCATAGTAATTCTGCCCGAAGGCAGGTCCTTCACTGCAATCATAGCGTTTTCATGCTATGCTTGCAGCTTTACTAGGGAATTGTGTGGGTGTGGTAGCTTCCCGTTGCTTTCCACACCGGTGAAGGATGATGATGGTGATGATAATGATGAGGATGATGATGATGAAGATAATGACCATATGATTTCGGGGACCGTTTGGACCTTAAAGTTTTCCTGACATTTGTCTTACAGGTGAGGAAAACCCCCGATAAAAACCTCACCCAGAAAAACTGCCCCGGGGATCGAACCCGGGCCCGCTGCGTGACAAGGCAGCACTCTACCATGAGACCACAGCGGTGGATATATATATATATATATATATATATATATATATATATATACTATTTTATACCTATTTTATATAAGAGTGTAGATGTGTATATTTTCTAGTCATGGAACAAGATTATCCAGGTAGGCAAAACAGGCCAGTGTGCAATGTCTTTGAAAATGTGTATCCTTTCTTTCTCTACTACTGTAAAGTGGTAAAAATACAATATTTGGTGAAATGAACTAGGCCTACATGATAATTCTATATCCATTTTCCTTTATTTTTTTAACTATTATCTTTGGCTACGACCTTCCTCATTGGCTTCGCTGCCTTTTCACCCTGGGTTTAACCACTCCTTCGGAGTTTCTTGATTAATCTGATTTCGTTACGCTTATTTCCCTAGAGATGTCGTGAGTTACACGTGTTCAGCAATTCGCCTGAATGAAACATGTAGCAGGCAACTAAGGTATAACTTGGACGGATAAATTCGGTCAAAGTTTGCTCAGAGCATTTTTTCAGACTTGAGATTCTTTTACGAGCTCGAAAATCTTCGGACTCGGAACCCACGGTTTAAAAGCCCCTCTGGAAGACTTCTCCCTTGGATTTTACCATCCTAATAATCCATCGACCCCAGTCGGGTTTGTACCAGCGGTCCTCGGGACTAGAAACAAGGTGCATAACCACTAGTTTACCGCGGCCATTTAACTAAAATTATTATTGAAGAAACTATATTCTCTATCTCTATACCTCTTTTTTTCTCTATAAACATATTTTTCTACCATTTCCTTCTAAATTGTTTTCCAAGTTTTTTGCCTCCAAATATCTCTATCTATGTCTACCAGGATTTTGAATATTTTCTAGATTACTTTTGAAGTGAATATTAGAAACATAGTATAAGATATTTTAATAGTATTTTATTTTGTTTTGGATGATACCCGATTTTTAAAATCTAGAACAAAGAGTAGGGTGCGTGTAGGCAAACAGTTTTCGGACACTTTTGAAATCCAGAATGGGTTGAAGCAAGGAGATGCACTATCTCCTCTACTATTTAATTTTGTACTAGAGCATGCCATTAAATCTTTAGAGAATGAGGATGGCTTACAACTCAATGGTATTAATAAGCTGTTAGTTTATGCTGATGATGTAGTATAGTTGGCCGATAGCGAGGAGATACTAAAGGACAACACGCACACACTATTGAGTAACACTAAGAAATTAGGACTGGAAGTAAATATCAATAAAACTAAATATATGGTCACACATAGAAATCCATTAAATAATGGAAATGGACAGCTAATGACAAATGAGGGAAATTTTGAGGAAGTGGCAGAATTCAAATACCTAGGAACAATAATCACAAATAGGAATGAGATGCACAAAGAAATTAAACATAGGCTCAATTCTGGAAATGCATGCTATTATTCATTGCAGAGACTCTTGATGTCCCACCTCCTTTCAAAAAACGTTAAACTGAAAATATATAAAACTATTATTCTACCAGTTATATTATATGGGTGCGAAACATGGACTCTTACTTTAAGAGAGGAAAGGGGATTACAAGTATTTGAGAGTAAAGTACTTAGGAAAATTTTTGGACCAAAGAGAGATGAACAGACAGGTGAATGGAGAAGACTACATAACAATGAACTACATGGTCTTTACAGGAAGCCAGATATAATAAGAATAGTTAAGTCTCGTAGACTGCGATGTGCAGGACATGTTGCACGTATGGGGAATGAAAGACTTGCATGGAAGCTTCTTGTAGGAAAGCCAGAGGGAAAACGCCCAGTTGGTAGACCAAGAATGAGGTGGGAGAATAACATTAACTATGATTTAAGGGAAGTAGATTATACAAGGAATGATTGGAAAGCATTAGCTCAGGATAGGGATGTATGGAGAGCTTATGTCCGTGCGGCCATGAACCTACGGGTTCGATAGTGCCAGTGAGTAAGTAAGTAAGAACCAGCTGTAGCAGCAGAGGGGACTCGACCTCCTGAGCTCCACTTCTGGCTGGATGTCCGTCCACCTTTGTGTAATACACATGTGGATGTGAGCCTAGCAGCCAACTGGTTGGCCAGAGGTCTTGTAGGCCTGTTGCGCCATTGGAAAAAATATATATGAGTATAAATTTTTTGTATTATTAATACTAATAAAACTATATTGGCCAAAACTTTGATGAAAAAAAGTAGTAGAACTGGGAATAATATTCAAATACTTGTTATAAGACAGAATTTAGTTGACTGCGGATCGGGCGTAATAGAAATCCAAGGATATATTTAAAGAAAACTTATTTCAGAATATAATTATTCTAAGTAGATATATTAATTAAATAAAAATAAAACGTAATTTTATTTTATTTTCATATTTATTAGTCCCGTTGGGATCAGGATTTTTAAACTGACCCAAACCCTCTGGCGGCACTATGGCCCTGGGGTCGACTCAGCCTCTAACGGAAATGAGTACCAGACGCCTGTTCTGGGGGTACAGGCGGCCATCACGCAGGGCTGACAACCCGGCTGACATCAAGTGCCGATTGTCTAGAAAAAGTGGGAGCCTTGACCTCCCACTACCCCAAGGGCCTCCTGAGGCCTGTTGTGGGATCACTTTACTTTGGGGGCACGCCGTAGAGTAGTGGTTAAGGCACTGAGCTACAAGCCGGAGGGTCGAGGGTTCAAGTCCCGTTGGGGTCAGGATTTTTAAACTGACCCAAACCCTCTGGCGGCACTATGGCCCTGGGGTCGACTCAGCCTCTAACGGAAATGAGTACCAGACGCTTGTTCTGGGGGTAAAGGCGGCCGTCACGCAGGGCTGGCAACCCGGCTGACATAAAGTGCCGATTGTCTAGAAAAAGTGGGAGCCTTAACCTCCTACTACCCCAAGGGCCTCCGGGTCTGTTGTGAGATCACTTTACTTTACTTTACTTTACTTTATTTATTATATAATTCAGTGACAGCTGTTTCGGTACACTGTACCTTCTTCAGACATGAAGAAGTTTGATCTTTTGGAGGCTGTAGAAATTAATAAATTTAAAAGTAGTAAAAAACTGTTAAATTTTCAACTTGATTTGAACGAATCCCCTTTGTTAAATTAAAAAATTTAAATAAATATTGTTGTATTGTTGCTTAGATCAGTTGGAACACAATTCATAATTTGTTAACATGTGTGAAGAAGGTACAGTGTACCGAAACAGCTGTCACTGAATTATATAATAAATATGAAAATCAAATAAAACTACGTTTTATTTTTATTTAATTAATAAATATGGATTTTCATCAAGTAAACACCAACTCAATTGATTAAGTAGATGTAATTAAATTAAAACAAAAAGTATTCCCTAAAACAAATACAGTCGCTCTGTAGGATATAACAGCTTATTGGGTGTCGGTGCATGCAATACTACATATTATTTGTGTAGATTCATGTATTTGCTAATGGAATCAAATCAATGGTATGATATATCCAAAGAAAATGTCCAAAAGGTATCTACATTATATACTTTTTTATTACATTACTATGTATACACGATAAAAATACAAATGTGAAATGTGTAAAGTAACAAATTGTTTGGTTGTGAACATACTATTCTACACCACACACCATTTAATCAGGTTTATTTCAAACTCTGTTAATAATAATATTAATAATAATAATAATAATAATAATGATTTATTTTAGCTGGCAGAGTTAAGGCCATAAGGCCTTCTCTTCCACTCAACCAGCGAATAGTAAAATTTTACAAAAATTACGTACATATTACAATTTTAAGATATTAAAATACAGACTAAACAAAATACAAAGATGATGTGATCTAATACTAGCTAATGCTAACAAAAACATAGAATATAATAAAATTTAAATGATATAAAATAATGTAAGTAGCTTCCTACATGATTATTAAAGGAATGCTCTATATAGTTGTCAGGCAGTTAATGTTTTCATTCTGTTGGTATATCCATAGAGATTATCAATGTGGATTTAGACGATACATATCCACAACAGATAATATTTTTTGTATAAGACAGAACTTGGACAATAATTGGGAATACAAAGGCACTGTACATCAAATACATAGAGTTCGAAAAGGCATACAATTCAATTACGAGGGAGAAGTTATATAATATACTGCTGGAGTTCGGAATTCCTAAAAAGTTAGATTATAGACTTAAACGAAAGTGGCACAAGGTCTAGAGTGCGTGTAGGCAAACAATTTTCAGACACTTTCGAAATCCAGAATGGATTGAAACAAGGAGATGCACTATCTCTTCTACCATATAATTTTGTACCGAGCATGCCATCAAATCTTTAGAGGATGAAGAAGGCTTACTAATGATATTAATAAGCTGTTAGTTTATGCTGACGATGCAGTACTATTGTGTGATAGGGAGGATGTACTAAAGGCCAATATGCACACACTATTCAGTAACACTAAGAAACTGGGACTGGAAGTAAATATCAATAAAACTACGTGGGCACACTTATTAATACATTATATAATGGAAATCGAAAGCTAATGACAAAAGAGTGAAATTTTGAGGAAGTGGCTAAATAAAAATACCTAGGAACAATAATCACAAATAGGAATGAGATGTACAAAGAAATTAAACATAGGCTCAATTCTGGAAATGCGTGCTATTATGCATTATAGAGAATCCTGACGTCCTAACTCTTTTCAAAAAGCGTTAAACTTAAAATAATTAAAACTATTATTCTACCAGTTATATTATATGGTTGCGAAACATGGACTCTTACTTTAAGGGAGGAATGGAGATTGCGAGTATTAGAGAATAAAGTTCTTAGGAAAATTTTTGGACTAAAGAGAGATGAAAAAATAGGTGAATGGAGAAGACTACATAACAGTGAACTACATGGTATTTATAGGAAGCCAGATATAATAAGAAGAGTTAAGTCTCATAAACTGCGTTGTGCAGGACGTTTGGCACGAATGGGGAATGAAAGACGTGCATGGAAGCTTTTTGCAGGAAAGCCAGAAGGAAAACGGCCAGTTGGTAGACCAAGAATCAGGTGGGAGAATAAAATTAACTATGATTTGAGGGAAGTACTTTATACAGGGAATGATTGGAATACATTAGCTCAGGATAGGGACTAATGGAGAGCTTATGCCCGCTCAGCTCCGAAACTACGGGTTCGATAGTGCACATTGAGTTAGTTAGTTATAATGAAATACCTTCATTTTTGACAATTGATATTCATTGCAACAAGACAGTAGTAGCTGCTTGACTATAATCGTGAATCTAAATTTATATTAACTGTGGTTTGAATATTTCCTTCACGCTTATTTTGCGTATATATTTGTGATTCTTGGTTACTAATATATATATATATATATATATATATATATATAATGTCATAATTGAATTTGTATATTAAACAATGAAGCCGAATGTGACTTGAAAAGAAAAATAAATACCTAAACCGGGATTTGACCCCGAGACCTTTAACTTTATACGTTAGTGAGCTAACCAATACTCCACAAATCCCGGTTCAGGCATTTATTTTTCTTTTCATGTCACATTTGGCTTTCATTCCCTTTATCTCAACAATCAATTATAACATCAAAATAAAAAATCGCTACTGCTATAAAGTAAAATATTGTATTAAAAATTCTTCCTTATTATATAGCCAAGTTGGTGCTGGGAATGTTGTCTCTCTGTATCTTATTAATGAGAATTGTAGCCTATATAAGGAACGAAAAATCAATGTTTGCCTTAGGAGCCTAAGTGGTACATAGGTTAACTTCCTAATGAATAAAGGTAGATGTCTCGGGTTCAAATGCCCGTTCAGGAATTTGTTTATTTTCAGGGCATATATATATATATATATATATATATATATATATATATGTTTTTTTTTTTTCAAATGCCCCAGGTTTGTCTTTCGACATTTCTGGTTTCTCACCTGGCATGGCGTACTTCTAACCCACTTCTGAGTTTCGGCGCCTGGGAGGCGGGGTTACGTTACCCAGATGATATGATGGGTGATGATGATAATGGTGCGCCAGGAGAGTCCCTAATCCTAAGCTTAACCTAAGATGAATATGAATGATGATGATTGCGATGGCCATATGATTTCGGTGACCGTTTGGGCCTTGAAGTTTTCCTGACATTTGTCTTACAGGTGAGGAAAAACCCCGATAAAAACCTCACCCAGAAAAACTGTCCCGACCGGGGATCGAACCCGGGCCCGCTGCGTGACAAGGCAGCACGCTACCCCGAGACCACTGCGGTGGACGTATATATATCTCATTGTTTTATGTTTTTGAAATTTGTCAGTGTAATAATTTTATTGCCTACTGTATGCAATAATATTATTGTAAATAATAATTGCACTGGTTGAATTGAAGGTAAAGCATCGTCGCTTTAACTCCGTCAGAATAAATGGAACATTATAAGAGTAACTATCTTTATTATTATATTTGGCTCATTGTATTTTCTGGAAACGATGTCTAATTCCAATGGACTTTAAATCACATAGACCCATCAATACAGAGTGAGTCAGGAGGAAAGGTACATGCTTTGAGGGGTTAGAGTTAGAGTGAGTCAGGAGGAAAGGTACATGCTTTGAGGGGTTAGAGTTAGAGTGAGTCAGGAGGAAAGGTACATGCTTTGAGGGGTTAGAGTTAGAGTGAGTCAGGAGGAAAGGTACATGCTTTGAGGGTTAGAGTTAGAGTGAGTCAGGAGGAAAGGTACGTGCTTTGAGGGGTTAGAGTTAGAGTGAGTCAGGAGGAAAGGTACATGCTTTGAGGGGTTAGAGTTAGAGTGAGTCAGGAGGAAAGGTACATGCTTTGAGGGGTTAGAGTTAGAGTGAGTCAGGAGGAAAGGTACATGCTTTGAGGGGTTAGAGTTAGAGTGAGTCAGGAGGAAAGGTACATGCTTTGAGGGTTAGAGTTAGAGTGAGTCAGGAGGAAAGTACATGCTTTGAGGGTTAGAGTTAGAGTGAGTCAGGAGGAAAGGTACATGCTTTGAGGGGTTAGAGTTAGAGTGAGTCAGGAGGAAAGGTACATGCTTTGAGGGGTTAGAGTTAGAGTGAGTCAGGAGGAAAGGTACATGCTTTGAGGGGTTAGAGTTCTGGTGATTCTGAACGAATTTATTCTAACATACATATGGCCTTTTCTTTACCGTTTGAGGGTAATTCAATGAAAACAACGAGGAACCGAAAATGTGTTACTAGAATACTTGGAGGATACCCCTTTGGCAACACGAGCTCTATGTATTTTCAGCATGACAGTGCCCCTGCACATTCCATGCGACCAGTGAAATGACACCTCAAAAAATATATCCTGGGCGTTTGATCGGTCGCAGTTGAATTATCGCTTGGCCATCGAGGTCACCCAATCTTACCCCATTGGATTACTGTTTGTGGGGTTAGCTTAAGAGCGAAGTCTACAATCAGAGAGAAGACACAAGAGAGGAACTTCTGACTCATATTTTGCACGCTTGTGCTCAAGTAAATTAATTTTCGAATGAGCTCAGATCAGCAACACAACACTTGTCTACAAGAGCAGACAAATGCATTCAAATTGGCGGTGGAGTGTTTGAACACCCCTTTTTGAGGAAACGTGTACAATTAAACCTTAAGATAACAGTATATTGATTTACTGTCACTTGCACTTTTTTCTCGGTTTCTCGTTTTCATTAAGTTGCCCAGAGAAGGTTAAGAAAAGGCCGTATATACATTAGAAGTTTTTTTATTCAGAATCACCAGTATTAACACCCTTCAAAGCATGTGCCTTTCCTTCTGACTCGCCCTTGTAGGCTATATTAATGTCACTGATAAAAGGAGTCACAGATAAAATGCAATATAATCATCACCTCTTTCGGCGCTACGGTACGTTGAGAACCGGAGCCTAGTCGACTACTTGTTTCCGCCATTCAAGTCTCGATGGATACACACTACTAGATCACAGAAAATGAAGACATCTTAGAAGAATTACACATGGAATCTTTAGAAAACAAAATTTCTGATTATAAGTCAAGATGGGTGCAACATGTTCATCGAATGGAAGATCACAGAATACCCAAACAAATGTTAAGATACCAATCTGCAGGAAGAAGAAGACCAGGACGTCCATTCAAAAGACTTCTGGATGGTGTTTCTCTTGAGGCCGAAACAGGTCAACAAATGGCCTAAATTCGTGAATGTACTATGACGATGATGAAGTCTCGATGCTGCCAACTTCCTCCAATTATATTTTTCCAGACTATGCAGATCCTGTTGTACGTTGTCGATCTATCTACATATAGGGCGTCCGAATGATCTGCTTCCTTCTGGTTTGGTTTTTAATATTTTCTTCTGGACTCTGATTTCTCATCCTTCCCAAATGCCCTAACCATCTCAGTCTGTAGTTTTGATGGTAATTTATAAAGTTCTTCCAATTCACTACGTATTTGTTGTTATTATCCATTCACCTTGAATACATGCTGAACCGAATATTATCCTGAGGATTTTCCTTTCCCATGTGATGAGGAGGTTTTAATTTGTTTTAATGACCAGGTTTCAAATACGATATAATGCGTAACTTTATTTGTGTAGGTTTGTAAACCGGTTTGCATATACAATATCCACCTTGGTGAATGTAATTCCGAATATCTTAGGGCATCGGGAAGCGCTGCAAGAGAAGATTACAGTAACAGAGAAAGAGAGCGATAGATTTTGCATTCTATCTAAGCGCTTAATCTGTTTACTAACGAGACACATAGATTTGAATTTCCTCCCTTACTAAGCTGGAAACAATTTATGTGAATAACAAGAGGGTGAGGAGTCGCTGCCTCGTAATTTCTTCTTCTTTATCTTGGAAGATAGCATTCAGTGCATTTGTAGCCCTCAAGTATTCTGCAAAAACAGGCTCTTTAGCTCCCTATAAGAAATGTAATCTAGATTTTGATCATTATTAAATTGAAAAAGGGACTACATAAATACAATAAATCAAATATAGTAGTTTATATATATGTTCCTGCCTCCCGGGAGGAGTATTGGTGGTGGGCCATATCGGGATTTCATGTTTTTCTCGGTATTCTAAGGTTTCCTGAATTTCATCCCACCAACATATTCCACTCCTCTTCCCTCCCAATAATGTCATTTCATCTCCATTCATTCATTTCATATGACCTTTCACCTCATATCAGATAAAAATACTCCTTTTAGCTAACCACATGTGTTTAAAATATGTGGTTGTGGTGATCTAATGGTGTTCTCATTTATCTCCTGATGAGCCGAGCCTTTATATCAACTTAGGGTAGAATATACCAAAATGAAGGAACCTCTTCTTCGAGGCCTTGGTACGAGCCGAAATATATGGCTGTATAAGTCACTGACATGTAGTGACGGATTGTCGGACAAACTGCAGCGTCTCCATAATATGTGTATCTGATTCATATTTAATGTTCGAAAATACGATCACATTTCTCCATTATTCCACGAATTGTCATGGCTACATCTAAAAGAGAGAAGAAAATCGCACTGTCTAATTCTCTTATTTAAGATCCTACATACCTCGATTCCCAATTATTTATCATCCCGTTTCCAGTATCTATCCTCAAACCATAACTTAAACACAAGATCACAACATAGTCTCTTACTTAATATACCGCAACATAGGACATCACATCACTCCGTCATATACCATCTTCACTTCTCGCAACTGGAATTCCCTACCACAAGAAATAAGGGGCTGCCGGACATTGGCATCTTTTAAAAGAAATCTAAATTTATATTTTCTCTAAACTCGACTTCATTATTATCCAGTGTAAGATATATATATTAATTGGTGTTTCCCGTATAATGTATCATATTTATATTATTATTATTATTATTATTATATTATTATTATTATTATATATTATTATTATTATTATTATTATTATTATTATTATTTATTATTATTATTATTATTATTATTAATTATTATTATTATTATTTATTATTATTATCGTATCATTATTGTTATTACCCTATAAAATGTTGTTTGTACATGACATTTACATTGCTACATTATTGTATCTTTAACTGTTTGTTACGGTTATGGGTAGCTAAATTAGGGCCTAAAGGACATTTGGACCATGGATTACTAGTGATCGGTAAGATCGTGTGATTTACCTACGGATTACGTTAGCCGAGCGGTATGGCTGATGACTATTAGAGGGTATTTGAGACAAATAAATAACTAATTAAATAACCATCTATATTTAACATTATAAGATCAATTAATTACAAATAAATAAAACAATTAATTACAATTAAATAAAATAGCCTAACTTATTCTAATACATATTCATGGGGGGAGGGAAAGAGAGAGAGGTCAACCCATATTACGTCATACTACTTGAATTTTATTTCTAACCCTTTTCCATCTTGTTTTCATTTTAAAAGCCCCTGCTTTAACCTATTAAGAATAACATGTGCAGACTTACCACAGCCTTGCTGATCACTACGACGCTCCCGTTCAGTCACTTTTCGCTTATATCACTCCCACTCTGAGGGCCTAACTGTAATCTCTCTCTCTTTCACCAAGATAGTAAGTTCATAGGCACTAACGGTACATGTCCTGCTGTCTTTTGAAATGCGAAAACCTTGACCTTCTCATCCTTAGGCTATATTTCGTTTGGATGTTTCCAGAACCTCACTGTAACTGTATGTGAATTGATATAGACCTAACTGTACTAGTAAATCTGATTACATATTCTGTCTAATATGAAACCTATAACATTACTAATATGAAACCTATAATATTAATACTATTTAAAATAATTAATTAAAATATCTAGTCCTAAATTATCCTAAATTATCCTATTTATAACATTTTCCTTTCCTCAAACCTGACAAAGGGATTTTTAAAAGAAAAAAACCCTTTTCAGGCCGTTATCATAAACCATAGTATGTTGTTCCCCATAAAATCTTCTTGAAATTTCGTTTGACCACACACCATGCTCTAGATATATATATATATATATACATATATTTTTTTTCTGATAGGGAAACGAACCCTTACAGTTCCTGGACCGTTTGGAATACGTTAAATATTAATATGTTGAGATACGTACAGTCAATTTAGTATAAGATTTATGTGGAATATAGGGACATTATTAATTGATATTGTTAATTTAAATTAATTAAACAACATGGCAAGAGAAAGAGAGAGATGTAGAATAATTCACACAAAGGGAACAATAGGTTTTTGAACATCCATATCTTGTAAGAATTTTATGTGCTATGGTTATCTTAAATATTAAGATTTTGTTGATGTACAGGATTGAATGGCAAATTATTCGGGCAAATACATAAGAAATATGTTTGCGGGATTCAAGGTATGTGGGTTTGAGATGCACTTGATAAATATTGGAAATATTTAGGCACATAAAATTAGTATTTTAGGAGGAGTGAATAGGATAAAAATATAAAACCAATATAGATTGGCAAACTCATGGCTGAAACGTGGCCTGAAACGTGGGCTCCTTACGGGATATGTCGACGTATGCGAACCGAACTCGTGGCTTGAGGAAGGGAGACATTAATTACAAATAAATAAAACAATTAATTACAATTAAATAAAATAGCCTAACTTATTCTAATACATATTCATGGGGGGATGGAAAGAGAGAGAGGTCAACCCATATTACGTCATACTACTTGAATTTTATTTCTAACCCTTTTTCCATCTTGTTTTCATTTTAAAAGCCCCTGCTTTAACCTATTAAGAATAACATGTGCAGACTTACCACAGCCTTGCTGATCACTACGACGCTCCCGTTCAGTCACTTTTCGCTTATATCACTCCCACTCTGAGGGCCTAACTGTAATCTCTCTCTCTTTCACCAAGATAGTAAGTTCATAGGCACTAACGGTACATGTCCTGCTGTCTTTTGAATGCGAAAACCTTGACCTTCTCATCCTTAGGCTATATTTCGTTTTGGATGTTTCCAGAACCTCACTGTAACTGTATGTGAATTGATATAGACCTAACTGTACTAGTAAATCTGATTACATATTCTGTCTAATATGAAACCTATAATATTACTAATATGAAACCTATAATATTAATACTATTTAAAATAATTAATTAAAATATCTAGTCCTAAATTATCCTAAATTATCCTATTTATAACACTGTTTATAATTAGTATAGTGTATATCTATATTTGTCAAATATTTATTTGTATTTGTGCTGGTTGAGTGGAAGAGAGGGCCTTATGGCCTTAACTCTGCCAGAATAAATAAAGTATTATTATTATTATTATTATTATTATTATTATTATTATTATTATTATTATTATTATTACTTGTGTGAATGCTCAATGTGTGTCGGAGCAGGAACACTGTGACAGACAACATACCACCGCAGAGTAGATTTGATCTCATTCATTCCATAAAACATCCATGAAGGTAAATAAGAATTTTCGTCTTAAGGTCTTAAAACCATAATAGATATATACTAATATAATATATGTACAAGATGCACTTACATAAGATGGTATTTTCAGGGTTAACATGGATACCAGTCGTATCAGTAAGTTACAGGTCGGTCTCGGTGTAGTAGTACTTACAAAGTCTACAATAAAATAAGATAGTAATTATTACTTCTTCTTAGTTATATATATTGTCAGGAATACAGAAATCACGTTTAATTTGCTCCATTGTTTATGATAATTTTACAAAGCTAGGACAAAAGTACAATTTGATTTCATGAGGAATCGAAATCGGGTGTAGTCGATTGCATTAAAGATGTTAAAAAATCAGAGTATGAATTCTTTTGGAAGCAAAGCGTGGATCTCGCGTTGTAGATTTATGACACACAAACTAACCCCATGCCTCAAATAAAATTAGATTAGATTTATTTAGCCTGGTAGAGTTAAGGCCATGTGGCATTCTCTTCCACTCACCAGGACAAACATATATTTACATCAGAATATAACAATCTCAGTTAACTCTAATATTAAATACTAAATAAAAATTAGATCTAAAAGATAATATCTATTATATTACGATCTATAATACAACCAGTTAATGTTAGTTAAAATTAAAACTAATAATAAAATGTATACAATCAAGACATATTAATTGTCCCTGTCTAATGTTTATAAAAAACAAAGGAAAATAATGAGATATAGAAAACTAATGTTACCATTATACAATATTTAAAACAGAACAAAAAGAAATATTTGTCAATCTTAATATTTTCATAAATAATTAAATTTATTAATTGTTAATCAGTCAGGTGTATAAGTTAGTTTGTTATTAAATAATTCTTTAATTTGTTTTTGAAGGATGTTATAGTTTGACAGTCTCTGGCATAGGGCGGAAGGGAATTCCATGTTTTGGTAAGTGAGACCGTAATAGATAATTAATAATATACAGTGTGATGAGGAGGGATATAAAGGACAATGTGCTGATGGGATCGAGTGTCAAGATTAAGTGTGTCGGATAGTCTGATGAAGCGGCGTGATAAATAATTAGGCGATGATGTGTGAAGTATTTTATAGAGAAGGGATAGGGAATGGACAGTTCTACGATCTCTTAGACGAAGCCACGATAATTGTTCCAGGGACGGTGTAACATGGTCAAATTTGCGAATACCACAAATAAAACGTGCGCAAGAATTATGAACACGTTGAAGTCTTTGACTGAAAATAATATTTAAGTCTGTAAAAAGAGTGTCACAATATTCAAAATGGGGCATTGCAAGTGTTTCTACTAACATTTTCGTTAGAGCGAATGGCAAACAATTTCTTACGTGATTTAATGAATGTATTATTGAGAAGACTGTTTTGCATGTATGGTTTATTTTTGTATTCTAATTTAAGTTGTTGTCAATAAATACTCCTAGAATTTTTACTGTCTCACTATAAGGGATTTGAACTCCATTTAATGGTCTCTGAGAAAACTTTATCGGCCCTTTCATGTCTAGATTTCAAATACAACGCTAATGACATGATGTATTAAAGAGCGCTGTTAAAGAAAATAATAATAAGAGTTAGCTATCAATTGTTAGTTCAAATATATTGGCTAAGTGTTTTGATATTAGGAGATCATGATCATCAATACCTTATTTACAGGGTAATTAACAGTTAATAGATGAGTTTGAAACAGCAGATCTCGAATTCATCATCATCATCATCATCATCTGCATTCATGGATTAGGTCTGTTGACCCGTTCCGACTTCAGCCCATCTCTTTCTAGGTCTGCCCACATCTCGGGTGCCTTTAGGTTTGTATTTTGTTATTTGTTTTGGATATCTATCTTCATACATTCTGTCTATGTGTTGCTTCCATTTTTGTCTATATGTATCTATTTTATCAGTTATTGCAAGTATTTCAAGTTCCTGTCTTATTTCTGTGTTCTTGATTCTGTCTTTCTTTTTATCAATCCGGATTTTCTTCTGCTGAAGTTTATGAGTAAGTTATTTTTTACTAGTAGAGGTTACCAGCCTCTAGCCAAACCCCTCTTCCTGGAGGGTAGGGAACTGTAATTTCGGAGTGTTCGTCTCCTAGAGAAGTTGCCTTCACTACGGCTTTGGGGACTTCCCTTCTCCCCACGTAACCCTGTGGACGGGGCCCTACCAAGGTACTACCCACTGGGCGAGTGGGACCTGGAGCTCACAAAAGGGCAGGGGCCCGGCTTAATTGCCAGAACACTATCGGAACTGACTCTAAACGATCCTAATATTTTAACATTCATAATGTTATCACATCTCCCTTTGTAATTAACAAATTAATGTAAATCCAATCAATTCTGGGGTTTCTTTTTCCCTTTAAGATTGGGATATAATTCATTTATATCATTTGACGAGGGTTGAAACTACAAGATTCCATAGCGCGGCAGACCTAGAAGGATCTTGGCCTAGTAACCACCTGCTTGCCTCACTTCCACATGTGTTAATCACAGACATGGAGATCAACTAGCCAGCATATGAGTGATACGTAGTCAACATGTCGGGTCTTCCAGCCGTCATAGCAGGTTTCCTGTATCTGGAGCCGCTACTTATTGGCTACCCAAATACTTCACGATAAATCGGGAAACGAAAGGCAGTATCAGGAATATGAACAGAATTCAAACTATTTTTACACGCTTTACATTAGCTTGACCTGTATCTACCTATTTATCTATCTATCGATCTATCTATGTAACGGAATCTTTCAACGCGATTTTCACCCACTTAAAATCATCGGATCGACTTAAAACTTTGTATACTTGTAGAGGACCCGTGACAATACAATAATTTCATATTTATTTTCTAAAATCCTGGCCATAATCATCAGAAAATCAAAAAAAGTGTTTTTGTACAAGTGTAACGGAATCTTTCAACGCGATTTTCACCCACTTAGAAACATTGGATCGACTACTTTGTATACTTGTAGAGGACCCGTGACAATACAATAATTTCATATTTATTGTCTAAAATCCTGGCCATAATCATCAGAAAATCAAAAAACGTGTTTTTGTATCAATCTAGCGGAATCTTTCAATGCGATTTTAACCCACTTAGAAACATTGGATCGACCTGAAACTTTGTATACGTGTAGAGGACCCGTGACAATACAATAATTTCATACTTTGTTTCTAAAATCCTGACCAGAATCATGCAAAAATAAAAAAAAATGAAAACTGGTATAATCGGTTGCAGACTTGTCGAGTTTTTAGTCAATCGTTGTAAGAGCTCGGTAGAGCAGTGAACTCTTAGTGGTATATAATTTCAGTAATCCATACGTCGCTGGTTCAGATCCGGCTGGGAGGGTTTTTTCTTAAAGAAGAGTATTACTTTTAGCTAATACTGCAATAGTATCGAATTTATAGATATTTACATTTTTATCTTATTCTGTAAAATGTTAAAACTAAAAAATAAATAATAGTTTTAAAAAACTAAAAGAACACGCTTTATTAGAAAACTGAAAAATGAAAAATAATTTTAATTTGTAATACGCTTGGGACAAAATAAAGTGGTCAACAAAAAAATCATCTCCAACACATATAGAATAAAATTATAGTTATCAACAAAAAGAAAATAATTTTACCATCAAAAGCGTGGGGCGATTTTTATGATTTTTACATTTTCTTCTTAGAGAGCTTACCTTTACCAATATCTGTTTATTATCAAATATATTAATTGATATAGAGCACCCCACGCTTTTGATGGTAAAATTATTTTTTTTTTGTTGATAACTCTAATTTTATTCTATATGTGTTGGAGATGATTTTTTTTGTTGACCACTCTATTTTATCCCAAGTGTATTGCAAATTAAAATTATTTTTCATTTTTTAGTTTTATAATAAAGCGTGTTCTTTTAGTTTTTCAAAACTATTATTTATTTCTCTGGACATTGTTTTTTTACTAACATAAATATATACTTTCTAAATATGTGCATAATTGTGTGTACAGTGGATATATATCATGAACTGGATATCGATTCAGTTCTCCTAAGATCTGTTTGTCCACCGCTGTGGTCCCGAGGTAGCGTGCTGCCTTGTCACGCAGTGGGCCCGGGTTCGATTCCCGGTCGGGACAGGCTCCTGGGTGAGGTTATTTCGGGTTTTTTCCTCACCTGTAAGACAAATGTCAGGAAGCTTAGAACCCAACGGTCCCCGAAAATCTTCCGGCCATCATCAACATCCTTATCATTATCATCCTTCAGCGGTGTAGAAAACAACGGGAGCTACCACGCCTATGATTCCCTAGTAAATCTGCAAGGCATAGTATGAAAATGCTATGATTGCAGTGAAAGACCTGCCTTCGGGCAGAATTACTATGGACGGAAGATCTGTTTCATTGTAGCTCACATAGGTTGGCCATCCCATCTTGTT
Organism: Diploptera punctata; assembly: GCA_030220185.1. NCBI lineage: Eukaryota > Metazoa > Arthropoda > Insecta > Blattodea > Blaberidae > Diploptera > Diploptera punctata. Next base: position 2,778 of record JASPKZ010001257.1, on the reverse strand, counting down.
CTTGATGGGACCAAGTCTTTCGTATCAACAAGTTTGTATTTTAAAGGTAATTTTGGATGCGGTAGCTTTACTATGTCTACTTTATCTTATTTTATGTTATCTACTCAATTTCTCCCTGATAGGCTCTCTGAATGTCTCTGGTGGTTCAATCTTGTAACACATTTAACCTATTTATATAAGTATAAAACAATATAATACGCTATACGATCTATTTGATACCGGGTGTCAGCAATCTAGCGAATTTATAATATATTCTTATTCCAAAACAGAGTACATTTTCTCTTTTATTTGAATTATGAAAGTTTTTTTTTTAAATTTATAAGCAAGGCAAATGTCTTCTACTTCTTTTTTTTTTGTAGGATCACATCATTTTATAAAAAAAATGTATGATTGTAAAACAAGTATTAAGGTTGGAAATAGAATATCCTCAGAATTTGATATAACAAAAGGATTAAGACAAGGATGCGGGATGTCACCAACATTGTTCAAGATATATTTAGAAGATGTATTAATGAAATGGAATAAGTCATGTAGGGGAATGGGAATCGACATTTAATGGCCATTTACTGCACAATTTATTATTCGCTGATGACCTGATTATAATAGGACAAGATAAAGAAGATATAGAATATATGATCAGAAAATTGGTCGGTGCATTTGAGGTAGGTGGACTGAAGATAAATTATATTAAAACAGAATATATGGTAATCGGAGGAAATTCAGAAGACCTACAAATAAATAATATGATAATTAAACGTGTTGAAGAATTTAAATATCTTGGATCTATAATAGATAAATCTGGTACTTGTGAAAAAGATATTATTAACAGAGTAAATTGTGCAAGGAAGGCGATTAGATCCCTGAATGGTCTTTTATGGAATAGAAATTTTACCAGAAAAACAAAAACGGGATTATACAGACAATAATAGAAAGTATACTTACATATGGATCAGAAAGCTGGACAATAAATGAAAGGATGCAGAAAGAATCTTGGTGACAGAAATGGATGGATTACGGAGAAGTATGAGAATATCCAGGCTACAACATATTCGAAATACATATATCAGACAAGAAATGGATGCACAAGAAACTGTTATCGATAGGATAACAAAGAGAGCTCTACAATGGTATGGACATGTACAACGGATGCCGGAAGACCAGTGGCCTAAACAGGTGTTGGATTGGATGGTACCAGGCAGAAGGAGAAGGGGAAGAAGTAGAAGAGCATGGTATGAGGGAATATATGGTGCCATGATGAAGAGGGGTATGGAAGATGGACAATGGGAAGATAGGAATCTCTGGAAAGCAGGAATCAAAGGCAAACTGCTGTAAAGTGGAAAGCCTGTATTAAGTATTAAGTAATAATCACATTTTATATTCTAGGGTTTACCAGATATTTGTGACTAAATTAAAGATTAAATTATAAATATGTCTCGTACGTTATGTCGATTTTTAAATAAAATCGTATTTGGATTTTTTCTGATCAATAAGTTAGGTAGTCTTTCATGTATAGACAATCTATTCTATGATCTTTGAAATATCTTTCAGGAGGTTTATTATCCCGCGACGGTACCAGTCAGTGGTTTCTAATGTGAATAATTCGTTGGGACCCAGTTCAAGAACTTCAATGTTTCCAAATTTCTCGCAGGAATGAGCGAAATGGGCCATGGAACGAAGCTGATGGTAATCTGATGGCGGCAAGATCAGGTCTTTATCCTGGAGTTGTTAGCAGTTCGATTTCATCAATTTCCTGAATTTTTGTCATAGTTGTTCGAATAGTATTGCGTCGGTCGGATTTGAACTCGCGACCATCAAAGTTTCAGTATATCCTTCTAGTTTTTAAGACCAAAGATCCTCATTGACTGTACGCCCGTTAGGAACGAACTCCCAGTGGATCACACCTGACACAACATTGTATTAAAACCCGACATTACTTACGAGTCAAACTATTAATAGAATACCTACATGAGATCTAAATAATACTTTTAAATTGCTGATGATGGAACATGTCCCGAAAGGCCTTCCATATTTTAATGGATTTTTTTACTTCATTGAGGATTAGTGTGATCCAAAGTGCATATTTTAATGTTTCAACTTTTTTATTGTAAACTTAGAGGTGGTCCGTAATGACTTTCAATGTTTTTGTGACTAAGCAAGGAATAAGAAATTATTAATTTATATGTATGCCATATAAGGATATCAGTTCAACATTTCTTTCCAATTATTAATTTTTTGGAGAGATGTTCATGCGTATTGTGTACCTATAAAGAATACTTACTTACTTACGTACTTACTTACTTACTTACTTCCTTACGTCTTACTTACTTACTTACTTACTACTTACTTACTTACTTACTTACTTACTTCTTACTTACTTACTTACTTACTTACTTACTTACGTACTTACTTACTATTACTTACTTATTACTTACTAATTACTTACTTATTACTTCTTAATGACTCTTAATTACTTCTTAATTAATTACTTAACTACTTACTTAATTCTTATTATTCTTATAATTACTACTTATTACTTACTTAATTACTTACTAATACTTACTTAATTACTTATTAATTACTTACTTTAATTACTTACTTAATTCTTATTAATTACTTACTTATTCTTACTTAATTACTTCTTACTTACTTACTTACTACTTAACTTACCTGCTACTTACCTGCCTACTTACCCTGCTTACTTACCTGCTTACTTACCTGCTTACTTACACGCTTACTTACCGGCTTACTTACCTGCTTACTTACCTACTTACTTACCTC
>JASPKZ010001256.1:45000-140243 GCA_030220185.1 Diploptera punctata | reverse complement strand
AAGAACTTTATTCTCAAACTCCTCTAATCTCCTTCCTCCTTAAAGTAAGAGTCCATGTTTCGCATCCATATAACGTAACTGGTAGAATAATAGATTATATATTTTCAGTTTTAAAGTTTTTTGAAAGGAGTTGAGAAATCAAGAGTCTCTGTAATGCATAATAGCACACATTTCCAGAATTGAGCCTATGTTTAATTTCCTTGTACAAATCATTCCTACTTGTGATTATTGTTCCTAGGTATTTGAATTCACCCACTTCCTAAAATTTCCTCCATTTGTTGTTTGCTGTCCATTTCCATTACATAATGCATTTCTATGTGTGACCACATATCTAGTTTTATTGATATCTACTTCCAGTCCCAATTGCTCAGTTTTACTCAGTAGTCTGTGCGTGTTGTCTTTAGTACCTCCTCGCTATCGCCCAATAGTATTACATCAGCAAAAACTAACAGCTTATTAATACAATTGAGTTGTAGGCCTTCATCCTCTAAAGATTTGATGGTATGCTCTAGTACAAAATTGCATAGTAGAGGAGATTGTGCATCTCCTTTCTTCAACCCATTGTAGATTTCAAAAGTATCCGAAAATTGTTTGCCTACACGCACCCTACTCTTTGTGCCATTTAGACACATTCGTATAAGTCTAACTAACTTTTAAGGTAGGACATACATACATACATATATGAAAATTGTTCGTAATTGTATCCTCTATTGTCCCTAAAATACTGTAACGTATTCACTGAATCACCCTATAGATTTACGGTACTTTAAAGCATAATGCAGGTAATGAACATATGATTATTTCAGATGTTGTGTAAGGGGTTTAGAACAAAAGTGGGCCAAGTCCAAAAATTGAAAATTCTAGTCATACGTGAATTTGGGTTTAAAATATCAACAGTCGTTAAGATAAATGGCGAACCAAGTATTATACTTACTCTTTTTTCATTGTAAAATTAATGTTTAATTCTTGATCTGCAATTAAATGTATTACTTTAACTTTATAGATTAGTTTTTCTCAGAAGAGTAAATATGGACTTGGTCCATTTTTCCTCTGATATGTACTTGCGTATATTCAACTATAACAAGTCTGTTTTCACTTGGTATTGTTTGCAGAAAACGTCATTAAGAGTAACTTATCTTTAGAAGGAAATGCAATTTGAGATTCCAATGCATGTATAAGACATGACTCATCCTTAAGTTCAGAAAGAATAATAATAAAAGTCAGCTGCTATTCCTCTGCTTTCCATTCACTTACTTACTTACTCACTCACTGGCACTATCGAACCCGTAGGTTCACGGCCGCGCGAACTTAAGCTCTCCATACATACCTATCTTGAGCTAATGCTTTCCAATCATTGCCTGTATAATCTACTTCCCTCAAATCATAGTTAATGTTATTCTCCCACCTCATTCTTGGTCTACCAACTGGGCGTTTCCCTTCGGCTTTCCTACAAGAAGCTTCCATGCAAGTCTTTCATTCCCCATACGTGCAATTCAGTCGCATATCATATTTATTTCATACTGCTTAGCTTAGCATAGGCTTACAATACAATTCAATACTGCTTATTTCTCTCTCTTCTCTTCTCTTCCTTTCCAGGATTAGGTCAATGCGACCTGTTCCGGTCTCAATTCCATCGTTTCGCACTTGAGACTTCTGAGTGATAGTTTTTTTTACTTGGGTGGGTTACCATCCCAACCGCAAAACCCCCAACCTGGAGGACCAGAGTTGAATTTCGGAGTTGTCTTTCTCCTAGACAGACTGCCTTACAAGACTACAGAGCTCTGTCTGCTGAGAGAATCTGGTTTTATGGCGCCAGAAACTCGCCATTCACCCTCCATCTTCAGTAAAAACAGTCCCACCACGAGAAGGTAGACGGAAGGGTTTGGTAAAGAGAGGCTATATTTTGTGCGGACTATTTGGAGCCTTTTGTAGAGTCTGAGAGCTCATCCTCAGATCCGCCCCAGTCATTCTCTACCCTTTAGGGACCTGCTTATTTCTCATTTCAATAATTACAAAAATTGTCGACGAGAGAAACATTATAGTACCATATATGCACATTCCTTCCGCTATTTCTTCTCCCGGAGGACTAAAAATACATCAACCCCGGTGAAGTTCAAATCTGCGACCTTCAGGACTACGGGCAAGGAACGCGACCATTAGATCACCGCGATACGTGCCATTAACTTCCGTTTGTATGTAAAATTTAACTTGAGGAAAAATGAAGGTTACAATCTGCTGTGGTCTCGAGGTAGCGTGCTGTCTTGTCACGCAGTGGGCCCGAGTTCGAGTCCAGTCGGGACATGTTTCCTGGGTGAGGTTTCTTCCGGGGATTTTCCTCACTTGTAAGACAAATATCAAGAAACTTTAAGGCCCTAATGGTCCCCGAACATCATATTGTCATCATAATAAACATCATTTGATATTCACTTTATATTACGGTTAATGTTCGGTAGCGAGTCTTGGATATTACAGGAAAAAGATAGAAATAAGATTCAATCGGCTGAAATGAAGTTCCTTCGTAGGGTAAATGGCTACAAAAAAATGAATCTGATAAGAAATGAAGATATAAGAGACGAATTGAATATATACAACTTAAATGAAAAATAGAGGAATATAAAAAAAATTGGAGAGCCCACATGGATCGTATGAATAACGAAAGAATTGCAACAATAGTGTATAACTATTAATATCAAGGAAGAAGAGATGGGGACTCCGAGGAAGAGATGATTCTAACAGTGCGAAGACGGAACAGGAAAGATTGCCTAATCCCTGCAAGAAAAATTATCAATAATTGCAATTTTTTAGGCTGAACTGTGGGGAAGGTAACGTAAAATGTTCCTATAATATAGGTGTAATTATTATAATATCTATAAAGGTTCCGGTTGGCTTCAAATTTCTTGAAAAAGTTTTATTCTTGCTTATTTATTTACTTTAAGAGAATTTTTATATGCTAGATTGTTCTTATTAATATAGTTTAAAGGATTATTATATAGGATCTGCAATGGAATGTATTAATTATTAAAGTAAGTATGAGTTAGTTATTTTTTTAAGTATTGATAAAATATGTGCCAGCAGTCGCGGTTATACATGGAATGTAAGTAAATATTTTTAGTTAGTAGTTAATCGTTGAGCTAGAGATTTAAGAGGTAGGTTTTTGGGTGAAATTTAAATTTTAATTTCTTTCTAAGTATTTTTGATGATTACGTTTAGAATTAAGGGCTTTCCTGGCGCTCCACTATCATCACCCATTACATTATCGGGGCAGCGTACGCCCAACTTCAGAAGTAGGCTATAATTACACCATTGCCAGGAGAGAACGCCAGATATGTCGAAATGATAATGGGACATCGAATATAAAAACATTTTGTTTTAAATAGCTGGCTGTCCCTCAATTCATAACGTAAGCTATGAAAGAGCATAGGCGTGTGTGGAAGTGAATATTGTGAGCTGCAGAATCCAGAAAGGAAGAGGGTAATTGTACAACTGGGGTCATAACAGATTTTTTGGACTCTCAGCTGGCACATCAAAAATACCGTTTAAACCGCTTTCAATAGTAGATTATATTGTACTAAAGTGAAAAGTGATGACAGATTACTGTTAAGTTCCGTGACTTTGGTATAAACATTTCCTACATATTCACTTAACATACAATCTTCCAATTACACGGGAAGTCGGCCCCTCTTCCGAGCTAAGTGCCAGTTGTAATGAAACAAACCAGATGTTGACTACGTTTTCAATGATCGAATAATGATTTTATACAGAATTTTCCGAAACTATTTTTTTTATTTCAGGATGTGTTTCTGTTATCCACACAGGTATCCTCAACGAAATGTACAATTTCTTTCTTCCACATTTCCCGGTCTTGCGTGTCTGCTTCTGTCATGTTTCCCTTCTTCATGTTGTCTTGGATTCCCTTTATCCACATTGGCTTTGGTCTACCACGTTTCCCTTTACCAGGAGGTATCCATTTCAAAACTTCTTTGTTCGTCTCTGTGTCCCTTCTTCTCATTATATGTCCATACCATCTTAGTTGGATTTTTCAATCTCTTGTTCAATATCCTTTTCTACATTCATTATTTCTCTTATTTGAACTATTCGATCAAATTAATACATGAGATAGAGAACATTTCGATAAGGAACATATGGTCTCTGAAGTCAACATGTAAATGTTAGGAACGGTTTACACAGAAGGTACTTTAACATGCTAATTACAGCAGTAACAGAAGTAGCATCACAGGAATTGCTCGAATGCACGACCATTAGCCTATATGCATGCAGTACATCGTCTGTCGCGTGTTCTTTCGAAGATTCGTGGCATGTCCGCAACGGTCCAAGCAGCGACGGCAAATTCTACCGACGAGGTTTTCTTCTGTTTCCACAATGGTTTCATTCACGAGCTGCTTCATATGCCCCCAGAGTAAGAAATCCAGACACGTGAGGTCAGGTGATCTGAGTGGCCACCTCGGCCGACACAACAGCTTACGTCAGCACCATTAAAAAATGTTCTTTGACATTACAAGCTGACTTCTGAGACCATATGCTTCTTATCGAAATATATTTGTTTTTATGTTCTCTACCTCTTGTATTAATTTGAACGAATAGTTCCGAAACACCCTGCATTTAAGCGTGGCAACAAAACGTAGTTCGTTCTCTAACAGTCCGAACAAGGTAAATAAAAATAAGAAAAAATATACATTATCTAGCTCATAAATGTTGCACCAAAGAGAGATGAACAGACAGACGAATAGAGAAGACTACTAAACAGTGAACTACCTGATCTTTATGGGAAACTGGGTATAATATGAACAGTTAAGTCTCGTAGACTGCGATGGGCAGTGCAGGTGGCACGAATGGGGAATAAAAGAGGTACATGGAAGCTTCTTGTACGAAAACCAGAAGGAAAAAATCCTGTTGATAGACCATGAATGAGGAGGGAGAATAACACCAACCAGGATGAGGGTGATTGGAAAACATTGGTTCAGAATAGGGATGTACACTGTTGTATACATGTATTAATTTAGGGATTCTATGCCGGGAGTTCACCTAAATTAGTCGCTGTTCAAAACAGACATGCGTTGTGTTAGTCATGTAATACTCATGTTGCGACAAGAATGTTCTTGGCTATAAGCACTGTATGTTCTTGGTATTCTGCAATGACATTAAAATAATGTTGTGATGTTTTTTGTCACGTTGCGACAGGTATTTACTGGAATCTAAAGCGAACCAACTCATGAATACTACTATATAAAAGTCACCTGCATACAACGGTAAAACTGGTTTCAGTGCAAGAGGAACAGGAATATCAAACTACACTATTTACTTAGCAATTAATTCACTGAATATGAATTATTTATTTACAATTACTTTTCCTGTTTTTTGTTAACATTAGCTTACAAGGAAATTATCAATATTCGCTTATCGAAATCTACATTGAAAATGTTTATGACAGCATCTTCGTTTTTTAAAATGGGGAAAATCTTCTTAACAACCCATTTACATAACAAAATGACTTATCATCATCATTATGAACAAATCCGTTTTAGGCCATGTGACCTGTGACGGTAAACCTAACGAAGATTGATCTTTCCACCGATGTTTGGTCTTCCTTCGTCCCTATGTCTAGTTGGAATATATTGGAACAACAATTATGGAAGTCTATTTCTTTCCATTCTTCTCAGATGTTTTTTTCCATTCTTGTTGGTATGTTTCCATATCCTCATTTAAACTTGGTAGCTACTCCCAAGTTTTTCTCTGATAATAGTGTTCCTTTGGTGATCCAGACTGTTAATTCCTGAATAGTGAATGTAAGAAGTGCATTTGGCTTGCTCTAAGTTTATGAGAGTTTATTTTATTTAAAATCAAAATTTCACTTGTTACTAGAAGTACAAAATACAAATCCCAATTGAAAATAACACAGATGACACTTTTATGTACTATGTTGGATTTTACAGTAATCCATCCATCCATAGTAATTCTGCCCAAGGGCAGGTCTTTCACTGCAATCATAGCATTTTCATTATGTGCTTTACAGCTTTACTAGGGAATTGTAGGTGTGGTAGCTTCCCGTTGCTTTCCAACACCGGTGAAGGATGATGGCCATATGATTTCGGGGACCGTTTTGGCCTTAAGTTTTACTGACATTTATCTTACAGGTGAGGAAAAACCCCCGATAAAAACCTCACCCAGAAAAACTGTCCCGGACTGGGGATCGAACCCGGGCCCGCTGCGTGACAAGGCAGCACGCTTACCTCGAGACCACAGCGGTGAACTTAATAGTAATATATATATATATATATATATATATTTTAGGACAACACTAAGGCCGGTATTCAAGACCCAAACTTCCCGCGAAGAGCGACTCTCAGCCCGTCTCTCCATAGTTAATTATATGGGTCATGCAGAACCTACTCTAACTGGCTACTCTATTCAACATCATGTGCTAACAAGATATTTATTTTTAAAAAAAGGGAAAGAATTGAAAGATTAGTGCCTCAGCTTACGGAAGACGGAGATGGCAATGGCTTAGAGAGCTTGGTTCTTGAATACCGGCCTTAGAGTCACAGGCATTAGCCTACAAAAGACATTCAGACATATCAATTTACAGGATCATTTGCAGCGAATGGACTAAAACCAAAAAGAGCTTTATTAAACCAACCTGAAGGATTGGAGAAACAGAGGAAGACGAAAACTACGGTGGGCATACGGGCATTTTGAGACTTAAGTAACAGGCTCTGTGATAGAACCTGAAAGCCAGTATGTTCACAATAATGATGACATGATGATGAAAATTATTTTATCGATACAAATATTCTTGAAACTAATGATTTTGATTTTCTTTTTCAGGTAGACCACTCTCCATTCTTCGTGATACATTCCGCATGGTTTCAGTATTTCATAAAACGTAAGTTGTTAAAATAATCATTTAGACCTCTTTGATAAATTGGACGACGTTATGCATCAAACGACTATTCGCCATTATGTAGCTAAGGTTAGAGAAAAAAATATGTTTTAAAGTTTAAGTCAATCTTCAACTATTTATTGTAACGCCAAACTAACAATACTGGAGAGTGTAAGTTATTTTCCTTGTTTGACTCTTACGCATTAACAATATAAGAGCGGACATTTGGCGCTTAGCTGCTTGATGCATAATTAGATCAGCATTTATGAAGATCTGGTTTCATACCCGTGTTTATTGGAAAACACAGAAGATTTTATAGAACTGATGCCGTTACATTTTTTAATAACAAGGCTATAATTTAAAGATTTGGCGCCAAAGTGTGCGTATCACTTACTTCATGAACCTGTGCAACAGATGACAACAAATCTCATTTTTCAAATGGAACTTAGCTGTATGATATATAACATGTTCCAATTATAAATTATGTCTGTTACTTAAATTAAATCTCTATTTCAAATGGTACAAACTGAGAATTTAGAAATAATTTTGAAAGCAATGGTCAGAAATACGTATTTCAGGAACCACCAGAATTTGAACATTGGACGAGGTTGGGTAGTTGAAGTAACACTAGCCTATCTTTTATTTCTAATAGTGTAGCTAAGACTTACTTCCTTTATAAAACAAAAATTAATTAGTTCATTCATGGGTAACTACCTTATGTAGGCCTACTTTATTTCACTGAGTGGCCTTCAATAGCGACGTCTAACGCGGTACATGTGCACTGCCTTTCCAGCCATTTGCAATCTGCACTCTATGTACAATACCTAGCATTGAACAGTGTCTCAATTCCGAAGTCTATGGCCTACATACATACATACATGCATGCATACTCATACACATATACTGCTTGGAACCGACCTCCGTGTGTCTGAAAGGAATTTCCTATCTCACCGTACTGATATATTATATATACAACGTTTTATACCGTGATTACGGTTCACAGCTCAAACAAAAGAAACCATAAGGAATGTCTTACGCTGCATACTACGTCATGAGACACTTATAACTATCTCGAAGCAATTTCAGTCAAATCTCACGTACAACCCTCAGTAAATAGCCTACGTCTACACTAATGAGTGACATATGACCGTTCCTAATATTGTGGACGTGTTTAGTGGATTTCCTTTCTCTTGCCTCGTACCGCACTTACATAATTTCATCTGCGACTGTACATATTGGTGTACGCGGGCCTGTTCGTTATAATATCATCACAGTTATTAGAACTGAACTGTTACGGACTATCTTCACTTTACAGAGTCATCACGTCCGAATTACAATTCTCTTTAATATGTCAATGACATCAGTCACAATTCCGTCGTTTCCCCATGATTCGCGTATCTTTTTTCTTACAAATCCAGTCCCCCCATACTTATGTGAGGACGGCAGGAGTAAAGTCTTTCAGTCTCTGTCTTTCAGTCACGATGTTACGGTGCGTGTTCTAAGCTTGAAACCAAACTATATATTTGTAAATCTTCTTTCTGAACGATACTTCAATAGAGAAAAAAAAAAACTACCCTTTATCGACGTCCATTACAATTAACGTCCTTTTCTTCAAGAAACTAATAATCTCTTGTCTTACAGAATGCGCGGTTGGAATTCTTATGTACGTTATGTTCCTAAGATGTAATGTGATATACGATAAATAAACTATCTGAATTGGATAAATATGTATGATTGGAAATCCCGGCCTAGATTCATCGGATTGAGGTTCGTTTACTTCTTCATACTTGTGTTGGCTAATACATAAACTAGATGATATAGGTTACTGTAAAAACAGAATACTTCCTTCTGTTTTACAAAGATAAAGTGATTCATACCCAAGACATTTAATGTCTCTGTGTAGGTCTACACCTAAAAAAGGAAAACTTTGAAGCGAGATTTGCATTAGGATTTTTCATGCCAGAAAAAATATGGTCTTATGGAACGAGTTGCACTTGAAGCCACAGGCTGAGAGACAGAGAGGAAATATGTCCCGCGTCTCCTACAAGCATAAGTACAAAAACCAGCAGCACATAATTTGATGATACCTAAAAGAAGCTCAATGCTTGTCTGTCATTCACATTGACACAAGGGAATGAAAGACGTGCATGGACGCATCTTGTAGGAAAGCCATGGGAAAACGCCCATGGGTAGACCAAGAATCGGAAGCAGATTATCACAGGGAAAAATTGAAAACATTACTCAGGGTAGGGATTACTGGAGGATTATGTCCCGCGCGGCAATGAACCACGAGTTCATAGTGCCAGTTAGTTAATTCGTTGGTTAGTGATACAGAACGCATAGCTTCAGAACATTCTAAACAACCGATATATTAATTACCTCTCTTTTTTTAACCAGGGCAGTAATGAAATATAAGTTATTGAAAGGGGATGGTCAAGGAATCTCCTCTACCCGCTGTTCAAAACTGAGTTAACCCTACTTTATAAATAATTTTGTGATAATGAACATGCCATATGGTATTTTTTTCATAATCGGACCCACTGGGGGCAAAGTTATGAGTGAAACTATTTAACTTAATATTATTGAAATGAATTAACTATAAATCATCTCACATAAAAGGACACCGTACACAGAATTGCTCCATAAGAACATGCTATTTTCTAGGCATGAAACCCTATCGTACGTCGACCTTTTTCAAGGCATACCATGATGCATGGATTCTCCACATTATTTCACGGAAGTTAAAATTATAGAATATTCACCTGAAAGGTCCGTCTCCCAACTAAGTATCATTTACGTAACTCTTTCGGGACTTGTCCATATCGCAGGATTCAAAACGGTGTTCACGGAAGATATGGAGGAGGGGTTGCTGAACATGCTAAGGCCTACAAAGACTTCAGACTATAATTTACAGGATCAGTTGCAGCGAATGACTAAAACCGAAGCGCTACAGTTAAATGATAATTAAGTGAGAACGGACCTTTCAGGTGAATAATATATATCTTTTGAATAAACTCAACGGAACCATCATAAAAATCATAAGGAAGTATAAAACATTTTACGTGTTTACGGCGCTGCCGACGCTACACTTGCGTCATAGTCTTGAATTCCCCCCCCCCCTCTAACTCTCTGGTGACATTATCAATTAAATTCGTGGGCGACAGCAAGAAGGCCTTGCTTGTAAGCAGGTCACTAACTGCGAATCACATGTTCTAGATTTTGTCGTCATGGGTACGGTAATCCAAGTTAGTTCTAGTTGTACTGTAACATTTTGCATAAGATGATTCTGCCGACACCCGTCTGTTGGGGGAACCATGGGGCTATTTGACCCTCACATGACTGAATTGTATCTGGAAGTGTTAATATAGATTCATTTTTATTAGGATTACACGTAGTTTTACGGGAAACATGACTGAATATTAGTAACTTCCATTTATTATTAATTTATGATAAAAATTATATATGGACTTACCTAATAAGATGTTTACGCATTTACAAGATGTCCATTGATATCCCATATTTGCAGTTTCAATTGTCTACGAGAAGAATATAGGCTTTATGCTGATCTCAACTGTAAATTCTGCTTTTGTTTTCGCCCACATCCTCAATGGCTAATGTGGGGTTTTTCACTAAACTGTTTGAAAACATTCAAAATAATTGTTTCTCTCCGCTTTTCAAAGTTTTCCTTTTTGATGCTTCAAAAAATATATAGAGAAGCAGCCATTTTTAAACTGAAATTCGTAACAATTAAACAATGAAGTACGTATCATTTAATCTAATAAAATTGTAATTATATATTTCGAAATTCTCCCTAAATACTTATAGGTATACAAGTGCTAGATAATATATGTTTTTACTATCTTTTGTTTTATTTTATTTCGAGTGTTAGAAAGCGAACTACATTTACTTAAACACTTAAAGTAAACAGTTATTCGACCAATTAAAATGCAGTCCATGACATCTGGTTTGTTTACATTACACACTGAACTTAGCTAGGAAGAATTATAGCCAGTATTTGAAGTGACTTTTTTTTTACATTTTATTTACTGCATGTTACATTACGAAGAAAGTAATGTAGTATTAATTTCATTGTAATGGAATATGCTGTAAATAAAATGTAAAAAAAGTTGTCATTCTACAACACAGTCTTGGGATCCGCAGGTGTAGGCCTATTATCATCATAATCCCCTTATCGTGTTCTCCTCTAGGAAGGTCGATTCAAATATGCCTCCAACCATCTCTATCTTCCCATGCTTTGCTTCTTTTTAGTTCTTCCCAGTCGTATCCTCTATCTTGTAAACTTTTTCTTCACTTCGTTAATCCACCTTTCTCGTGGTCTATCTTGTGATCGTTTTCCTTGTATCTAGAGATTTAAGTCTTTGTGGTAATCTTTCCTTTTCAATTCATTTTAAATTTTCCGAACCATTTTAGTCTACTTTTTATGTCTATTGTTAATTTTAATTTATCTAATTTTTTAATTTATTGTTTTTTATTTTTCTACACTTTCCTGAACATCGACCTGATGTGCATAAACCTGACAAGTATACCTGAAAAGAGCGAGCTAAAGGGGCTCCAGTGAAGCCACGTCAGGCCTAGCAAGTCAGTGGTGAATGATGAAATGCTTTCAAAAAACAAGTAGACCGCGGACATCAATCATGTAAACAAAGACGGACCTATTATTCTCATCACCCAAAAAGGACGTCATAGCTGCTCATTCAAGGACCGCATTTAACTCATACCATGTTTAGATAGATCGTCCCCCCCCCAATTTAACAAAATAAATATATATTCCATGAATTAACAAGATGTGATCATACATATGACTTCCCGAGAAATTAGTTTAATTTACACAGATCCTGCGTGACGGTCTTTTTTAACTATACATATGTCACAAGCAAACAAAACCACAAAAGCCGTCTGTTACTGCACAGCTGGTGAGCAACAGATCAGATGTTTCACAATGATTATATCTTTTGTTTCTACAAGCAGAACAATCCGTCATATTGTGTTGCAGACTACAAAAAATATGCACATCTTACAAAACTATTTATTATTTCTCATAACACTGTGTATTTCTCACACGAGTGAGTGTGTGGATATGCGTTTTACGACTTCTCATCCAGACACCTGTCTCAAGTTACGACATTCCTATCTAATTTATGGCAAATTCCCTTCTCGTTTATTTAAAATTAAATGTTGCTCATATTTTTACATTTTGTTGATGAAAATGTTGTGGTATTTATTTTTTAGATGTAAATTCAGTTATTTTCCTTCCTTTTCGTATGTGTTAAACATGCAAAAGCGTAAAATTGCAGAAAAAAACGTAAATTGTCAATAAAAAAATTGACGAATATTATGCAATAATAATAATAATAATAATCCATTCATAGTAATTCTGCCCGAAGGCAGGTCCTTCACTGAACTCATAGCATTTTCATGCTATGCTTGCAGCTTTACTAGGGAATTGTAGGTGTGGTAGCTTCCCGTTGCTTTCCACACCGGCGAAGGATGGTGATGTTGATGATGATGGTGATGATGATGATGATGATGATGATGATGATGATGATGATGATGATGATGGCCATATGATTTCGGGCACCGTTTGGGCCTTAAAGTTTTCCTGACATTTGTCTTACAGGTGAGGAAAAACCCCGATAAAAACCTCACCCAGAAAAACTGCCCCGACCGAGGATCGAACCCGGGCCCGCTGCGTGACTAGGCATCACGCTACCTCGAGACCACAGCGGTGGACATTATAATAATAATAATAATAATAATAATAATAATAATAATAATAATAATAATAATAATAATAATATATATATAATAGTTTTATGTATTATCATAACAATCTATTAGAAAGGAGATAAAACTGACAACTACAGCAGCGTCTCATTACTTTCAACTTCGAGCAAAATTCTACCAAAAACAGAATGCGATACACGTCAGTTAACCACTGAACATGGTTGCAAGGAAAGGAATCAGATTGGTTGAAACTGTGATTTGAATACAGGACCTTCAGAATATAATCTCAAACACCAATACTGCTTGAGGTAATTTGCTAACTACGGAACAATTTCGGCAGTTGTTTTTTTTTGTAGCTACAGAAAAAAAATATATATATTTGCCTTTTCAGTTATAGTATCCAGATTTACTGCCTGTATTGACGACATAATTGGTGATCATCAACGTGGATTTAGAAGAAATAGATCAACAATAGATCAGACTTTTAGTAGTGTAAGACGATATTAGAAATTAAATGAGAAATTGAGGTTTACAATTTTTAATCGCTAGATAATACACCAGATTCCTGCATTAAATTGATTGTCCATGGCCGTGGCGTAGTCAGTAGAGTCCCTACTTTCCACTCCGACGACCCGGGTTCGATTCCCGGCTGGGTAGAGGATTTTAAATCTTCACCTTGAATCTGGGTGTTTGTCCTGTCCTTGTGTCTATGTGTGAGAATAAAAGAAAGTTAACAGTAAAACAAAAAGGAAAAACAGTGTAAACGAAAAGAGGGGGGGGGGATTGTAAACCTCTCTTATGTTAAGAAGGAATGTGGTGCTGTTGATAGTGATTCGTCCGTCGGATGGGGATGTTAAGCCTTGCGGCCGCCTTGGTGCTTTTCGATAGGAGTAGACTACATGCCGGCACCGGTTTCACAGTTTCTTCATCATCACACCTCATACAACACACTTAACATAAACATACACTCATTCTACACTCCTCTCTGTACACAATACAAGAAAATATCAGATACGTGAGGCGATATGCCGAAGTGGTACGTAAATTTAAAATATACCATATTAACGCCGCCTATCCGCCCAGCGCGTAGCCCGAAACCCACACAGTTGGTGGCATTAGAATACACATATTTTGCATTATTACCTATACTTTAGTGCATTCTCTATATTTTTCTACAAGTTAAAAAAATTAAAATTATGCATTTAAACTTTTTGTTGCTAGCGGCTGACGGGATTGTTGAGCTAAGTATTTTTTTTTCCTAGCTTCCCAATAAAGTTTCCAGTTTTCATCTAGTTTCCTGCAGCTGAGAAGATGTTCCTTATTGATGAAAGGCTATCTTGGAGTTTCTTCTTGTTGGGAAGCCGCCATATTTGATCCTTTTGCATTATCCTGGTGTACCACAAAAAGGTGGGATTACTACAAGCCTTAATGTGTTCAATTCTGATCGTTTGAAAAAGTAATTTTTCTTTCATTGAAGAGAAGTTATATCAAACACCTGATTTCACATTTAATATAGCAATTATATCAAAAATATTAAAAAAATAAAATTGTATCTTTCTTCGAAATTGATGTGGAAAATTGTCACTAATACTTGCACTGTACAAGAAAAAGGCAACAAAAACATTGATGTGTTTTATAAAATATTAGCTAATACCCGGCGTGCGCTGCTACGTCTAAATAAATTAAATATTGAGGGTTAACTAATTATATGGTATACACTGCGACGAACCCAACATGGCGGTTGCTAGAGTAAATTTTTTATTTCAAGTTTCAGGTAAACCCTCAGTTCTAACGGTAGGATTTCGCTGATTTTTTGGTAAGATGTACCTCGGTTTATTTTAATAGGTTATTCCAAGTTTTGTTGTGAAATACCAAAAATTGCAGTCACTAGAGTGATTTTTAAATTTTAATTTCAGGTGAATTCCTACACCTAATAATTTTAGAACATAATAGATAACGGCTATAAACTCTCACCGCATCTGAAAACCTGTAGGCTATATACAAATTTTCACGAAAATCGGTTGAACGGTTTAGAAGTCTATAAAGGGTAAACATGCAGACAAACAAAATTGGTTTTTATATAATTATATAGATTCCATAAAATTTGATACATCTCATATAGTTGTTGAGGTAAACAGATTACAAAAATCTACTTTTTTAGCTTTTTGGAGCTGTAAATAAGCATTAAAATACATATTATACATAATAATAAATAAAATTTTCACTATATCAAAATCTATCACAATACTTGTATAAATATCTAATACAATCTGGACCACTTAGGAACCGTATATTTTTCATTTGCCAACCAATGTAAACAATGTAAAATTTAAAGAAAACAATGCAAAAATTCAAATCATGTTACTCTGGTCCATAGATCAAAATAACTGCTTAGGTCTACGATTGATTCAAAGTAGGGAATGACACATTCGAACCGATTTCGGGGTCATTTATTTGAAGGTTAATCAATATATATGTGAATCAAAGAAATGAATGTTATAGTAAACCATTTGTATTGTCACGACCCGTATAATTTCAGTCAAGGTCTTTCATATCCGCGTACATTCTAACGTTTTCTAAACTTATGTATATACACATACTTACTGGCAGCACAAAACATACAATGACTAACTCACTAGCACTATTGGACCCGTGGTTCACGGCCGCGATGGCATGAGCTCTCCATATATCCCTATCCTCAGTTAATGTTTCCATTCATCCACTGTGAAGTCTACTTCCCTCAAAATCATTGTTAAACTTATTCTCCCACCTTATTTTAGGCCTACCTACTAGGACATTTTTCTCTGACTTTCCTACAAGGAGTTCCCATGCTCTTCTTTCATTCCCCATTCGTGCCACATGTCCTATTCATCGCAATAATCGAGATGAAGTGTTTATGTTAAATCTAATTTCTCATAAACATCGTGTAGCTCACTATTCTGTAGTCTTCTCCGTTCACCTTCCTACTCTTCTCTCTTTTCTCTGAAAATGTTCCTAAGAATTTCATTCTCACGAAGTGGGTTTAAGGTACGATGTATTGGTGTAAAACTACGGGACCTGAGCAGCTTCGAGTCCCCATGCGGGAAGAAATTTTCTCATGGATTTTCTGCCAGTATGGGACCGGTGAGTACCCAGAATCACGAGGAAATTGAATAGCTACAATGAGTAGAGGCTTAGGTGAGAAAAGCAAATATAACGGCTTGGGAAACAGACATGGTGACCATATGTCACCTTTATACTGCCGGATGATCTGTGATTAACACATGTAAATGTGAGGTCAGATTCGGCTGGTAGGCCAAGGACCTTCTAGGCCTGTCGACCTATGGAGTTTAAAAATCCCCATGGGGACTCGAACCACAGACATTTTGGCTACACTACAATTAATGTAATACATTCTGAAACGATGATATTCGTGAAGAACTGCAGATCTACTCCATAAAGGAAAATATACCTAATAACAAGAAACAGTGGAAAGAACATGTAGAAAGAATGGAAGAGAGTATTATACCACCAAGTTAACTTCGCGCGGGCGGAGGGGAAGAGTTTTAGCGCTAGTGTCGCCGAACTACTGAATCTGTGGAAGGGATGTAGGAGAACACTTGTACATCCGATCACGTACTGAAATGGTTCAACTTTAAGTGTGGGCGCAGAGTCCCTAAACATGTGTGAAAGATCTTAACATGGTTATCAAATTAGTCATTTAAGCACGGGACGCTTAAAATCACAGTATTTGTCGTCTCTCCGTTACCAGCCTCACAATAAATCACAAGTGGCAACATGTAATGAGAAGTGACAGCCCATTCCTACACGTAACCCCAATAGTAACACGGTTGTCAAATTAGTCATTTTGCCAATGACCGCCTAGAAGGACGGACCATTAAAGTCCATAGTATTTCTCAGCTCTCTACCTGCCAGACAAAGAACATATACAGAGGGCAGGAAGTGGTAACATAGTAGGGAAGAGAAAGAGAAAGACAGCATGTTCGTTAACATTTTTTCCGCCTGCGCAGACTACTTGGTGGAGTAATAGATTACCAAAGAAAATATTACGTCATTTTCCGAGGAAGAAGAGATATCGGACGTCCTCGGAAGAGGTGGTCTTAGATCTATTAGTGAAGACGGAACAGGCAATCAATGCCAAAGCCAGGAAATGAAGACGAAATAATTATATCGAATTAGACATAAAAACATGCTAATCATGTCAGAGTTTTTCTTAGAGAACTATGAAAAAATATACAATAGTGATACTTTTTACTGGGGAAACAGGATGTAAATTTGTATTACATGTCTGTAAAATATAATATTTAAATTGCCACGAAAATACAATATTTAAATTGCCATTACAACTGAAAATATTTTTAATTATACCACGGTCATAGTGTTAGAATTTCTTCCTCTTCTTTTTCTTCATCACGGTTTAGGATTTTGTTAGCCTGTTCCGGCTCCAAATTGCTGCTCTTTCCATATTTTCTTTGGTCTTCCCAAACTTCTTCTTCCTATTGTAAATAATTGCATGCTGCTTTTGGTATTCTGTTCTCAGTCATCATTGCTAAGTGTTCTTTCCAATTGTTCTGTATTTCACTCTTGTTGTGTTTAATTCCTCTACTTTTAGTTGCTGTCTTATTTCTGTGTTGGTTTTCTGTCTGTTCTTTGATATCCTGCTATTGGTTTGAGGAATATATTCCACTTCACTTGATAGCAGTTATTAAAGAAATGTATGAGAAAACAAAATAAAAATAAATCAAAGGGAACCAATAAATATAACAGGAGGAGTTAGACAAGGTTGTCCACTATAAAATCACTCATCATCAGCAGCAGCAAGGATTAGACCTTAAGGTCTCATGTTAGAATCATCTTTTACTGGTTTTCCAACATTTCTTCGTCCTAGTGGTTTGTAATGAAGAATCTGTTTTTTTAAATTCTATGGTTATCCATTCTACTGATGTGGTCCATCCATTCATTTCTGTATTGTGCAATTCCATCTAATAGTTTGAATGTATTTAGTTCACTTCGTATATTTTTATTTCGTTTTCGATCTGTCATTGTATAGTCAGCCGCACTCCTCTGAAAACTTCATTTTTGACGTTCCTATTCTTCGTTCCTGGTTTTTGGTTAAGGCCCAGTGTTGCGATCCATATAGGCCTAGTAGTGTTGGAACCGCCATTGTTTCATAAAATTTTAAGTGTCTCCTTTCTTGTTCCTTTGAGATTTCGTTTTATGGCGCCACACACAATTAAATTTATTTGTTTATTTTTCGATGTCTTCACTTTTTCTATATGACACATTGTATCCCAGGTAATTAATATTACTCACCTGTTTTATTATTTTATTCTCTAATTGGATTTTTACTCTTAGCGGCTCATACCCTCGAAAATTTTCTTTTTAACATTTATTTTGACGACATGATAAGATCATGGAAACTATGTGTTAGAATTTAAAATAAGAATTAAGTGTTCCATGTTAAAATTATTCTGACATGAAAATATGAAAAGTAAAGAAAAATACCTGAAGTATTGAGTATCCTTATTGCACGTTGGTGTATTTCCCCCACCTTGTGAAGCGTGACCGCATTCCGGGCCGAATCTAGGTCCTTCTACCAGACACTTCCTGACCTTTATCATAGACATGCAATAAGAACAGCTGACACTACCGGAAACTTGCTATGCTACGATAAAAGTCATTTAATTTACACGCTTTTTCTTTGTTTTCAGAAATCTAAACGTTGTCATGACAATTGTACACGTAATTAAATTAAATGATAATAGAAAGTTGTGATTGACATAGGAAAGTCTATTTTAACTACTGCAGTAGTAGAGGAATTATTACTGGCTCTATGAAACCCCTAGGTTCAGTGGAAATTTTGAGAAAGTGGCTGAATTCAATATCTAGGAACAATAATTACAAATAGGAATGAGATGCACAAAGAAATTAAACATAGACTCAATTCTGAAAATGCATGCTATTATGCATTACAGGGACTCTTGTCGTCCCTACTCCTTTCAAAAAACGTTAAACTGAAAATATATAAAACTGTTATTCTCCCAGTTATATTACATGGATGTGAAACATTCTCTTTTACTTTAAGGGAGGAAAGAAGATTACGAGTATTTGAGAATAAAGTTCTTAGGAAAGTGTTTGGGCCAAAAAAGAGATGGACAGACAGGTAAATGGAGAAAACTACATAATAGTGAGCTACGTGATATGTATGGGAAACCAGATATAATAACAGTTAAGTTTCGTAGACTGCGATTGACAAGACATGTAGCACGTATGAAGGATGAAAGAGATGCATGGAAGCTTCTTGTTGGAAAACCAGAAGGAAAACGCCCACTTGGTAGACCAAGATTGAAGTGGGAGAATAACATTTTCATTGAGTTTAATGTAAGTAGATTATAAAGCGGATGATTGGAATACATTAGCTCAGGATAGGAATGTATGGAGAGCTTATATCCGCGCGGCCATGAACCTAGTGGTTCAATAGACCCAGTGAGTTAGTTAGATAATTGCTTAGAATGGTTTAATGTAAATGCGAAGTTTCACTTAAATAACAGAGAGCATGTAACTTACATCGTGTGTAGAAAGTACAAGTTTGAAGCATTTCCAAGTAAAAATGTGAATGTAGCCAGCTTTTATTGCATCATGGTAGCACCAAGCAAATCCGTCACACGGTGATGGACAATTCGCTCTGCAGATTCAATTCTACCACTTTCATTTCTTCCGCAATTTCGAAAAGAATTTGTTTGTATTTGATTTGAAGTCGGCCGCGGTGGTTTATTGGTTATGTTTCTTATCTCTGGTCCAGAGAGTCGCGGGTTCAAACTAGGTCGTCGTCATCATCATCATATATGGTATGACAACCCACTTTGGGTCCTAGCCTTCCTCAGAATGTCCTTCCAGGCTTCTCTATTTCCTGATACATTCTTCCAATTTCAAATTTTACTTATTCTAATATCCTGCAAGACATCATCCTCTCATCTTAATGTTAATCTTCCAACTTTTCTGGTTTGTAATGGTTGCGCCATATAGACCTTTTTAACAGTTTTATTATTGTCCATACGTATCAAATGTCCAGCCGAGGCCAATCTTTTAATGCTTATATACTTCATTAAATCGGGCTCCTTATATAATTCATCGGCCGCGGTGGACTAATGGTTATGCTCATTGTCTCTGGTCCCGAGGGTCGCGGGTTCAAACCCGGCCGGGGTCCATGAATTTTTTTAGGATGGAAAAATCCAAGGAGCAAGTCCTCCGGGAGGGGCTTTAAGCCATGGGTCCCGAGTCTGAAAATTTTCAGGCTCGTAAAAGATCCTTAAGCCTGAATGAAAAGGCCTCTAAGCAAAATTTACCGAATTTTCCCGTCCTAGTACTTCCTTGGTTTCCTATATGTCAGTATGAGGCGGAACGCTGACCACGGACAACTCAAATGACATCTATACGAAAACAAGTGTAACTAAATTCAAATGCTTCCCTGTAGGGGGAGAGCGCCTAAATCTCTGTTAAGGGAAACATGGGCTTACAAGTACAAACAAATATAATTCATACAATTCACAATTTCTCCTTCTTCTCCAAATATCACCTTTTTCACAGCCCCAAAAAATACCTCTTAATACCTTTCTCTCAAAAGACTTTAAAAGAGTCTAAGTTTCTGATGCAAATTAATTACTGGTCTTATACGAGTTTTGTAAATCAATAACTTAGTTTTCTTGGTTCAAACTTGGTCAGGGTCGATGCATTTTAGGATGGAATATCTAAGAGACAAGCCCTAAGGGAAGAACTATAAGCCATGTGTCCTGAGTCTGAAGATTTTCAGGCTCGTAAAAAGAATCGTAGGCCTGAATAAAAGGCATATGTGCAAAATTTAACCGATCTTCATCCATCCTAGTAATACCTTATTACCGACTATATGTCTCATTGGGGCGATTTGCTAACCACATGTCACGTTGACATCTATAAAAAAAAGCATAATTAAATTAGCTTGGTTAAGAAAATCCGGCGAGAGAGTACCCGTGTCCTATGTGGGACGTTTGGGGTATATTAACATACATTAGATTTAAGAAAATGATATACATACTAGTACATACGTACATAATGTTCTGCCCAATTGCAAACTCAACATTCTCTACTTTTTCCTTAACTCAGTTTCCCCATTTGTATCCACATACAAACCATTTATTTTAATATTGTCTATCATCTGATGTCTCTTTCTGCCACTAACCTTCTTTTCATTGACCATTCTTTCTAGGGCATTCGTCAGCAGGCAGTTTCTTCTTAGACAGTGGTCAATTTATTTTATATTAGTTCCAGCATTGTTCTTCCTTCACCCATTTTATCTAGCACATATTTATTTTTTATTTTGTCCGTCCATTTTATATACTGCATCCATCTCAATATCCATATCTCAAAAGCTTCCAGTCGCCTTTCCTCACTCCGTCCTAATGGTCATGTCTCTGTACCATACAATATTACACTCCACACAAAGCCTCTTCCGAATTATTTTGCCAAAGGTCCGTAAAATGTTTCTCTTCTTGTCAAAAACTTATTTTGTCATTGCTATCCTCTGCTTTACTTCTTGGCAGTTCATGTTACTACCGATAGTACAATCCAAGTATTTGAAGCTCTTAGAAAATAATATAATAATAAATAATAATAATAATAATATATAATAATAATAATAATAATAATAATAATAATAATAATAATGTTAGCTGATAAAGTCTTCTCTTGCACTACACCAGGATTAAATTATACAGATGAAGGGCACAGGGAAAGAAAAAGTAACCTTTTTTTTTGTTTTTTTTTTGTTCGAGGTGTCGTTAGATGTCCATGGAAAGCACTAACATTAACAGTGTGAAACACTAAAAGATACAGTTTGCTCATGGGTTTACATACCTCCAAAATTTGACTTACAGAAAAGGAGGTATGTGTGTATACAATAAAATTACGTTTTCCAGGTTTCAAAGAAATAAATGGTTTTCCCCAGTACCCTTCATATATCAACAGTATTATGAATAATGGATAACTAATTCACTGGCAATATAGAAAACGGATGTTCGTGGCCGCGAGAAATAAGCTATCCATGAATCCCTAATACTGTGGGTTGGGCCCGTTAAACCCTCCCCTAGGGTGTTACTCAGCCTCGGAGTCATAAGGAAACATTGATGTATCCCATTAGATCTTCATAATCACATATTTTCAACATTCGTGGTTCGCCAAACTAAACTATTCATCTACTATTATAACAATCAGTGATGCTTTAGTTCGTGGTTACTGGGCAACAAAACCTATACTTTACGACATTTATACTTTATAGAATATACTTCAATTACAATTTAGAATTTGTTAATGTATTTAAAAAATGTATTTCGTCAATTTAGAAAATTAATTGTATGTATCACTTTGTCCTCGTGGCAATCCTCTAATGAGGAAAGTTGTTCTAAAGTAACAAACAAAACACGTTATCAAAACATAAGACACAGGTTCAACAAATGTAAAATACACTTCAATTATATATGTATATAACAAGTCCACTGATGTGGTCTCGAGGTAGCGTGCTGTCTTGTCAAGCAGAGGGTTTTTCGGGGGTTTTCCTCACCTGTAAAACAAATGTCAGGAAGCTTAGGGCCCAACAGTCCCTGAAAATCATCCGGCCATCATCATCACCATCATCCTTCACCGGTGTGGAAAACAACGGGAAGAAACCACACTTATAATCCCCTAGTAAAGCTGCAAAGCATAGCATGAAAATGCTATGATTGCAGTGAAAAACCTGCCCTCGGGCAGAATTACTATGTATGGATATATAACAACCGTGTTTGTTGAGATATCGTGTCATTTTCATCACCAGAGCCCACATTACTCTTTCTCTAAACATCGTTTCCGCAAAAATAAATTTAATTAAATATAGGCCTACTAAGTACACTCCCTATATTGACGACATTCTAGGAGATCATCAATGTGCATTTAGAAGAAACAGTTCTACAACAGATCAGATTTTTAGTATAAGACAGATTTTAGAAAATAAATTGGAATATAATGGTACTGTACATCAACTATATGTAGACTTCAAAAAAGCATATGATTAAATTAAGAGGGAGAAGTTATATAGTATCCTGCTGGAGTTCGGAATTCCTAAAAAGTTAGTTAGACTTATACGAATGTATCTAAATGGCACAAAGAGTAGGGTGCGTGTAGGCAAACAGTTTTCGGACATTTTCGAAATCCAGAATGGGTTGAAGCAAGGAGATGCACTATCTCCTCTACTATTTAATTTTGTACTAGAGCATGCCATTAAATCTTTAGAGAATGAGGAAGGCTTACAACTCAATGGTATTAATACTGTTAGTTTATGCTGACGATATAGTATTATTGGCCGATAGCGAGAAGATACTAAAGGACAACACGCACACACTATTGAGTAACACTAAGAAATTAAGACTGGAAGTAAATATCAATAAAACTAAATATATGGTCACATGTAGAAATACATTATACAATGGAAATGGACAGCTAATGACGAATGAGGGAAATTTTGAGGAAGTGGCTGAATTCAAATACCTACGAACAATAATCACAAATAGGAATCAGATACACAAAGAAATTAAACATAGGCTGAATTCTGGAAATGCGTGCTATTATGCATTGCAGAGACTCTTGATGCCCAACTCCTTTCAAAAAACGTTAAACTGAAAATATATAAAACTATTATTCTACCAGTTACTGTATATTACACGGATGCCAAACATGGACTCTCTTACTTTAAAGGAGGAAAGGAGATTACAAGTATTTGAGAATAAATTACTTAGGAAAATTTTTGGACCAAAGATAGATGAACAGACAGGTGAATGGAGAGGACTACATAACAATGAACTACATGGTTTTTATAGGAAGCCAGATATAATAAGAATAGCTAAGTTTCGTAGACTGCCATGGGCAGGACATGTTGCACGTATAGGGAATGAAAGACTTGAATGGAAGCTTCTTGTAGGAAAGCCAGAGGGTAAACGCCCAGTTGGTAGACCAAGAATGAGGGGGAGAATAACATTAACTATGATTTGAGGGAAGTAGATTATACAGGGAATGATTGGAAAGGATTAGCTCAGGATAGGGATGTATGGAGAAAATATGTCCGCGCGGCCATGAACCTACGGGTTCGATAGTGCCAGTGAGTTAGTTAAATACACAACATATACTAAAATACTCTGAAGGTAGATAAAGTATTGTAGACAACACGTTACAAAATAGGTTTAGTAACTCGCTGCACTAACTAGAGCGTCTCGTTACTAAACCTCTGCTTGTATAACTAGCCGTCTACCTAACATGAGAAAAGATGAAGGATGATATGGAATTAATGAATGAGACATGACATAACATGAAGGGTAGGAAGAAGATTGCAGAGTGTTTGCTGGGTTGAAAATCGGGAAACGGGAGAATCTCGAGAATACCAGAAAAATCCCGGTGTGGGTCTATCACCATTACCCCACCCGAACCGCCAGAATTCGTACTTGTGACTTCGGTCGGAGCAGTCGCGCTAACCACACAACCACCGAGACGGCATGTTATGCTGTGGTTTATCTACGACGCAACGCGCCAGCGCAAAAATTGCTCCCCATGTATTTAAATGGATTGTGTTTATCTACAACGCAAATTGCTGGCGCAAAAAAATTTGCGCTGACATGTCGCGTCGTGTTTTGGAATCTCTTGAATCCAGGACGCAATTTGCCAGCGCAAATAAAGAATATAGAAGATATTACCCGTACTCATTGGTGTAATTGCTAAAAACAAACTAAGATTTTATAACAAAATGTCGGAAATACAGTACTTGTTTTATAACTTTCCAATTTTAACGACGAAAGTTAGATAGTTTGTTGCCAAATCATCGAGTTCTATATATGTTTTATACAATATGAGCATGAAGGAGTACAGAGATGTACAGAAAAAATTTATTGTGGCTTGAACTTAGTCAAGAGATAAATAAAAGCTGTTACTTTTTCTGTCTTTACTAATATTTCGAACTATTTTAATCGTTTTGCAACGACACTTGAAACTTTTTTAATGAAGAATTTTAATATGTTTATCTATGTAGACAAATTATGAATTTTCTTCTCAATTTATTTTCAAAGTTCTTTATTAGAATTGAAGTTGGTATACGTGAACGCTCATAAAATTAAATCCACCAGATGGCAGGACATATGTGTGAATGACCAACATTTGCATTTAATTCCAAACCATATTTTAAGAAATAAATTGTTCAATCACTTCATTTTGTTAGATTCCGATGGGTCAGTTTAGTGTACATCAGATTAATTTATAGTTTACTAAATAGTATGTATGTAATTTATTTTATTGGGTTATGCAGGGACAGGTTTGTATACATTAGTTTTTGTAAACACATTTGGAAATTTATTATGAACGTTGGTCATTTTGATTTTCCATATATGTGGTGCCATCTGGCGACAATTTCATAAACATATGCGCTGTAACGTATGCGCTTCATGCTGAACCAGCATCACGCCGAGCGAAACGCGAATTCGCGTCACGTCGGGCGCGACACGCTGTATAATAAACCGTAGCATTACAGTAACTTTTAGTTTTGTTATGTTGTTAAACCTGTTAATAAGAAATATTGTAGTTCCTCATGTAAACAAATTGAAGTTACATAGGACATAAAAATAAATGTAGTAATTTGACTTTGGAATGAATATTAAAGAAAAATGACAATTATTTGTGTGAACATGGGTGTAACTATAATCTAAAGTTATGTAATGTAAAAAAACTAGTTGTTTAGTCATCAGATAGGTTTTTACATTCGAACTCAGCACATTTTATAAGCGACATGCATTCCACATAGTGGCATTAAAATACTTGCAGAGTTTAATGTAGGCACTTGTGTCTCCAACGTAATAAATACTATCTTCTTACAAGCATATACGTATAAGTGTTGTTTATATGGACATGCAAACATGACTTTAATTTGATTTAGAGGTGTTTAGCTAATTTAGAAGGAATGAAGCTCTTGAGGTTGTTCTGTCCCGCGCCGTAGCCGAGCGGTTAAGGTAGGAAGCCTTGGCGCAGAGCTACGGGACTTGCGCTGGTTCGAGTCTCCATGGGGGAAGAAATTTTCTCATGGTATTTCGGCCAGTATGGGACCGGTGCCCACCCAGCATCGTGAGGCACAATTGGGTAGCTACAATAAGTAGCGGCTCCAGGTTGAGGAACCAGCTATAACGGCTGGGGGACTCGACATGCTAACCACATGTCACCCCTACACTGGCTGTTGATCATCTACCTCTGTGATTGACACATGTGGATGTGAAGGGCCAGCAGCCGGCTAGTAAAAGGGCAACCGCTGAAAAGTGGAAAGACCCTCAATCGAATCGGAGGTTGTTCTCATGAAATATTTAAAAAAATATACAGATCTTTACCGATCCTATCTAGACTAGTAGACACCGGAAAGGACCATGACAAAATAGGCATATATATATATATATATATATATATATAGATCATCGGTTGATTAATGTCTTTGACATCGTCCGATTCCTAATGACCAATTTTGTCGGTCCATCCAATCTCCTGATTGTAGACGTTTCTCCTTCATGTAGGCCTGTAAATATATTCCCTGACTCCAGGAGGTTTTAGGTCTTCCTCTGCATCGTCTACCCTCAGGTTTCCATTCCAAAACACATTTTGGTATATACATATAATTCTTCTGTACGTGTTTTTGTCACCGAACTCCTCCTAATCGACTGGACCGTTTTTGATGAAATTGTGTGTGTATGTCTGATTGGTTTCCTCTAAAACCATTAGTTGTAGTTCACTTGAAGTGAAAATTTAAAAATCGCTCTATCGGTCATATGTTACAATGTTTCACAACGAAATTCAGTATATCCTATTAAAATAAACCTAAGTTGGTACTGTCCCAAAATGAGCGAAATCTGACAATTAGAAGTGGAGGTTTACTTGAAACCCGAAATTAAAATTTGCCTAAACGACTGGACCGATTTTGATGAATTTATTTGTGTGAGTTTGAGTGGATTCCTGTATGATTTAGATTCACAATTGAACTCGATAGGTGGCGCTGCGATCGGTTTATAGGTTTTTTTTTATGTTAGATGTGTAGTCATCTACATTATCGACATATTCCGCGCAACAACAATGTGACGTCATCATCATGTAGGCTTCTTGAGCCTTAACAGATGACAGTGAGGAGTTTTCTTGCGAACTTACTTAATAAAATCTAATTACGTCTTAATTAGTGAATGTTATAGTAAAAAAGTAACTTAAAATTTTTATCGTCCGGCCATGATACGAGAATTGAACGTTCGGGCAGGACATCTGCCGGGTCCTTTAGTATATCTATACAATGAAAGAGAGATTTGGAAATTCCTTGTAGGAAAACCATAGGCAAGCGCCCAGTATATAGGAAGAATGAGGTGGGAGAATAACATTAACCATGATTTGAGGGAAGTTGATTATATAGGGGATGATTGGAAAGCATTAGCTCAGGATAGGGATGGATGGAGAGATTATGTCCGCGCTGCTATTAACCTATGAGTCAATAGTGCCAGCGAGTTAGTTATATATGTCTGTTAACGCTATAGCGGCCCCAATTTTCGTTTCATCGAAACCAAAATTGGTACATAGCTAAAATTAAATAAGGTCGAGTTCGTTAACCAGCAAAATTGGACCATTAGGCGAAGGAGTTCACCTGAAATCAGAATTTTAAATTTGTTCTAGCGATTTCAATTTTCAATCTTTATAGTAAACTCAATATATGCTATTAAAATAAACCGAGAAGCTACCTATTCTGAAATTCTGTTCACTTGTCAACCCTATACCAGCTAGATGATCGTCCACTCTTGTAAAAAAATTATAGCTGGACGTGAGGCCAGCAGCCAGATAGTAGGCCAAGGACCTTCTAGACCTGTTGCGCCATGAATTTTAATTTTGTTCTAGCGATTTCAATTTTCAATCTTTATAGTAAAACTCAATATATGCTATTAAAATAAACCGAGAAGCTACCTATTCTGAAATTCTGTTCACTTGTCAACCCTATACCAGCTAGATGATCGTCCACTCTTGTAAAAAAATTATAGCTGGACGTGAGGCCAGCAGCCAAATAGTAGGCCAAGGACCTTCTAGACCTGTTGCGCCATGGGGTTCCAGTTCTTTTTCTTGATAACTGAGTATTATAATGATATAATGATATTGTGAAAAGAAAAATTAATGTCTGAACCAGGAATCGAACCGTGGATCTCTTGTATTCCGTACAAGCGTGTAAGACCACTACACTATTCGAGACTTGGTACGAACATCAACAATTCTTTCCACATATACAAATCCATAATTCTCGTTTCGTCCGTTAACAGGTAGATATCACCACCAACGTCAATGGCCGGCTTTATTTAGAAGTATCTATGTTTTAAGAATTTTACACCACCACATTTATAAGCAGTAATCGATTCCTGGTTCAGATATTAATTTTTCTATTCACAATATCATTATAATATTACTTATAATATGATCCATTATTGGAACTGTGTTAAAATAACAATATCGGAAAGTGTTATAATATAACATTGATAACTGAGGTAAACTAGGAATTCTCCTATGTTGCTAGGCCCCGAAATCTGAACACGGGACCATCCCCATACAATTCTTAAATGTTATAATTTGATCCAACTCCTATTAAATATATTTTGTTGCTATTGATAAAAGTTTTATTTTCATAATAGTTAATGTGTTTATTCTTTCTACTAAGGTCTTGGAACTTGCTTTGTTTTGATTGGTTTCCTAGACAACAAAAATCAATTACACGTTTTGCATAATTCGCAGGAGTAGCTATGAAAGTCCATTTCCAGTGTATTAACGAACTAATGTTTATGAACATGGTCGCTAAAACTAACTCTAACACACTGTCACTATCGAACCCATAGGTTCAAGGTCACGCAGACATAAGCTCTCCAAATATCCCTACCCTGAGCTAATAATTTTCAATCATTCACTGTATAATTTACCTCCCTCAAGGCATGGTTAGTTATTCCCCCACCTCATTGTTGGTATATTTACAGGAGCTTCCCCTCTTGTATTCCTACAAGAAGCTTCCGTGTCCCTTTTTCATTACCCATTCGTGTTACATGTCCTGACAATCGCGATCTATGAGATTCAACTGTTCTTCCGATAAAGATAATGAAGCACAGTGTAACGTACTTTCCTCCATTCACGTGTCTGTTCGCTTTCTTTGGTCTAAAAATTTTCCCAAGAACTTTATTCTCAAATACTAGTAATCTTCTTTCCTCTCTTAAAGTAAGAGCCCATTATTTGCATCCATATAACAGCTATAACTGGAAGAAACACAAGTGTATATATTTCGGCTTAACGATTATTGAGAGAATTTGGGATAACAGAAGTCTCTGTAATATATCCATCCATAGTAATTCTGCCAGAGGGCAGGTCTTTCACTGTAATCATAGCATTTTCATGCTATGCTTTGCAGCTTTACTCGGGAATTATAGGTGTGGTAGCTTCCCGTTGCTTTTCACACCGGAAGGATGATGATCATGGCCGGATGATTTTCCGGGACCATTGGGCCCTAAGCTTCCTGACATTTGTCTTACAGGTGAGGAAAAACCCCGAAAAACCTCACCCAGGAGCCTTTCCCGACCGGGAATCGAACCGGGCCCGCTGCGTGACAAGGCAGCACGCTACCTCGAGACCACAGTGGTGGACTCTGTAATATATAATAGAATGTATTTCCAGTTTTGAGTCTGTTTAATTTATTTGTGCATCTAATCCTATTGTAATTATTGTTCTAGGTACAACAGCAAAAATAGCTTATTTAAATAATTACTTAAAATAACAGAGCTTACAAATAGCAGCGTATCGATTATTAAAAATTGCCAGCAAATATAATATGAAAATTTCCACTTCAAAATCCAAAGGAATAAAAAAAAAATACAACGGGTGAAAATTGAGATTGATGGGAAAATTCTAGAACAAGTGTCTGATTTCTCATACTTAGGAAGTACAGACACATTAGTGGAAATGCAGGCTTTCACGGCCGGTAATCATGGTAATAAAAGATTCCGGGCTATGTGGCCGTGGTCTATAACTGGCGTTTCTTCCAGACGTTTCTCCCTCAACTGCGGAGGGCATCTTCAGTGGCGAGCGCTTCCAGCTGTTGTTTCTCTGTCGTAGACTCGACTGCGCAGTCGAGTCTACGACAGAGAAACAACAGCTGGAAGCGCTCGCCACTGAAGATGCCCTCCGCAGTTGAGGGAGAAACGTCTGGAAGAAACGCCAGTTATAGACCACGGCCACATAGCCCGGAATCTTTTATTACTACAGACACATTGATTCGAAATTACAAAATATATAATAAAATGAATGGGGTAATAAGAAGACATTTTGGTAAACAGATGAGAACAGATACAAAACTAAGATTACATAACATCATATATAAAACTATTCTAAAATACGGAAGTGAAATTTGGATTTTATATAAAATAAATTATCGTAATCTTAGAGTAAGCCAAATACGCTTACGTTCACTGTTAGGGATTAATAAACTGGATCACTGTTACTAGAGAAAAACTTGGAGTAGTAGGTTTAGATGCAGATATAGAAAAATCATCTGAGAAGAATAGAAAGAAATATTAGACTTCCAAAATTCGCTTTCCAATATACTCCAACTGGGCATAGGGACCAAGGAAGACCAAAACATCGATGTAAAGATCAATATCATCTTCGTTAGGTTTGTCGTCACAGGTCACATGGCCTAAAACAGATTTGTTAATGATGATGAACAGAGTTAAGGTCAAAGGGTCTTCACTTTCGCTGAACCAGTGATAAAATGTTAGATACATACAGAAATAATAATAGCCTATCATAACTTACTTAGTCACTGGCACTATCGAACCCGTAGGTTCTTGCCACGCGGACATAAGCTGTCCATACATCCCTATCCTGAGCTAATGTTTTTCAATCATTCACTTCATAATCTACTTCCCTCAAACCAAAGTTAATGTTATTCTCCCACCTCATTCCTGGTATAAAGTCCTAACATTCCATGTTCCTAGGAACATATCCCTGTGTTTGAGCCTTTGGCATGGGTTTCCTGAAGTTGTCCCTGCCCGGAGAACCGAATGGGAGACTATTTGACCTCCGAAAAATTTTATCCCAGTGGAACCCTTGCCCGCATTTTTTGACGGTTGTATTTTTACGATGAAGGATAGTCACTCTTTCGACCAAGGTATTTTTTTCGTCTGGCTTATCACCTTCGACCAGTCTACCGGCAGCAATGCTACCACCGGCTTAGCTCTCGGGATCATTTAAGCACGCAAGCTACTCCACCACGACAAGGCAAAGTTACCATGGAAGAAATAAGATCATAACAGAATAAATAATTATAAGTAACTTAAAGATTTGTAGAAGATAAACTGAAATTAAAATTAATCAAATTAATATTATTAGAGAAACGGAAAGCATATGAAACATCAACCAATCTGCTGAGAAACAAACAAAAACAGAATTTTAAAAGAAACAAATGCGCGGGAGCCCAGAACGTCACACCCTTCAAATCACACTGTTGAAACTTTGATCTCTGGTTTTTGTTTGTGAAAAAGTTTTATCAATTGAACCGGTTAATACGTTGAAATCTGTTCCTTTTCCCTCTTGAAAGGTGGGTCATGGTAGTTTTCAAGTCCAAGATGCTTTTCTTTTTTCTTTCTTTATTTTTTCGAAACCAGTTCCTTTGTAGCGAGGATGCCAAATTTCCTTGACTCTGTCCTTGACTGTCAACCTGAGTAAAAATAAACAAACTAAACAGTTTATTCACAAGATTAAACGCGCGCCGTCTCCTCAGATTGTGGGTGTCTCCAACTTATCTTCGAAGTTAAATAAAACATAATGCAGTAGTACAGGGGCGTCGCCATGGGGGTGCAAAAGGATGCACGAGCATCTCTTATATTATATTCGAACCCCACCCCTCACCCATAAGTTTCCCATAAATATCAAGTAGCATATTGTTATGCACGTAGTCTTCTCCATTCGTCTGTCTTTTCATCTCTCTTTGGTCCAAACTTTCCCTAAAAACTTTATTCTCAAATTATGATCTTGAAGATTTCCGGGTTGTAGGCCGGTCTGCAGCCCGGAAATCTTCTTCAAGATCATCATAGCAACTCCGACTGTGAAAGCCTAAGACAATAGATTTATTCTCAAATATTCGTAATCTTATATACAGGGTGGACCGCTCGAATGGACCTAATTTCAATTGCTTGTTACTGGCAAACGGTTGAAGATAGAAACTTAAAACAACGTTCATAGTACAGAAAAACTCACCAAGTTTCGAATCCTGTCGGTAGATGGCACAGAGATACGTTTCTCGTTCTTAGATTTAATTGTTTGTGAAAATGGCGACTCCGCAGATGAAAGCGCAAGCTGTTTTGTGGTATGCGGAGTTTAAATCAATAATTAGAGTTCAAAGGGAGTTCCGGCGTGTGTTTAACCGTGATGCTCCAACTGCTAGAAGCATAAAGAAGTGGCGTGATACATTATTAGCTACAGGATCTGTGTTGAAGAAGCATGGTGGTGGTCGCAGAGCATCCGATGAAATGGTAGCAAATGTTCAAGCCGCATTTGAGCGAAGCCCCCGGAAGTCATTAAGAAGAGCTTCGCGGGAACTTCAAATACCAAAATCGACATTACAACGGATTGTCCACAAACGCCTCAAACTGCACGCATATAAAGTGCAGTTAGTGCAACGTCTGGAGCCGAATGACATGCCGAAACGAGTGGAATTCGCCAATACGATGCTGGACCGTCTCGGCGCTGATCCTGACTTCATGACCAAGATTTTCTTCTCGGACGAAGCCACTTTCCATTTGTCAGGCAAGGTAAACCGGCATAATGTGCGGATCTGGGGATCGGAGAATCCTCACGCTATTCAAGAGCATGTTCGTGATAGTCCGAAGATGAATGTTTGGTGCAGTTTGTCACATAATAAGGTCATTGGACCGTTTTTCTTCGCCGAGAAAACTGTTCGTGGTACCACATATCTTGACATGCTGGAGCAGTTCTTCTTTCCACAAATTGAACAACTGCAGCCTAACATCGTTTTCCAGCAAGATGGTGCTCCTCCCCACTGGTCCAATGAAGTTCGTACGACTTTGGACAACATTTTCCCTGGCCGTTGGATTGGTAGGGGAGGACCAATCGCGTGGCCCCCGAGATCTCCCGATTTAACACCACTGGATTTCTTTCTCTGGGGCTATGTCAAAGATAAAGTTTACACCACCCCAGTCAAAGACCTTCGTGATCTTCGTGAGCGCATCATAGAGGCTATTGAGAACATTCCAGAAGACATACTCCAACGTACTTGGCAAGAAATTGTTCATCGCTTTGATATCGTCACAGTGACTGCTGGGGCTCATATAGAGATGTGGTGATCTGGATATGAAAAACTTGGTGAGTTTTTCTGTAATATGAACGTTGTTTTAAGTTTCTATCTTCAACCGTTTGCCAGTAACAAGCAATTGAAATTAGGTCCATTCGAGCGGTCCACCCTGTATTATTAAATATATAAATTCTGGCAAAATTCGTAACGTTACAAAAAAAAATGCCATATGTCACAAACATAATTTCTCTAGAAAATGGTTCTGAAATAGTATATTACGATGCGAGGTTGGGAAGTGGTTTTTACAGAAGCTAGAAAATGTTTAAAAACCAAGCAATAGTGAGGTTTTCAATTTCCGAGATTCTGTAAACACTTCACAAACGTGCATTGTGCATTATTTTTTTCGTGATGGTATTTTCAAAATAATAAATAATAGTAAAATAATAGCATCTTTGTTGGAAATATTTGCGTTCATTTATAAACAACTGACTAATGTTAAAAGTGTGGGCAATGTTTATTATTACAGCAGGCCGTGACACCAATCAGTCATAAAATGGCGGCAAGTACGTATTTATTGTTTTATATTGTTTCAAATAAAGTTCAGTTCATTTAAAATGTAGTGATTTGTTTCGTATAATGTATATTAACACTGCCTTATGGATATATTTTTGTATATACATTATGCGTAGTATACATATATGGCAGTGGTTTTACTTCCCGCACGAGGAAGGCAATATGTAATATTACACTATAGTTATTTTTATTACAGTATAGTTATTTTTATTACAGTATAGTTATTTTTATTACAGTATAGTTATTTTTATTACAGTATAGTTATTTTTATTGCGGTATAGTTATTTAGGTTGGCAACCCCGAAATGTAGGAAGTTGAACTGTCAATCATGCTCGCCAATGCTGTAAGTACGACAAAACGCACTATCGTGCAAAAAAAAAATAACTGGGAGAATAACAGTTTCATGTATTTTCAATATAACGTTTTCTTAGAGAAGTTCGCCGGTATGTGATACCGAGTTAAAAATTCTCTAAAGAAAGATGTATTTCTATGAGACCCTATGACGTGCGCACGTAGAATTAGCCTACGTACAAAGGGAAAGATCATCATCATCATGAACATATTTAGGTTTAGGGCGTTTGAATCTGTTCCTATGAGATCTCAAGATGTGGTTGGTCAGTACATTTAATTTTGTTCTTCCTTTATCTCGAAGTCATTTAGGTTGATACTGCAATGCTAATTTAGGAAAGTGAGATGTGCCCATTCTTTGGACATGTTGTAACCAATTGCTTTGATAATTCTGAATTTCTTAAACTATATTTTGAACTTTTAATTTAGAGTGTATATTTAGGTTCTTTGCTTGTCCATTTTTTTGTCAAACCTAGGAGTGGTAGTAAAAATCTCATTTGTGCCGCTTGTAATTTTAAAGCGAAAGGCTATCTTAGAAGAATCTTTGGACCAAAGAGAGATGAGTAGACAGGTGAATGGAGAAGATACGTAACAGTGAACTACATGGCCTTTATAGGGAGCGAGATATAATAAGAACAGTTAAGTCTCGTAAACTGCGATGGGTAGGACATGTGGCACGAATGGGGAATAAAAGACGTGCATGGAAGCTTCTTGTAGTAAAACCAGAGGGAAAACGCCCAGTTGGTACACCAAGAATGAGGTGGGAGAATAACATGAACTATGATTTCAGTTAAGTAGATTATACAGGGAATAATTGGGGCACGCCGTAGCGTAGTGGTTATAAGGCACTGAGCTACAAGCCGGAGGGTCAAGGGTTCAAGTCCCGTTGGGGTCAGGATTTTTAAACTGACCCAAACCCTCTGGCGACACTATGGCCCTGGGGTCGACTCAGCCTCTAACGGAAATGAGTACCAGACGCTTGTTCTGGGGGTAAAGGCGGCCGTCACGCAGGGCTGACAACCCGACTGACATAAAGTGCTGATTGTTTAGAAAAAGTGGGAGCCTTGACCTCCTACTACCCCAAGGGCCTTCGGGCCTGTTGTGGGATCACTTTACTTTACTTTACTTTATGCAGAGAATAATTGGAAAACATTAACTCAGGATAGGGTGTATGGAGAGCTTTGGTCCGCGCGGCCATGAACCTATGGGTTCCATAGTGTCAGTAAGCAAGTTTGTTAGTGGCTAAACTAATGAAATTAAAAAAAATGGTAAATTTCCCTGTGTGTGTTCAATTAACAATATTGATTTAGAAATGCGAGATAAAATTGTTTCTCTTGAATGATAAGGCTGTGGGGAATATGGTAGCATCTCCCAGAAATTGTGTAATTTCTTATATAACAAAATAATTGGTAATGAAACTGTTTTCCTGCAATTGAAAGGCTCTTGTAGAACAACCACGCGATGTCTGGCATACCAATGAAAACGTCTCCAGCTATTTTTCGTGTACTGCAAAACAAATTCATGAAAAGAAACAAAAGAACATGGCACAAACGTCTCTTAGCAACAGATCCTCTTTTCAATATTCACAGAAGGCCTTGTTGGTTTAGTAAAATGTTTAATGTATTTTGTTGTCTGTAGATCGTTCAACTGCTGAATATTAGACAACTTCAAAATCCCATTGTTCTTAACTAACTTACTAACTCACTGGCACTATTAAACTAGAAAGTTCTTTGGACGCTGACATACACTCTCCATACACTCCTAATCTGAGCTTATTTTCCAATGATTCCCTGTACAATTGATCTAACTCACTGGCATTATCGAACCCGTAAGTTCATGACCGCGTGGACATAAGCTCTCCATACATCCCTACCCTGATATAATGGTTTCCAATGATCCCCTGTATAATATACTTCCCTCATTCTTGGTCTACCAACTGGTCGTTTTCCCTCTGGGTTTCGTACAAGAAGTTTTAATGTCACTTTTTTATTCCCCATTCTTGCCACATGTCCTGCCCATCCCATTCTACGAATTTAACTGTTCTTATTATATCTGGTTTCCCATAAAGATAATGTAGCTCACTGTTATAAAGTCTTCTCCATTCATCTGTCTGTTCATCTCTCTTTGGTCCGAAAATTTTCCTTCTTCTTCTTCTTCGTCACGGTTTAGGCTTATTTACTAGCCTGTTCCGGCTCCAAATTGCTGTTGTTTCCATACTTTCTTTGGTCTTCCCAAACTTCTTCTTCCTCGTGGTGAATAGTTGTATGTTACTTTTGGTATTCTATTCTCACTTATCTTTGTTAAGTGTTCTTTCCAGTTTGTTCTGTATTTCACTATTGTTGTGTTTAATTCCTCTACTTTTAGTTGTTGTCTTATTTCTATGTTATGTTTTTTGTCTGTTCCTTGATATCCTGCTATTGGTCTGAGGGATTTCATTTCAGAAGCTTGTATTCTGGCAGATTGTTGTGTTGTCACTGTCCATGTTCTTCTCCATTCATCTGCCTGTTCATCTCTATTTGGTCCGAAAATTTCCTTCTTCTTCGTCACGGTTTAGGCTTATTTACTAGCCTGTTCCGGCTCCAAATTGCTGCTGTTTCCATCTTTTCTTTGGTCTTCCCAAACTTCTTCTTCCTCGTGGTGAATAGTTGTATGCTACTTTTGGTATTCTATTCTCACTCATCCTTGTTGTGTTTTTTCCAGTTTGTTCTGTATTTCATTATTGTTGTGTTTAATTCCTCAACTTTTAGTTGTTGTCTTATTTCTGTGTTATGTTTTTTTTCTGTTCCTTGATATTCTGCTATTGGTCTGAGGAATTTCATTTCAGAAGATTGTATTCTGGCAGACTGTTGTGTTGTCACTGTCCATGTTTCAGAACTATAAGTAATAATAGGCACTGCCATTGTCTTGTAAAATTTCATTATAGAGTCTTGCCTGGCTTTATTTTTCATTGTTCTTTTTAGTGTTCCTGTTATATAATTTAACTTATTTTAATTTTCCTAAGAACTTTATTTTCAAATACTCGTAATTTTTCGAGTAAATGTAGGCCTATATATATTTTCAGTTTAATATGTTTTGAGAGTAGTTGTGACAACAAGAGTCCCTGTAATGCGTAGTAGCATGCATTTCCAGAATTGAGTCTAAGTTTAATTTCTTTGCGTGTCTAATTCCTGTTTGTAATTATAGTTCCTAAGGATTTGAATTCAGCCACTTGTTCAAAATTTTCCTCTTTTGTCACTAACTCATCTACCTCAAATAATTGTTAATGTTATTCTACCACCTCATTCTTAGCCTATTTACTTTGTGCTTTCTTTCTGATTTTCTAACAATAAGTTTCGATGCCTCCAAAAATACTATTATTTAGCTTTATATTGTAACGATCCTATTTTACATATAAGATACTTTAAATGCAATACATGTGGTTAATACAGCACTGCATTCACGTTTCTCTTGAAAATGTCAAAGTATTGAGAATAAATAATGTTTCCATGGTGATAAATTCAATGGCATTTATAAACTTTTCTTGTAAGAATTATGACGACTATTTAACTCATGCTCAAATGAGGGTCAATGACCAATCACGTTTCAATGAATTTTGTTTTACAACCAATCAAAGTCGTGTTTCACTTCGATAATTATCGAATTTTGATTACCAAAATAAAGAAAGCTCCTCCTTTTTAATATTCTGAACAGGTCAGAGCATTATTTTGCAGTGACTGACTCTCTAACAAATACGTTGAATATAGCAGATAATGAACAGATTCCTTCGAACTACACATTTGATAATTGTGTGTTCAATAATTTGTGTTTTTAAATATTAATTTTACTGAGTTGTTTCCGAAAAAAATGAATTAATAACCTATAGCGTTGATTATAATATACTGTTTGATGTGTTTCATTTTTTTCTCTACCAGGGTGCATTCTTACAATATATTGCGACCCTATTTGGCAATAAGTAATATGATCAAGTTGCAGTGATGAACAAATTAAACATAACCAAACATTTCTCGTTTGTTTTCAAACATAGCTGTTTACATTAAATATATAAATATTTTAAAATAACTATATTTAAATAATGAGTTGTGAGTAAACAGCTTAATTTTATTCGTTAAATAGTCCTAACAAGCACCACTCTTGAATTCCAAATCCTCTAGATATATTGGAAATCACTCGTGGCATTACTTATGATAAAGAAAAATAGCACGTTTATCTAGAGGGCTCGGATTTCCCTATATCACTATGTTAGAATCATTTTATAAAGTAAATGTTTTCTCAGAATACACACAACTTGATAATATCTATTGCAAAACAAAGTATTAGTTTTTCGAGGTATGAGACACTAAGAGTAGAAGTTTCATCAGAAAATAAAACAATAGAACGTGTTAACAATTTTAATTGCCTGGGATACAATGTGTCATATAGAAAAAGTGAAGACATTGCACACAAAATAAATAAATTTAATTATCTGTATTGCACCAAAACGAAGTCTCAAGGGAACTAGAAATGAGACACTTTAAAATTGAAGGGCTTAGGGCGATAACATATTGCTCTTTCTGAGATATAAGAATTTAATGTTTCAAAAAATTATAAATCCTAATTGGGCGTATTCTTGTTAATACATTATGTGTCTATATGTTTTAACTCATTACAAATGATTTTATGGATATTTCAATACATTTGTTTGCTATCATTGTAATAAATGACATTTCTTAACAGAATGTGACTTATCGTGTTACTGCCCTAAGCCCTTCAATTTCATAAAACAACGGCGGTTCCAACAATACTATATGGATCGCAACACTGGGTCTTAACCAAAAACCAGGAACGAATAATATAAACTTCAGAAATGAGGTTTTTGAGGAATGTGGCTGGCTATACAATGACAGATCGAAAACGAAATGAAGATATACGAACAGAACTAAATATATTCAAGCTATTATATAGGATTGCACATTTCAGAAACGACATCAATAGAATGGATAATAGAATCCCGAAACAGATTCTTCACTACAAACGTCTAGAACGAAGAAATGTAGGTTGACCCAGCAAAAGATGTATAGACCAATTCTAATATGAAATCGGAATAGATCTTAAGGTCTAATCCTTGATGTTTTCTCAGGATCTATTCATGGTAGTCGAATGTATTTTTTTACTGGCATATGAAAGCTTTGACTTAATTTAACACAAAATTAGTTTTATTCATGATATCATTAGAGAAATACGATTTTTTTCCATATAAATATAAGATATTTATTTACATTCCATAATAATTACGTCTTAGAGAAGACACCACATTACAATAAGAAAAAAATTGTAAATAAATAGTACTATGATTTTAAAAAGCAGAATAATAGAGGAAATGGTCCAAATGTGGGCTACCATTTATATTTAACCGCATAACCTAAAATATTTTATACCTAGAAATGTAATTCTTCAAGAACAAAGAAGAATATATATGAAGGGCTTAGGGCGATAACATGATAAAGCACATATTGTTCTTTCTGAGAACAAGTATTTTAATATTTCAAAAAATTACAAATATTAATTGGGCAGTACTGTTGTTAATACATTGTGTTTCTATATGTTTTAACTCATCACTTAGAAATTATTTTATGTACACCGTGTCCCATTCAAACCTCCCACATTTTAATTGATCATAAAACTCAAAGTATGCGGAATTATGAAATGAGGTTTGGTATTAAAAGAAAGAAAGAGAAACTCAAAGAATGTTTGTTTTCATTGATGCAGTTAATTCATCTGTCGCATGTTGAACAATAATGACACAACACAAAATGGCGACTCTTCAGCAACGAGCACAAACTGTTTTCTGGTATGCAGAGACGAAGTCAGTAATTACAGTGCAAAGAAATTACCGGAGAGAATATGGAGGAGACACACCTGATGGGAAGACCATTAAGGCATGGCTTGAGAAATTTCTAGCGACTGGAAGCGTTAAAAAAAGAATCAGGAGGTGCTCATGCACGTGTTTCAGAAGAAAAGGTTGAAGAAAGTAGAGCAGGATGGTGCACATATAGAGGTGTTTGATATGTGGCAATGGAAATTCTTTGAGTTTCTGTTTCGTTTAATACCGGCCTCATTTCATAATTCTGCTTACTCTGTTAGTTGTGATTAATTAAAATGTGGGAGGTTTGAATGGGACACCCTGTATATTTCAATACGTTTATTTGCTATCATTGTAATAAATTACATTTCTTAACAGAATGTGGCTTATCATGTTACTGCCCTAAGCCCTTCATATGCTCTGTACTATGTGAGATCGGTTAAATTTTGCACAGAGGCTCGCGGTTCTTTTACGAGCCTCAAAATATTCAGACTAGGTACCCACAGCTTAAAATCCCTCCCAGAGGACTGATTCTTTGGAGTTTGAACCCGCGACCCTCGGAGGTTAGAGGCAAGGAACATAATCATTATATCACCGCGGCCTACAGGGTTTACATTAAAAAAGGCATTTCGCCCTAAATCCCGTCTCTGTTTATGACACTATTGGAAATATTGCATAATATAAAAATTATTGTATTATGGTGTTTGGGAAATTGCAAATGTGCATTAGAGCATGTTCTGCGCTGAACTGATAAAAC
The DNA here is from genome assembly GCA_030220185.1 of Diploptera punctata. Classification (NCBI taxonomy): domain Eukaryota; kingdom Metazoa; phylum Arthropoda; class Insecta; order Blattodea; family Blaberidae; genus Diploptera; species Diploptera punctata. Next base: position 99,691 of record JASPKZ010001256.1, on the reverse strand, counting down.
ACAGTTGGCCTAATGACAACAAAGATAAGCTGAACAAATGTTCTGTAAACTTTTATTAAAGATAAGATAGAGTTAAAACAGTTTGCATTTAATGTGGTTTAGTAAAAAAATATAGTCCTACATGTGATAAGCAGACTGCGGGGAGATAGTACCGAGATATAAGTTACGAACAAACGCACTTAGTTTATTTACAAAGTGCTAGCGACCGGCTTAGGCATTGTCAAGACAAACGGTAAGCTAGTGATACCTATCTCTGTGATTAACTCATGAGGATGTGAGGCCAGCAGCCGGATGGTAGGCCAAGGTCCTTCTAGGCCTGTCGCACCATAGACTAGTAGTGTTAATTGCTTTGTGCACATGGTATAGTCTGACAACTGGTACATACTATAAACTCTCATATTCACAACTGTATTAATTCACCTGTTCAGCACTGAAATTAGACCTAATAGATATGTTGGCTATACTTACTTACTTACTCACTGGCTCTATCGAACCCGTAGGTTCATGGCGCGCGGACATAAGCTCTCCATACATCTCTATCCTGAGCTAATGTTTTCCAATCATTCCCGTATAATCTACTTCCCTCAAATCATAGTTAATGTTATTCTCCCACCTCATTCTTGGTCTACCAACTGGGCGTTTTTCCTCTGGCTTTCCTACAAGAAGCTTCCATGCAAGTCTTTCATTCCACATACGTGCAACATGTCCTGCCCATCGCAGTCTACGAGACTTAACTGTCTTATTATATCTGACTTCCTATAAAGACCATGTAGTTCATTGTTATGTAGTCTTCTCCATTCACCTGTTTGTTCATCTCTCTTTGGTCGAAAAATTTTCCTAAGTACTTTATTCTCAAATACTTGTAATCTCCTTTCCTCCCTTAAAGTAAGAGTCCATGTTTCGCACCCATATAATATAACTGGTAGAATAATAGTTTTATATATTTTCAGTTTAACGTTTTTTGAAAGGAGTTGGGAAATCAAGAGTCTCTGCAATGCATAATAGCACGCATTTCCAGAATTGAGCCTATGTTTAATTTCTTTGTGCATCTCATTCCTATTTGTGATTATTGTTCGTAGGTATTTGAATTCAGCCACTTCCTCAAAATTTCCCTCATTTGTCATTAGGTGTCCATTTCCATTATATAATGTATTTCTACGTGTGAACATTTATTTAGTTTTATTGATATTTACTTCCAGTCCTAACTTCTTAGTGTTACTCAATAGTGGTTGCGTGTTGTCCTTTAGTATCTCCTCGCTATCATTTAGGTTTAACCTAACTTATATTTAAATTCCAGACAATGTTCGACCACAGGGAAAAATTCTGTGGTCTGAGGGGCTAAATAATTGAACCCTTTGACTTAATTTTAGTAGCTCTGCTAATTTCCTGGAGCAGGTCTGGTATAAGAAATTATATTCTCACATTGGGTTGATTGACAAAGTACAGTTATAAAAATGTGTGCATACAACACAATTAATTTTCAGAATTCCAAAGAAATTCAAGAATCCAGTTTTGAAATACAGATGCTAGTAAAATAAATTTTAAATAATCTGACGGGAATAACTTTGGAACCATAAAACGTGGAGCATATTTAAAATAAAACGTTCAGTTACTTAAATAATTGTGACGCTAAATACCTGGGTTGTTAAAGAGCGTCGTCAAATAAAATGTTATCAAAGTAATTGACGAGTGATTTCGAAATCATCGATAAATTCACTACGGTAAGTCACGAAATGACTCGTGAATTTATCTAAAGGATTTGGAAATCAAGAGTGGCATTTGTTAGACTATTTAACGAATGAAATTAAGCTGTTTACCCAAGATCACCATTTAAATATAGTTATTTCAAAATATTTTTTTATAATTAATGTAAACGACGATGTTTGAAAACAAATCAGAATTGTGTGGTTATGTTCATTTGTTTATCCGGTACAACTTGATCATATATTATTATTTATTGCCATCTGGCGTGGGAAACTTCAAATAGGATTGCAATTGAGTGTTTTGAGGCTTAGATGCTGTATTATTTTGTCTATATCTTCATTTGAAGCGCAGCCAAAACTTGTCTGCCATTTTGTACATTCAAAACTGGCGGCTTCGTGGAGAGTCAGTCACTGCAAAATAATGCTCTGGCCTGTTCAGAATATTAAAAAAAAAAAAGGAGCTTTCTTTATCACAAAAACAGGAGGTGTTTAGAGAATTCGGTAAACAGTGAGACGAAACACGGCCGTCGTTGGTTGTAAAACAAAATTCATTGAAACCTGATTGGTCATTAACTCCCATTTGGGGCATGAGTTAAAAAGTTCTCTTTTTTGTTTACGTTACAAATAAAGTGAATTCCATGGTCAACTTTTCGGCTCCATACAATTAATGTAATTTAGAAGTAAGTTATTAGAAAATGTAATGGAAATTAGTTACGGTTCGTTGATAAAAATGTATAAATTTGCAGTGGCGACAGTTTTCTGTAATTAACAAGTGAAAATGTATTGTTAGGTATGTGATCCTGCGCAGCGGAATGCAGGCGCACCTTATAATGAATACTGGGAGGCCAATTAACACAACTTATGTGTTCTGTAATTTCTTATGATCCACTTTCTGTTCCCTTGCTTGCTAATGTAATTCACTGCACGATCATTATTTGTTTTATTCATATACATCCTACTTGCATTGATTCTTTTAGACAATAATCACAAATAGGAATGAGATGCATAAAGAAATTAAACATGGGCTCAAATCTGTAAATGCGTGCTAATATGCATTACAGGGACTCTTGACGTCCCAACTCCTTTCAAAAAACGTTAAACTGAAAATATATAAAACTATTATTCTACCAGTTATATTATATGGATGCGAAACATGGACTCTTATTTTAAGGGAGGAAAGGAGATTACTAGTATTTGAGAATAAAGTTCTTAGCAACATTTTTGGACCAAAGAGAGATGAACAGACAGGTGAATGGAGAAGATTTACATAACAGTGAACTACATGGTCTTTATAGGAAGCCAGATATAATTAAAACAGTTGAGTCTCGTAGCCTGCGATGAGCAGGACATGTGAAACGAATTGGGAGCTTCTTGCAGGAAAATCAGAGGGAAAACGCCCAGTTGGTAGACCAAGAATGATGTGGGAGAATTTAATTAATTATGATTTGAGGGAAGTAGATTATACAGGGAGTGATTGGAAAACATTAGCTCAGGATAGGGATATATGGAGAGCTTATGTCCGCGCGGCCATAATCAACGGGTTCGATAGTGCCAGTGAGTAAGTAAGAGTTTAATCTCTCACTCTTTGGGTACTGTACTCCCAGAGAAAGAAAGTCTCAAAAGGAATGCGGCTGAGCCGAATCTAGGTGTATTGTACACTTCGAAAACGTAGTTTGGCAATGTGCTGTAACATAACTAAAATAGTAGGCCTATATTAAAATGCACGATTAGGAAGTGGTTTTTACAGAAGCGAGGAAATGATTAAAAAACCGAGCAATAGAGAGGTTTTCAATTTCCTAGATTTTTGTAAAATTTCACAAACGGTGCGTTGTACATTACTTTTTGCGCGATGGTGTGTTTCAAAATAATAAATAATAGTAAAATAATAACATTTTTGTTGGAAATATTTGCGTTCATTATAAATAACTGACGTTAACAGTGTGGACAATGTTTATTAGTTGAGACTATAGCAGGCCGTGACACCAATCAGTCATAAAATGGCGGCAAGTACGTATTTATTGTTTTATATTGTTTCAAATAAAGTTTAGTTCATTTAAGATGTAGTTGTTTGTTTCATATAATGTATATTAACACACCTTTTGGATACCGGTATATTTTTGTATAGGCCTATAGGCTACATTGTACGTAATATACATAAAGGGCAGTTGTTTTACTTCCCGCACGAGGTTTGTAATATGTAATATTACAGTATAGTTATTTAGGTTGGTAACCCCGAAATGTAGGAAGTTGAACTTTCAATCATGGTCGCCATTGCTGCAAGTACGACAAAACGCACTATCGCGCAAAAACTAATCTTTATAGGGTCTATTTAAAAATTCTGCCTGCGTATGTGTGTACTCGCAAAACTCGAAAAGTAGTTGGTCGATTGACTTGAAATATTGACACACAACTTTGCGTTTGAATACGCGCTGGTTTGCCTCCAAGTATTATGCTGTAAAGACATTAGGTGACACATTATGAATTCAGCTGGAAATGATGCCTCGTTCTTCACACACACACACACACACACACCATATATATATATATATATATATATATATATATATATATATATATAAAGGTAAATTGTCCAGATACGGGACTTGCGTTGGTTCGAGTCTCCATGGAGGAAGACATTTTCTCATGGAATTTCGGCCAGTAATGGACCGGTGCCCACCCAGCATCGTGAGGCATTTGGGTAGCTACAATAAGTAGCGGTTCCAGGTTAAGAAAACCAGCTATAACGTCTGGGAGACTCGACATGCTGACCACATGTCACCCCTACACTGGCTAGATGATCATTTCCCTCTGTGATTGACACATGTGGATGTGAAGTCAGCAGCCGGCTGGTAGGATAAGGGTCTTCTAGGCCTTGTCGCGCCATGGAATATATGATAAGGTAAAGTGATCCCATACAGGTCATAGGGCCCTTGGGGTAGTAGAGGTTAAAGCTCACACTTTTTATAGAAAATTGGCACTTAATGTCAGCCGGCTTTTCAGTTCTGCTTGATGGCCGTCTTTACCCCATGAACAGTCTGGTATTAATTTATGTTAGAGGCTGAGTCGACCCCAAGGACATAGTGACACCAGAAGTTTTGGGTCAGTTTAAAAATCCTAACCCCCATCGGGACTCGAATACTTGACCTTCAGGTTTGTAGCGTATTGCCTTAACCAACTAGCTATGGTGTGCACCCGTACCACGGCTAACTAACTCACTGGCACTATCGAACCCGTACATAAGCTCTCCATACATCCCTATCTTGAGCAAATGTTTTCCATTCATGCCTGTATAATCTATTTCCTTCAAATCATGGTTAATGTTATTCTCCCACCTCATTCTTGGTGTACCAACTAGCGTTTTCCCTCTGGTTTTCCTAGGAGAAAAATAATCCTCGTCTTTCATTCCCCATTCGTGCCTCATGTCCTGCCAATCTCAATCTACGACACTTAACTGTTCTTATTATTTCTGACTTCCTATGAAGATCATGTAGTTCATTGTATAGCAGGATTTTAATATCATAATAAATATGAAAGTTAAAGTTAATAATTTTATATTTTTAAATTCTTTTAATATTTAAATATAACTTAAATAAAGAAAAACGTCTAAATAATTCATTGCTGTTCATTGTTGAATAAAAATGTCTAAGTAACAATTAAATATATTGTATTACATAACAGTCTTTTTAAATAATCATCATCATCATAGTACATTCACGAATTTAGGCCATTTGTTGACCTGTTTCGGCCTCAAGAGAAACAACATCACAGAAGTCTTTGAGTGGACGTCCTGGTCTTCTTCTTCCTGCAGGTTGATATCTTTTTAAATAATGATTTTAAAATTGTTTTAAGTCATTGTTGTCAGAATTATAAAGCTTTCTATTATAACTGTAATAAGAACATCTGCTTAACTTCATATTTTTAAATAAAAGTAAACTAAACTCTTGATTGGATGTTTAAAACAATTAACTTTTTTTTTAACAAATCAAATTTAAACCTGGTATTTAATGGGCTATTAACCAATAGAAATTAAAATTACTATCATGTGATGTAATAATGTTCTTTAAAATTATAAAAGAATTACACTTCATTCTGCATACAAATTTCAACAAACACAGAAGCAATAAGAGTTGTCCTGATAAAATGTGATATTTAATACAAGAAGAATAGTTGATTCAAGAAAAGAAAATAATTTTATTTTAATTGACGGTGAAGAATAATACCACCTACATTTACTTAATCTGCTGGGAACCTACAAAGTGAATAAATGTGAAATTATTTCTACAAGAAACAATTTTTTTTATGATTGTGAAGTGTTTTCCTATCCAGAGTACCAACTTCCGACCTTGAGAAGAGATTCCAGCTCTACCGAAAATCAAACCCCACCTGAACCAGTAATTCTTTTGGGACACCAATCCTTCAAAATGTTACTACAACATCGGGCATGAAGAGAGTTAGCTGCTTCAAAACATCGCCACAACATGGGAAAAGAATTACTTCTTCAATTGTTGAATAGTCTTCCCCATTCACCTATCTGTTCATCTCTCTATGATCCAAAAATTTTCCTAAGAACTTTATTCTCAAAAACTTGTAATCTTTTTTTCCTTCCTTAAAGTAAGAGTCCGTGTTTCGCATCCGTATAATGTAACTGGGAGGATATCAATTTTATAACTTTTATTTTCAGTTACCTTTCTTTTTAGAGAAGTTGGGACGACAAGAGTCCCTGTAATGCATAATACCATGCATTTCCAGAATTCAGCCTATGTTTAACTTTTTTGTGCACTTCATTCCTATTTGTAATTATTGTTCCTAGGTACCCGTACCACTGTATCCAAAGGTGATTTATCTAATTCCCTCGTTAATGCCTCTAGCGCCCCGCTATTGTATAAAGTCCTAACATTCCATGCTCCTAGGAATGTTTGAGCCTTTAGCATGGATTCCCTGAAGTAGTCCCCGCCCGGAGCACCGAATGGGGAATTATTTTACCTCCGGAATATTTTACCCCAATGGAACCCATGTCCGCGTTTCTTGACGATTACATTTTTACGGTGAAAGATCGTTACTCTTTCGACCAAATTTTTGGACTAAAGAGAGATGAGCAGACAGACGAATGGAGAAGACTTACATGACAGTGAAATACATGGTCTTTATAGGAAGCCAGGTATAATAAGAACAGTTAAGTCTCGTAGACTGTGATGGGTAGGACATGTGGCAAGAATGGGAAATAAAATACGTGCATGGAAGCTTCTTGTAGGTAAACGGTAGGGAAAGCGTGTAGTTGGTAGACCAAGAATGAGGTGGGAGATTAGCATTAACCATGATTGGAGAGAAATAGATTATACAGGGAATGATTTGAAAACATTAGCTCAGGATAGGGGTTTATGGAGAGTTTATGTCCGCGCGGCCATGAACCTACGGGTTCAATAGTTCCAGTGAGTTAGTTTTAGTTAGTTAGATACCCGTACCACGACACTGAACGAATTTAACTTCGCTATTGATAGCACGCTAGATCCTCTACTAGAGCCATCGCTGACTGTGGGGTAATGTTTTGCGAATTTCTAAGATTTATGTTGGTATTAAGTTGAATGTTATGTGACGCAGTAATTGGAATTAATACGAGACGTTGGCTTATGAATAATTTAGCACGTGGGTTCCACTGCAGTGCTCTCCTCGTAATGTCATACGGGTTAACGATTTTCTTCAACTGTTTCTTATCGATTGAACCACATGCTCACGCACATGGCCCGCATGCACGCATCCCCTATTATCAATCTTCTCTCCCCTTTTAAATCCCTCAATTCCATAATATTTTTAGATTTTAAAAGTATACTGTCGAATTCACCCAACGGTCTAACAAGGATATGTCGACCATTGCGTGCCGAAACCTACCTTGAAATTACGTCCAGAGGAGTTTTGTGGACATGTCAAGGCCGTGTCCCAAAAAAGTCTGTCATTTTCAACTGCAATGCACAGAAATTGAAACCACAATCCTGAAATGTCAATCCACTGTGCGGAGCAGATGGACTCCCTGCAGGAGTAAGTGTGGAGTGAAGTGAGGCGGGACGCGGTGCGGACAGCAGGTAGTGAGGGTTATCCAATCTACCAATTCAGGTGTTGTATTACTTGCCTATAGTTTAAATGAGAGATTTGGCGCTGGATTTTAGTGCCTTGCTGTCAAAAACGGCAGATAATTTTTGGATATGGCCTTTGTACACCACAACGCTTCTCTGAAAGAAATTTCAAGGTAGGTTTCGGCATCCAGTGGTTGACAGTTCCCTTGAAAGAAATCATATCTTGGCACGAAGCTAAAGCTTTTCCGATGCCATAGGCGAAATAAAATTTCTCGCGGAATTTCGACAAGTTTATGGGACCGGTTTGCCATCAGAATCGTGAGAAATTTGGGTACCTACGTTAAATATCGGTTCCTGAATGACAAAACAACTACAACGATTGGATGATCTGACATACTGACCGAAGATCACCTTATAATAGCTGAATGATCGACTTTGTGAAGGCAGGTGAAGGAGGGGGAAACCCAGAGAAACAGTGGATAGATAAAGTGAGGAGAAACAAGATGAACAGAGACCTCAAAGAAGAATATTCTGAGGCTAGAAATCTGTGGCGGACCAAAATACATTTGGGCTGAAGGATAACTGTAATGTAGAGAAAATTCTTAATAAAAAAAATAATCTTTGTTAATGACATATGTGGATGCAAGGCCTAAAAGACAAATAGGCCAGGCCTTCAAGGCCTGTTTACTTTGTTTTTTTTGAGAAAGCCATTATATTATTATTATTATTATTATTATTATTGTTATTATATTATTATTACTATTATTATTATTATTATTATTATTATTATTATCATTATTATTAATAGTAATCAATAATCAAATAATAGAACAGATAGCACTCTTTAACTATCTTGGTTCAGATATAACATATAGCTATGATTGGGATATACATAATAAATTAAACGGATATCAAATGATGTGGCGGCACCATAAGAAGAACCCTCCGAAAGACTCGAAGAGAAACTCAGATCAGGTTTTATAAAATTATGGCTGTTCTTGTTCTTTTATATGGTCTGAATCTTGGGTACTTACAAAAAAATATATCTCACACATTGAAATGAACATTTTAAGATCCGTAAAAGGATGTACACGCATGGATAGATTCACATAATGAATCAATAGGAAATGAACTGGAGATATTTTCAATACTCGATAAACTAGAAGAGCACAAATACCGATGGAAGAACATTTAGACAGAATGGACAATACAAGATTACCCAAAACGATCAACACCTACAAACTGCATGGAAAAAGATCTTTGGGACGGCCAAGGAAACGATAGACTTGAGACTGGAACAGGTCCCATGACCCTGGAAAGGAAGAAGAGGATTATTATCATTACTATTACTATTATTATTATTATTATTATTATTATCATGATCATTATTATTTATTATTATTATTATTATCATTATTATTTATTATTATTATCATCATTATTATTTATTATTATTATTATTATTATTATTATTATTATTATTATTATTATTATTATTATTATTATTATTATTATTATTATAAACTATTGGTGATAGAGATGACTTTTGGAGGAGGGCTTCTAGAAATTCAAGAATAGACAAAATTAGAAACACTAAAATCAGAGAAATAGTGGATGTTCAAAAATATGTTCTACAAGTTAATGAAGAAAGAAGACTGAAATTATTTGACCACGTAAAGAGGATGTCAGATGACAGGATATTAAAATTTGAAGTGGTGCGTAACAGAAGAACAGTGGGTTCAAGGAGTGCTTAGGAATATTGTGTTGAGATGTTAAACAGAGAGTGATGCAGAGAATAGGGATTTGTGGAGGAGTAAAATCTACAATGAGTTGTGCGAAAACTGCTGTATTGTAGAAAAATTCCTAATAAAGATTGTTATTATTGATATTGTTATTATTGATATTGTTATTATTATTAATATTATTATTATTTTATTATTATTATTATTATTATTATTATTATTATATTATTATTATTATTATATGTAAATGAATTTCATAAGGAGAGCAGGAAAATGTTCAGAATTAGAAAACATAAATAAATACTGTCATAAGAGAAAAAATGAATATTAGGTATTCAATAGTAGATTACATAAAATACAAGCAATTAAATTGGTATGGACATGTACGACGAATGCAAGAAGAAAGGTTACCCAGAAGAACATTGGAATGGTATCCACCTGGAAGAAGAAGAAAAGGAAGATTTCGAAACCCGTGGATGCAAAAAATATGAACTCGAATGAGAACAAGAGGACTGGAGGGCATGGAGTGGATGGAGAGAGACGAGTGGAGAAGGAAAATAAAACTGTAGGCACAGAAAATGTGGAACATTAAAAATATGTTTGTAAATAAAAATTATGGTTGGTTGGTATCTATGTTGAACACTTGATAATGAAATCATTCGCTCTCTTGCACTCCAATATTTAGCAGAAAGGCTGGTCTCTTCTACAAAAGCTGGACAACGGAGGAGATGGTTTTCTTTCCATATCTTCATTTAAATTGCAAAAAGGGCATTTAGGTGAATCTGTTATGCCAAGTCAGTGTAGGTGTTATTCAGGAAGTCATGCCCCGTTAGCAGTCTGAATGTTGCTACTGCAGATTTTCTTAGGAATTTTTTTGGACCAAAGAGAGATGAACAGATAGGAGAATGGAGAAGACTACTTAACAGTGAACTACATGGTCTTTATAGGAAGTCAGATATAATAAGAACAATTAAGATATAATAAGAACAGCTAAGTCTCGTAGACTGCGGTGGGCAGGACATGTTGCACGAATGGGGAATGAAAGAGATGGATATATATATATATATATATATATATGTGTGTGTGTGTGTGTAATAAGAATTATTATTATTATTATTATTATTATTATTATTATTATTATTATTATTATTATTATTATTATTATTATTATTATTATTTACCGAAGAAAATAATGGAATGGACACCATCAGGAACGAAAAGGAAAGGAAGACCAAATCTCCAAGGGATTAGAGAAACTTTGAAGGACTGGGAAATAGAGGAAAAAATGTGTTACAATAGAGACGAATGGAGGAAAATTACTCGTATAAAGGGAAATTGAAAGAAATCATTGGTGCCGGAAAAATGTATCAACTTTGTTAAAACCGGAAATATATTATTATCATTATTATTATTTTGTAGAAAAAGTGAATGTAACAAGATTACAAAAATCAGCTTTTAACTATAAGCCAAGAGGTTCAATGAACGTAGGAAGGCCAGTGAAAAATTGATCAAAACAACTGTGAGGCGGAACAAGGTAATTTAACTAGCCCGTGAAGTGAAGAAGAATAAGATTTTTATTTATTTAGCTGGCTTCACAATGTTTCACATCTTCTGCGCCGAATTAATCCACTGTCATTCTTCTCCACTTCTGTCTGTCATTCGAATCTCCACAGTACAATCCTTTTCCCCCCCCCATGCTGCTCAAAAACCATCAATCTACGTTATTTTTCCGTCCTGTTCATTTTCCAGCAGCTGGCACCCATTCTAAAATCATCTTGGGAATCTATCTAAAGTCCTTCCCGGAGAACTTGCTGCTTGGGTTTTTTCATTGAACCCACGACCCTCTGTACCAGAGGTAAGGAACATGACCATTAGTCCACTGCGGCGCCGACTTTCTTATGAATGCATGTGTATGTCGTATTGGAGGTGAACTCAAATTGTTTTGTTTTTAATGTTTGATTGATGCATAATTCGATAATCAGACTGTTGTTACAGTTATGTCAATTTGTTAATGCTACGCTTGAGTTCTTCTAGATTTTCTGGTAAAGTTGGCACACACACAATTTCTTTTGTCAGATAATAGAGAAACTTCGGGTAATTTGGACCCCTGTTTGAATTTGTTGTTTTTCTTCTTTTAATTAAGGGATTTGAATTTTGTTTAATTACAGTGACTTTAACTCATGCCCCCCAAATGGGAGTCAATGACATTTCAATGATTTTTTATTTACAACCAATCACAGTCGTGTTACGCATCGCTCTTTATCGATTTCTCTTTATCAGCTCCTGCTTTAGTGATAAAGAAAGCTCCTCCTTTTTAATGTTCTGAACAGGTCAAAGCATTATTTTTCTCCAACAAATGCATTGAATATAGCAAATAATGAAAAGAATTCCTTGATTTTACTGAGTTGTTTACTAAAAAATAAATGAATAACCCATAATATTGATTATGATATATATATATATATATATATATATATATATATATATAGTTTGCTGTGTTTCATTATTTCTCCACTTGGGTGCACTCTTACAATATTGCGATCTTATTTGGCAATAAATAATATGATCAAGCAGCAGTGAATGAACATAACCTCACATTTCTGATTTGTTTTCAAACATCGCCGTTTACATTAAATATATAAACATTTTAAAAGAACTATAGTTAAACAATGATTTGTGAGTAAACAGCTTAATTTTATTCGTTAAATAGTCCTAACAAATGCCACTCTTGATTTCCAAATTCTCTAGATAAATTGGAAATCACTCGTGGCATTACTTATGATTATCATTAGTGTTGTAACTATGAAATAACATTATTTTATTCAAGTATGGAAACATCTTCATAATCTTTAAACTTTTTTACATTATAAGAAAGGTCCACTTTAACCTCCATATTCGGATAAAGTGGACCCCAGAGTCCACCTTAGCTTTCAGTCTATTTTTAAGTTTATTTACTCTATTAATTTATACAGACAGGCACAGATTAATCTGAAAATATTATGACTGATCATTTATAAAAAAAAGTTGATATTTATTTAATCTTCTTCTTCTACTACAAGGTTTAGGCTATGCAGCCTGTTCCGGCGAAGTTAAATGTGGAGTCCATCTTCTACGTGGTCGGCCAATATCTCTTGTTCCTCTGGGATTATACAGGGAGGTTCTTTTTGGTATTCTTTCGTTGTTCATTCCCATTAAGTGTTCTGTCCATTTCTCATTATTTTCGCTGATTTTATCTTCAATTTTATATATATTTAATTCTTCTCGTATAGTTTTATTCCTTATTCTATCCGCTCTTGTGTATCCTTTCACATTACGTAAAAATAGCATTTCTGCAGTCTGTATCCTGCTTTTATCCCTTGATTTCATTAACCAATTTCACTTCCATACAACAACAAAGGAACAGCCATTGTCTTATATAATTTAAGCTTCGTATCTTTCCTTGTTTTCCGACCTAAGGTTCTTTTTATGGTTCCACAAATAGCCTGAAATTTATTTACTTTCTTTTCTATATATTTATTTTCTCTATAAGTTATATCACATCCTAAATATTGGAAATGTGATATTTTTTGTATTATTTTGTTATCCAGTACAATTGTTTATCTAATTCCATATTTACCAATAAATGCTATTACTTTTGACTTATTTATTGATATTTTACAGTTATATCTATTGCCAATTAATTTAAATTTGTATGCTAACATTTTGAGTTCATTTTCAGATTCTGTTAGAGTACAACATCGTCTGCGAATAATAAAGCATTTATTTTATCTTTATTATCAATTAATATTCCTTCATTAGATTAAACCCTTCTTCCATTCTTTTAGGATATCGTCCATATTAATATTAAATAATATAGGTGAAAGTGAATACGCTTGTCGTACTCCTTGGTTTATTTGAAAAAAAAAGTATTATTTTTAGTCAGCTGTGAGTCAATACAAATATTTGTTCCACAGTACAAGCTCTTAACAGTTTCTATAATCTGAATAGGGAGGCCTTTTTTCTTTTAGGATATTCCACAATATTTCACTGTTTACTCGATCAAATGCCTTATCTAAGTCTATAAATAGCAAATGTGTTTCTAGGTTTTTTTCTTGTCTTTTGTTTATTATCTGATTCAGGGCAAATACGCCATCGGTACAAGATGTACCTTTTCGGAACCCGTTTTGTTCTTCTGCTAGTGTTACTTCAGCAATTTGTTGTAATTCGATTTGCTATTATTCTAGCATAGATTTAATATCCTCTATTTAGGAGGGCAATGCCTCTGTCATTATATGGTTGGTTTCTTTCTCCTTTCTTGTAAATTGGTTTTACTATACCTTGCCTCCATGCTGCTAGTATATTATGATTCTCCGAACACATATTAAGAAAATTCAAGAATCTTAATTTAAAGAATATATCTGCATATTTAATTAGTTCTAAATTGATGTCATCTGGTCCGCTAGCTTTTCAATTATTATCTGTTAATTTGAGCGATTCTTCCAGTTCTTCCATTTGTATTTTATCAAGTTTTCAAATTCTCATATTTTGGTTCTTCTTCGTTTCATTCTCGTTCTACCACAGGTCTCTGAAATATTCTATCCAATGTTCTTCTGATATTGATGTAGGTATACATGCAGCTCCTTTTTCTGATTTATTTAAATATTTAATTGTTCTCTAAGCAGTCCTTTGTCGTCCATGTAGATCATGTTCTAGATTAGATACATGTCGATCCCAACTGTCTTGTTGGGATTTCCTAACAATTTTCTTTGCTGCTTCCTTTCTTTTGTTATAATATATTTCTTTTGTTTCTTCAGTTTTATTTTGTAAATATTGTAAATATTCTTCCTTCGTTTCCTCTATTACTGTTTTAATTTCGTCATTCCATATTCTTAGTCCTCTCTTCTTACAATTTTTCCTTCTTAATCCTAGAACTTCGTATGCTGCTTTCTTTAGAGCCCAATCGATGTTGCTCCATTCCTCTTCTACATTATTATTTATTTATCTCTGTAATATATATTGAGATAATCTATTTGCATACAACTTTCTTATACTTTCTTCTTGTAATAAATTCACTATATATGTTTCTTCATTGTAAATTTTTCTTGTTGTTGGTTTCCTCCATCTTTCTAATACTTTTATATTACATGTCAAGAGAAAATGATCTGTTCCTACATCGAAACCTCTATATACTCTTACATCTGTGACCCAGGGTATCAATTTTCTGTTTACCAAGAAATAATCAATAATTGATCTTAATCCTCTAGCCGACCAGGTGTACTTATGTATTTCTTTCTTTCTAAAATATGTGTTAGTAATTCTGTATCCATTAAATATTGCAAATTGTCGAAGTTCTTTTCCACTATCATTTTCTATTGTCTCTCCTTGTGTACCAATTATATCAGGTATAGGATGGCACCCTATTATTCCATTAAAATCACCTCCAATAACTATATAATCATTTTTGTTTATTTTATTCACTACTTTTTGAAGTTCTTTATAAAATTTTTCAATTTTTTTCTTTTCTCCCTTGTTCTGGTGCATATATACCTATTATTGTCATATATCCTCTTTGTATTTTAAACCTGACAATAATTATTCTTTCTGATATAAAAGTATAGCTATGTATCTTCTTCCTCCAAATGGGGTCTATCATCATAGCTACTCCAGGTATTTATTTAATGTTTTGAAAAATTATTGTTGATTATAAAATTCACACGTCATTCAACTGCAGAAACCGACGGTCTTTGGGTTTAGTAAATTACAAGGTTCCATCCATAGTAATTCTGCCCGAAGGCAGGTCCTTCACTGCAATCATAGCATTTTCATGCTGTGCTTGCAGCTTTACTAGAGAATTCTGTAGGTGTGGTAGCTTCCCGTTGCTTTCCACACCGGTGAAGGATGATGGTGATAATGATAAGGATGATGATGATAAAGATGATGGCCATATGATTTCGGGGACCGTTTGGGCCTTAAAGTTTTCCTGACATTTGTCTTACAGGTGAGGAAAAACCCCGATAAAAACCTCACCCAGAAAAACTGCCCCGACCGGGGACCGAACCCGGGCCCGCTGCGTGACAAGGCAGCACGCTACCTCGAGACCACAGCGGTGGACATTACAAGGTTATTAAATAAAATTAATTAAGTGAATGGTTTTTACAGATAGCTTCCTCATTGGTAAAATATACGTATTCGTGTAAAGTGGACCCAGAACCGAATTCCTTTGTTTAATTATTTTATACAGCCACCATGTCACTTAATATCAAACCAAACCCGTCAGTATATTAAAACAGCATCCACATATTATAATATATTTAAGAGTTTTTTTTCAACATTTGTAATATTCAATAGCAAAAATTAAGAATTGATTCTTAGCTTGAAAAACTTTTAAAGTGGTCATTTTCATAAATATCACAAATAGACCCTTCTTCGCACAAAGGATAAAGGAAACTGGCCTTGAACCCGTCAAAGTTGATGAGGGGAAGAAGTTAAAATATTTTCTGTTCCAGATCAGCACCAATTAAAGAAGATATTAACAGGGTTCACATTACCCGAACTTCCCTATAATAATAATAATAATAATAATAATAATAATAATAATAATAATAATAATAATAATAATAATAATAATTGTTCTTGTATTGTAAGCCTATGTTTTCCCTTTACAGAGATTTAGGCGCTCTCCCCCTACAGGGAAGAATTTGAACCATACTAATTTAGTTACACTTGTTTCCGTATAGATGTCATTTTGAGTGGTCCGTGGTCAGCGTTCCGCCTCATACTGACATCTAGGAAACCAAGGTAGTACTAGGAAGGGAAAATTCGATAAATTTTGCTTAGAGGCCTTTTCATTCAGGCTTAAGGATTTTTTACGAGCCTGAAAATCTTCAGACTCGGGACCCACGGCTTAAAGTCCCTCCAGGAGGACTTGCTCCTTAGATTTTTCCGTCCTAAAATATCCATGGACCCCGGCCGGGTTTGAACCCGCGACCCTCGGGACCAGAGACAAGGAGCATAACCACTAGTCCACCGCGGCCGACTAATAATAATAATAATAATAATAATAATAATAATAATAATAACAACAATAACAACATCAATGCTTTATTTAAGCTGGCAGAGTTAAGGCCACAAGGTCTTCTTTTCCACTCAACCAGCGAATAATAGAATCATACAAAAATAACTATTAACTAACTCATCGGCACAAAACCATGATTTCCTATTTTATCTGTCAAAATATGCAAATTGTATCATTTGCAGTTTCTACGTAATGCTTTAAGAAAATAGTAGGGACACGATATAATATAGTTTAAGAAAATTAGTTATAATTTCTCAGTCTTTAAAAAAAAACAGAACCTGTCTATAGATTCATGACAGTCTGACAGTTGACTGTAAGGTAAAAAAAGGAGTTATAACCCCCTTCTCCTGTCGACCCTTTTTAAAAGTCAGCCCCGAGGTAACGAAGGTCTATGGAAAGACTTCATCTGGCTGTTTTGAAAGGAACAAATTAAGTAGGGTTTCTTAACACGTACGTGAGAAAGTTTGGTATTAAAGGATGTATATTTACGTTGAAAAATACATAAAATGTTATATAATATCCCAACATACAGCAATTCCTGTTTTTTTTTGACATATTAGCTTTAATAGTATATTTTTTTCTTTTATCCATTGACAATGTCTGAAAGTAAATCGAAAGTAATGGCAATTCAACGGGAAAGACCATATAAGGTGTAAAATCAGTATTAATAACAGTATAACACGACAGGTGAAAAACTTTGGGATGCAATGTATCATATTGCCAGAAGAAAGATATTAATATTAAATTAAATAGCAGCATACAACTATTCACCAGGAAGAACAAGAAGTTTAGGAAGATCAAAGAAAAGATGGAAACAGCAGCAATTGAGTCGGAACAGGATAGTAAATAAGCCTAAACCGTGACGAAGAACAAGATTAAATAAATTTTACAGAATATGTGGCACTATAAAACGGAAATTCAAAAATAAAACATTGAGGAGTACACAATTAAAATTTTACAAAATTATGGTGGTGCCTGTCTTAACATATGCAAGTGAGAATTGGACTCTTAACCGTTTAGACAGAAGAAAAATAGAAACTGCAGAAATTAAGTTGTTACGTTCGGTAGCAGGTGTGACAATTTCGGACAGAAAAAATTAAGATATTAGAAAATACTTAAATAATTTTAATTTAACAAATAGAATTGACAATATGAGAAACGACTTGTATGAACATGTTAAAATAATGCCTACAGATAATATCACTCGGCTGTTATTAAAGTACAAACCAATAGAACATAGAAGTGTTGGACGCCCATTTACTAGATGGGAATTCATTAAATCTCACTTGATGTGAAAACAGGTCAAAAGCCTAATTGCATGATGTAGAAGTAGTAGTAGTTTTTTTATCCATAATTTTGCCACATGATCTCAACAATTCTGTTTTATCGAATCCTTCTTACAAAGTGTTTCCTATTCTTCATAGTTTACTGTAGTCGGCCGCAGTGGGTTAGTGATTGTGTTTCCTTGCTTCTGAGGGACGCGGGTTCAAATCCGGACGTGGTCGATGTATTTTTAGGGTGGAAAAGCCTAAGGAATAATTCCTCCGCGAGGGACTTTAAGGCGTTGGGTCACGAGTCTGGATATT
The DNA here is from genome assembly GCA_030220185.1 of Diploptera punctata. Classification (NCBI taxonomy): domain Eukaryota; kingdom Metazoa; phylum Arthropoda; class Insecta; order Blattodea; family Blaberidae; genus Diploptera; species Diploptera punctata. The sequence goes on along the minus strand of JASPKZ010001256.1, from coordinate 81,538 downwards.
TTCTTCTTCTTCCTTTCCAGGATTAGGTTAATGCGACCTGTTCCGGTCTCAAGTCCATCGTAGTATTTGCACTTGAGACTTCTAAGTAATATTTTTTTTTACTTGGATGGGTTATCAGCCCAACCGCAAAACCCCCAGCCTGGAGGACCAGAGTTGAATTTCGGAGTTGTCTTTCTCCTAGACAGACTGCCTTACAAGGCTACAGAGCTCTGTCTGCTGAGAGCATCTGGTTTTATGGCGCCAGAAACTCGCCATTCACCCTCCATCTTCAGTAAAAACAGTCCCACCACGTGAAGGTAGATGGAAGGGTTTGGTAAAGAGAGGCTATATTTTGCGCTATTTGGAGCCTTTTATGGAGTCTGAGAGCTCATCCTCAGATCCGCCTCAATCATTATCTACCCTCTAGGAGTTTTCAGACTCGTAAAAGAAGCACAAGATTGAATAAAAATGCCTCTGTGAAAAATTTACCGACCGACGTTTCTCATTCAGTAATAACTTGGTTATCCATTATATATTTCATCGAGGTGTTGGGCCGATCCTTGTCACTTGCTGACATCTATGGGTAAATGAACGTAACTAAAATAACTTGGTAAATATGTTCCCATTAAAGAGCGCCTTAATCCTTGCACACGGGAGGAAAGGGCTTAAGAATAATCTTTTACTGTTTCATTTCCTATCTTCGGTTTCACCACTCCTAGCCAGCAGGTGGACCAGGTAGTCCAGAACCACCCAAACAATTGAAACATGTTTTTGACTTTCCAGGGCCTATTCCAAGTTTTGACAGTCACGGAGGTCTAGTGGTTATGTTCCTTGTCTCTAGTCCCGAGGGTCGCTGGTTCAAACCCGGCAAGGCTCGATGGGTTTTAGAATGCAAATATGCAAGAGACAAGTTCTCCCGAATGTAAAGATTTTTAGGCTCGTAGCAAGTTTGAATAAAAAAGCATCTGTGCAAAATCCATACATCCAAGTAATACCTTAGTTGCCTACTAGGTGGTCTCATTGAGGCGATGTGCTAACCACATGCCACTCGTTGATATCTGCAGGTAAATAAGCGTAACTAAATTAGCTTTAAGAAACATCCGCTAGGGAGTACCCGTGTCCTCACGCAGGACGTATGGAGTAAATGCATACATACTACAAGTTTTACAAATTATACTAATCTTTCCCCATAGAAAAGACTACAATGAGTTTCACTCGACTTGCGGGCCGGTAGCGTGGACAGCGCGAGTTGACGACACAATGCTAGCAGTCACTTTTTCCCGCTATCGGCTGCAGGTCGAGTGAAACTCACTGTATTTCTGCATTACCACAATGAAAATTTCCACCAGAACCATGCCAAGCATAAGACTTTATAATCTAGCAGTTTACCTATCGAGGAGAAGATGGGTGGGCTTTGTTGAAGGACCCAACATGAGTGATCGACAAAAGCTCCAGTTAACGTCATGAAGCGTTTATATATAACTAACTGGCACTACGAACCCATAGGTTTATGGCCGCGTGCACATAAGCCCTCCACACAACCCAATCCTGAGCTAATGATTTTCAGACATCCCCTGTATAATTTACTTCCCTCAAATCATGGTTAATGCTATTGCCTCACCCACTGGGCGTTTTCCCTCTGGTTTTCCTACAAGAAGCTTCCTTGGCCTACTTTCATTCCCCATTCGTGCCACATGCCCTGATCATCGCAGTTTACGATACTTAACTATTCTTATTATATCATGTAGCTTACTGTTAAGTAGTCTTTTCTATTCGCTTGTCCATCTCCCTTTGGTCCAAAATAAATTCCTGAGAACTTTATTCTCAAATACAATCTTTTCTCCTCCCATATAACTGGGAGAATAAGTTTTATATAATTTCAGTTTAACGTTTTTTTTTAGAGAAGTTGGGACACGAGTCCCTGTATTGCATAATAGCATGCATTTCCAGAATTGAGGCAGTGTTTAATTTTTTTCTACACCTCATTCCTAATTAACTAGCTAACTCACTGGCTCTGTCGAACCCGTAGGTTCAAGGCCGCGCGGACATAAGCTTTCCATGCATCCCTATCCTGAGCTAAAGTTTTCCAATAATCCCTTGTATAATCTACATCCTTCAAATCATGGACAATGTTATTCTCCCACCTCATTATTGGTCTATCAACTAGGCGTTTTCCTATTTCTAATTATTGTTCCTAGGTAATTTTAATTCTGCCAGTTTTCCAAATTTTCTCTATTTGTTAAGTTTACATTCCCATAATAATTTATTCCTTCGTGACACCATATAATGTCAATTCATACAAAGAAAATTCTCCAATCCCCCTGTTTATTTCCCACGAATCATGTGCTATATTTTGAATTCGATTTTTTTCCCCTCTACCTGTAGCCGTTAACGCTCCTGAAGTCTGACATGAAAAAGTTTTAGATTCATGTACATATACGTACAAAGCAAGATAATTTCTAATAGTAGTTAGTGTATTGGAAACTCCTACCTTTCCAGATACGTACTCCGCTTCTGTATATATACAAAGCGTTGATTTTTTCTCAGTTTGAAACTTCATTTCACTCGAATTTGAAACATTCGAAATAATTTTTTGCTAACACTCACACTCAACACTTCACTTATTGTTAAAACATTCGAACCCGAAGAAATGAAAAATGAGTCATTCACTTGTTTTGTTTTAACTCCGCGTCTCACATGTTGGAGCGGTTTGTCATTGTTAGAAAATTGAACTTGTTTCTTTCTTTCCACAAGGCGAAATGTGGAATGTAGAATGGGAAACGTTGAAAAGCCAAGCTAGGGAGCTGATATTCTATCTCTTTCACTCGTATCCCCACCACCATTTCTTCACCTATCTGCTAATCGCAACACCACCAACGCCAGCTAGTGGCTACCTAGAGAACTAAATTAAATAAAGAAAATCAGTTGAATTTCAGGTAAGTCTAATTGATGGCAGAACGGAAGTTATGATTGCTGGTTAAAGTAATTTAACGTCAGTTTGTCAGAATACCAGTATTCCCAACCTTCTGAAGTAGGGGATCTTCCTTGAAAGACATTACATTTCAAACGACTCTTAATACGCTCTGCACATTGAAGAAAACGTAAATACTATAGGCCCTATGACATGTTATGTTTCTATCTTTATTTGTTTCCTTAGTGCAGCGGTTCCCAAACTTTTTCGACTCGCGAACCCCTTCCACAACGAACTGAGTTGGGTGAACCACAGACTTTATACATACAGTAGACATGCATACAATTTAATTCTAATCAAAATGTTTGTAACTTAAATTAACTTAACCCTTACGGTTAAAACAAAGTTTCTCTAGTTACGGCTTACAAGTTACACAACGTGTAGGATTAGTTGCAATAATAAATACAACAGTTTTCATAAGTGAGTGATTTCCAATTTTATCTAGAGAATTTGGAAATCAAGAGTGGCATTTGTTAGGACTATTTAACGAATCATTATTTAAATATAGTTATTTTAAAATATTTATATATTTAATGTAAACGGCGATGTTTGAAAACAATCGAGAAACGACTGGTACGCTTCATTTGTTTCTTTTGTTCATCACTGCAACCAGATCATATTATTTGTTGCCTAAGGATCGCAATATTGTAACAATGCATCCTAGTGGAGAAATGTATAACCAACATTATATGTATTAATGAATTTCTGATGTCCTATGATTAAATATGTCAAGTATATTTTTCTGCAACGTTATTTCCTGCAAAATAATTCGTTTAAGAAAGTGCAAACAGTGGTTTCTTTTTTTGATGGTACAATCAATTGCTACAAATGTTTTTATATTATCTCCCGCATGCGCTATCTGCTGAGATTCATGCACTGTATCTGGTAGCCGTATTTCTTTGAGAGTCAGTCACTGCAAAATAATTCTATGACCTGTTCAGAATGTTAAAAAGGAGGAGCTTTCTTTAATATGGTAAACTTTGGTTGATAAATTCGAGGCGAAACACGACTGTGATTGGTGTAAATAAAAAATCATTGACATGTGATTGGTCATTGCCTCCCATTTGGGGCATGAGTTAAATAGTCATAAATAATGCCACGAGTGATTTCAAAATTATCGATAAATTCACGGCTCACGAAGTGAGGAGTAAATTTATCTAGAGAATTTGGAAATCAAGAGTGACATTTGTTAGGACTATATAACGAATAAAATAAGCTGTTTTCTCACAAATCATTATTTAAATATAGTTATTTTAAAATATTTACATATTTAATGTAAACGGCGTTGTTTGAAAACAAATGAGAAACGATTGTTATGCTTTATTTGTTCATCACTGCAACCAGATCATATTATTTATTATCAAAGGATCGCAATATTGTAAGAATGCACCCTAGTGGAGAACAATATAGGTTATTAATTAATTGTTGATGTCCTATGATGTAAATATGTCAATTATATTTTTCTGGAACGTAAATACCTGGGAAATAATTTAAGAATGTGCAAAGAGTGGTTTCTTTTTTATGGTATAATCAATTGCTAAAAATATTTTATATTATATTCCGCAAGTACTATCTGGTAACATTCGTGCACTGTATATACAATCTGGTAGACACTTGCAGTCACTTGAAAATAATGCTATGACCTATTCAGAATGTTAGAAAAGAAGAGCTTGATTTTAAGGTGATAAAATTAAATTGATAAAATCGAGGCGAAGAACGACTGTGATTGTTTGTAAATAAAAAATCATTGAAATGTGATTGGTCATTGACTCCCATTTGGGGCATGAGTTAAATAGTCATTGTAATTACTCACCTTTTTCTTGGAATTCAGTGAAAAGGTTACGCCTGCTTTCCATGGCACAGAACTTTGAAGTCAGGAACCACAGAAGTTAAAAATAAAGTCTCAAATCACTTTCAGCACAAAGTCTGTTTCTGTATTTATTTTTTAGATATGCTTATGAAGAAAACGACTTTCCACACAAATATGTGGATGAAAAGGGTAACAAAGCAGCTTTATTCGCTAACACTGACCACTCCTTTAAACTTAACCAAAAACCAATTAATTACAACGATTTATAACTTTTCTGTAACTGAAAATTAGTGGAAATTTCGAGAAACTGCTCATATTCATTTACGCTTAATGTAGATTCTAAAATTGTTGACTCTTCGAAGGGATTGCGAATCTTATTATTATTATTATATTATTATTATTATTATTATTGTTATTATTATTATTATTATTATTATTATTATTATTATTATTATTATTATTATTATTATTATTATTATTATTACAATGGGGCAGAAATGTGAGAAACAATAATAGATTTAACTTCGAAACCCGCCATTACGGAAAAGTTTTGGCGAACCCTTTGAAATATTTTGCGAACCCCTTGGGGGTTCGCGAATCGTAGGTTGGGTAACGATGCCTTAGTGTAACCTCTCCTTTTAGCGAAGGAATTAGACTATTGAGATTGCTCTCACGAAGAGATTTAAAAAAAACAGATCATCACTGATCTATCTAAAAGGCACCGAAAATCACTGATTAAATTGTGTATAATGTTCACAAAATTATTGGGCGAATACAATAATTGGGGTTTGAAAATAAATTTAGAAAAAACATTTTATATGGGATGTGGAGTAGAAACTGACGATTTAATATTAGAAGATCAGAAGGGGTATATTAAAAGATGTGAAGAATTCGAGGATTTGGAGATAAAAGTAGATGAAGAGTAGTCAAGAAAGTGACATTAAGAAGAGAATAAATAATGGTAGAACAAAAACAGCAGTGTTAATTGGTGTCCTGTGGAACAGACATATAACCAGTAAAAATATATTACGAATATATAGGCGTAATTAAAAAAAAAGAGAAGTATTGTCATATATGGAGCTGAAGCATGGAACTTCAACAAAAACTTATGTCGATGGAAATGGATTCTGAGGAAGCAGTAAGACGTTCAAAATACAAAAAATAAGAAATAAAGTCATACGAGAAAAAAATGAATATTAAATATTCAATAGTAGATTGTAAAATATACAAGCAATTAAATTGGTATGGGCATGTACGGCGAATGCAAGGCGAAAATTTGCCCAGAAAAACATTGGAATGGTGTTCATCTTAACAAAAAAATGAAGATCACGAAACTCATGGATACAAGAAATAAGAACTAGAATGAGAACAAGAGGACTGGAGGACATGGAGTGGATGGGAAGAAAAATAAAACTTAGGCACAGAGAAATGTGTAAACATTGAAAATATGTTTATATGTCAGGAAACTGTAAAGCTCAAACGGCCCCTGAACATCATGTGGCCATCATAATCATCATCACCATTTCGCAATATTTACATAGTACGAATGTGTGTGAGAATGGTGTGATTCGTCTTAATACTGCGTTGTCTCGGAGGAGGCCCGGATAATGAGCTGATTTCTCATTCGGGGAGACCATCCGTGCCCTTGTGTGGTCAAAAAAGTATTTTGCGATCCATATTTAAAAATCCCTCTCTTAACAGGTAGTGCCGCTATAAGGACCGGGTGGCGTGTGGCACGTAAAAGTACCTAAAAGATGAGAGCTTAAACTACGTCAATGGAATCATCATCATCCGGTATCATGGCAGCTGCCGCCGTCTTCCGGAAACCAAACGTCATTACTCTCTGTCCATTCATTGATCTTCCTCCAATCCTCTGATATCACTGGTCGACAAGGTTTTCTTCAGAAGAAATCTGATTAGCGAATCTAGTGCATTTTTTCATACTGAATTCAGATATGTAGTCAGAATTTTTCCATCAGGCACAGTTTTTTTGTGACAGCTACTTTTTAAAAATTGATTTTAGCATTCACTTTGACCTGTCATAGGAACCTTTACCTTACATGTAGCGATTTTATTCAAGCTGTATTTAAGGACTGTCTCTGATGAGCACGGTGAGCGTTTTCATCAGCAAATTTCCACAATGGAAAAGAGGTACCAAGGCAAGTGGAGTTCTAATATGCTGGCTGACTACTGTTGGACCAAGAAGAGAGATGTTCCAGATGCAAAATATGCCCGAAAATCACTATCTACCACTTTCTAGGTAAGTCAGAATGAGTTAGAGTTAGATGGATTTTATTAAAAATTATAAAAATGTAAATGAATATCGCAGAAAACTCTTGCCTGATAGGAAGAAACTGAAATGATATTTAAATTCAGGATCAAAAATACTTCTAAAATCTCATATTTTTAATCTGGCGAAAGGAAAAAAGTTCATTTTTGTCGACCAGTGTATTCATTGCCGCATGTACCCCTTCTATCCAAGTTTTCTTCGATCTTCCTCCCTTCCTCCTTTCCATTGGGATCCATTTCATAACAATTTTAGGCAATATTTGCTCTGGCATTCTTTGACATGGCCATGCCACTGTAATCTTTTTGGAATAGTTATATGTGTGTGTATATATATATCACACTTGTGAGTGTGGTTAATGCTCTAGCGGCCGCAATTTTGTTTCATCGATACTAGAATTAAATGTAGCAATTAATTAAATAAAGTAATATCGAGTTCGTTAACCAGCAAAAGAGTTCACCTGACACGAAACTAAAGAAATCGCTCTAGCGGTCGCAATTTGTTTCACAAAGAGTTTCAGTATATGCTTTTAAAATAAACCGAGGAAGTCATGTTCCAAAAATTACCGAAATCGGATCATTATAAGTAAGGGTTTACCTGAAACATAAAAAATACAAATAGACTCTAGCAGCCCCATGTTTGGTTTCTCACAAAGTATAACCACATATTTAATTAACTCGTAAATTGGCAGTTTATCCTATAAGATACATTAAGAAAGTAATGGAAAAATGAATGGATTTGCTGTAAAACCTCGTTATTCGCGGTTCTCTTATTGGCATTTTCATTATTGGCGGGTTAAAAAATCGCGATACAGTTCCTGTATTCGGGGTTAGAAATGTATTTATTGGCGAATCCAGTCGGTATATTAGGAGTATTAGTATCCTTTATTAACGCATCAGCAACTTTTTTACTGCAGGCACGTGCCAAGGCGACTTTTACAGAGAATTATTCAAACCAAATGGATAAATTAATATGAAAGTAAAATAAACCTTATTGTCACTAAGCCTAAAGTTCGTTGTTAAAAGACAACGTATTTCACGTGCTGCTATGTCCGTTGATAAATGACGCCCTCGCCACGATCGGAGTTTTGTTGTTTGAACTTGTCATTCGTTGTAATAATTTTCATTGAATAACACGTGTATCTTCTGCTTTGTTTCCAATTTATAATGTAGAGTAAAAGGAAAGAGAATTAGTTTGCCAAGCGGAAAAAAGTAGAGTTGCCGCTTAAATAAAAAAATAAAAATATAAATGCTTGACCGTTTACGCGTTGGCGAGTCATTTGTGTCTGTATCACGCTGTTTCAATGCTAATGAATTAACTACGATTCATAAAGAAATCCGAAGACAAAATAAGGAATTCTATCGCTGAATATCAATCTAAATTGAAAGACCTTTTAGAAGCGGCAAAACAAGAAAAAGTTACTAACTTCTTTAAACCCTTGCATAAGCCAGGCAGTAATAATGAATAGGAATTGTTCAAAATCCCTCATTAATTGATTTTATTTTTACTATTTAACTCATGCCCCAAATGGGAGTCAATGACCAATCACATTTCAATGATTTTTTATTTACAACCAATCACAGTCTTGTTTTGCCTAAAATTTACCAACTAAAGTTTATCATAATAAAGAAAGCACCTCCTTTTTAACCTTATGAATAGGTCATAGCATTATTTTGCAGTGACTGACTCTCTGAGAAATACGGCATGAATGTCAACAGAAAGGGAATGCGAGAGATAATATAAAACTTTGTAACAACTGTTTATACCACAAAAAAAACCACTGTTTGCACTTTCTTAAACGAATTATTTTGCAGGAAATGACGTTGCAGAAAAATATAATTGACATATTTACATCATTGGACATCAGAAATTATTTAACACCTATTAGGTTGGTTATAAATTTCTACACTAGGGTGCATTCTTACAACATTGCGATCCTTTGGCAATAAATAATATTATGATCTGGTTGCAGTGAGAACAAGAAAAGCAAATGAAGTGTACCAATCGTTTCACATTTGTTTTCAAACATCACCGTTTACATTAAATATATAAATATTTTAAAATAACTATAGTTAAATAATGATTTGTGAGTAAACAGCTTAATTTTATACGTTAAATAGTCCTAACAAATGCCACTCTTGATTTTCAAATTCTCTAGATAAATTGGAAATCACTCGTGGCATTACTTATGATAATTGTTATTTTATTTTGGAACCTTGGAACATATCCCCTACAAACCCATACAAATTAGCATTTCACGGTTTCTCTATTCGCGGCATATTTGCGGAACATCCCCTGCGAATAAGAAGCTTTTAGTGTACAGGGTGGACCGCTCGAATGGACCTAATTTCAATTGCTTGTTACTGGCAAACGGTTGAAGATAGAAACTTAAAACAACGTTCATATTACAGAAAAACTCACCAAGTTTTGATATCCAGATCACCACATCTCTATATGAGCCCCAGCAGTCACTGTGACGATATCAAAGCGATGAACAATTTCTTGCCAAGTACGTTGGAGTATGTCTTCTGGAATGTTCTCAATAGCCTCTATGATGCGCTCACGAAGATCACGAAGGTCTTTGACTGGGGTGGTGTAAACTTTATCTTTGACATAGCCCCAGAGAAAGAAATCCAGTGGTGTTAAATCGGGAGATCTCGGGGGCCACGCGATTGGTCCTCCCCTACCAATCCAACGGCCAGGGAAAATGTTGTCCAAAGTCGTACGAACTTCATTGGACCAGTGGGGAGGAGCACCATCTTGCTGGAAAACGATGTTAGGCTGCAGTTGTTCAATTTGTGGAAAGAAGAACTGCTCCAGCATGTCAAGATATGTGGTACCACGAACAGTTTTCTCGGCGAAGAAAAACGGTCCAATGACCTTATTATGTGACAAACTGCACCAAACATTCATCTTCGGACTATCACGAACATGCTCTTGAATAGCGTGAGGATTCTCCGATCCCCAGATCCGCACATTATGCCGGTTTACCTTGCCTGACAAATGGAAAGTGGCTTCGTCCGAGAAGAAAATCTTGGTCATGAAGTCAGGATCAGCGCCGAGACGGTCCAGCATCGTATTGGCGAATTCCACTCGTTTCGGCATGTCATTCGGCTCCAGACGTTGCACTAACTGCAACTTTATATGCGTGGCAGTTTGAGGCGTTTGTGGACAATCCGTTGTAATGTCGATTTTGGTATTTGAAGTTCCCGCGAAGCTCTTCTTAATGACTTCCGGGGGCTTCGCTCAAATGCGGCTTGAACATTTGCTACCATTTCATCGGATGCTCTGCGACCACCACCATGCTTCTTCAACACAGATCCTGTAGCTAATAATGTATCACGCCACTTCTTTATGCTTCTAGCAGTTGGAGCATCACACGGTTAAACACACGCCGGAACTCCCTTTGAACTCTAATGATTGATTTAAACTCCGCATACCACAAAACAGCTTGCGCTTTCATCTGCGGAGTCGCCATTTTCACAAACAATTAAATCTAAGAACGAGAAACGTATCTTTGTGCCATCTACCGACAGGATTCGAAACTTGGTGAGTTTTTCTGTACTATGAACGTTGTTTCAAGTTTCTATCTTCAACCGTTTGCCAGTAACAAGCAATTGAAATTAGGTCCATTCGAGCGGTCCACCCTGTATATTATTTAAATTGTCGAATTGTACAACACAATGCAAACAGGTACATTTATGCATAACTTACTTTCAGATTGTAGATTAATGTAAGTTGTGATGCTGTTGAAATAAAGTTCACGGGCTCACTTGGTCATAATACTAATTCAGTGCAATGAACGCATTAATGCAGTGTGAATTGCAGCATTGCGTGCTAGTGATTTGTATCGCCTGCAGGTTCCAAAACAAAGATTCCCTCTTATAAGCTACTATATTTATGTTTATTTTTTATTTAATTTATTTATACAGGGTGTTTCTAAATTAGACCGACAAACTTTGGGAGCAGATAGTTAACCTTCATTGAAGCATATTTTTTTAAGAAACCTATAAGCTGTGACGTTTAGTTTCATTGCAAAAGGGGTCTTAGAGGAAGGGATGGAAGGAAGCAGGTACGTGCAAATAACAATTCATTTGTGTCACATAATTCTGTGTGTTAATCCAAATACTTTACAGACAAGCAGAAACAAAATGTACCTAATTCTTTTAAAAAAAACTACAGTATTGCATTGTCAGGATGGATCCAGTTTATTGTGCCCTCACAACACACGTCCATTGATATGCATACAAACAGTGCATCAATGTGCCATACTTTGTTGTATCCTTCCAAAGATGCTAGGAGTTTCCCTTATTTCAGCTGTTGCGCTAACAATCCGTGCTACAAGATCTTCTTCAGAGTCAATATCGGTTTCATACACCATTGCCTTCATATTGTCGCACAAAAATAAATTTAGCAGGTCAGGTCAGACTAGCGTGCCGGCCAGCCAGTGGGCCAACCCCTACCTATCCAACGAGCGTCAAATGTAGCTGTCAGATGGCCAACAGATCGTACCAATGGATGTAAACAATCTTGCTGTAATTGATACCGAATGCTACTGAGCTTCGGAAGTAAACAAACCAAGAGATAGTAGCAATGACAACCTCTCTTGTTCTGAAAGGAATGTTTATCCGTTTCCTTCAGTCCCTTCCTGTAAGATCCCTCTAGCACTGAAACGAAGCGTCGCAGGCCATGAGTTCCTTAACAAAATATCCTTCAACGAAGGTTATCTATTTGTATCAAAGTTTGTCGGTCTAATTTAGAAAACACTCTGTATACACATTGACATATATGGTCATATACCGTATTTTATTCTTAAATGTCCAATCTGATGAAATGTACTTACACGTAGTGTATAATTCATACATACATTACGTGAATGCACACATGTGTACAGTATATAAATACGTCCATAAGTACATTTTCAAGCGATATCCGTGTTAGGGGAACTCCAAATACACAACATATGATATAGTAGAGTTTGAAATTTAAAACAGTCCGTCGCGCAGAAACTGTGTAAAACCATGTGAGTCTAAATTATGGATCCATTTTGCTAGTTAACGTAATGTATATATCTCATAAGTAATGCCACGAGTGATTTCCAAATTATCGATAAATTCACGACTCACGAAGTGAGGAGTGAATTTATGTAGAGAATTTGGAAATCAAGAGTGACATTTTTTAGGACTATTTAACGAATAAAATTAATCTGTATACTCACAAATCATTATTTAACTATAGTTATTTTAAAATATTTATATATTTAATGTAAACGGCGATGTTTGAAAACAAATGAGAAACGATTGGTACACTTCATTTGCTTCTTTTGTTCGATCACTGCAACCAGATCATTATATTATTTATTGCCAAATGATTGCAATGTTGTAAGGTTTGCAACCTTGGAGAAATTTATAACCAACGTTATAGATATTAAATCAGTTCTGATGTCCTATGATGTAAATATGTCAATTGCATATTTCTGCGTCATTTCCTGGAAAATAATTCATTTAAGAAAGTTCAAACAGTGGTTTCTTTTTTTTGTGGTATAATCAATTGTTACAAATGTTTTTATATTATCTCTCGTAAGCGCTACGTGTTGACATTCATGCACTATATATACAATCTGGTAGCCGTATTTTTTAAAGAGTCAGTCACTGCAAAATAATGCTATGACCTACTCAGGATGTTAAAAAGGAGATACTTTCTTTATTATGATAAACTTTAGTTGGTAAATTTTAGGCGAAACACGACTGTGATTGGTTGTAAATAAAAAATCATTGAAATGTGATTGGTCATTGACTACCATTTGGGGCATGAGTTAAATAGTCTTGTTAAATTGGAGAAACTGAATTTCTGATGCCAGCTTATTTAAAAGTGACGCACCGCAGAAAAAAAAAACAAATACATAATAAATTATTACCTATATGCATATTGTTGTATAATTTGACACCAAATTAAATAATATTTACCGATTCTTTTTTTCCATTTTCTATAAAAATATATTAATTAAATTAAACCAATATATTTATTTTTAGGGTAAATTGCCAATTTAAGTATTAATTGAACTGTATGGTATATATTGCGCTGAACCAAACATTGCGGTTGCTAAAGTAAATTTTTAATTTCGGATTTCAGTAAACCCCGACTTCTGATTTCGCTGATTTTTTTGAGAATACCTTTCTCGATTTATTTCAATAGCATATACTCAGTTTCATTGAAACATCTAAAAGTGCGACCGCTAGAACAATTTTACTTTTTTTAATAAATAGTATAATTAATGTGGCAAGTTTGGTTTTCATTAAACAAATATTGCGGACACTAGAGCGTTAACGGGCGCACACACACACACACACACACACACACACACACACACCACACACACCCACACACACACACACACAACACACACACACAAATAGGCCAATATAATTTTATTATATATATATATATATATATATATATAAGAATTTTGGACATGAACTGTAAAAAAATAAAAATCCTTTCATTAGAACAACTAAATAGCGTTATTCCTTCGAAATTAGCTAAAATTGCATTGTTTATTATTGACTAACAACTCACGCGGCCACGCGGACATAAGCTCTCCTCACATCCCTCCATCCTGAGCTAATGTTTTCTAATCATCTCCTCTATAATCTACTTCCCTCAGATCATGATTATTGTTATAATCCCAACTCATTCTTGGTCTAACAACTGGGTGTTTACCCTCTAGTTTCGCTATAAGAAGCTCCCATGCCTTTCTTTCATTCCCCGTTTGTGCTACATGTCCTACCATCACAGTCTACGAGACTTAATTGTTCTTATTATCTGGTTTCCATTGTTTAATTATTATATTTGTGAATTCCCTTCCGTCCTTTGTTAGTGACTGTTAAACTGCGAGTATAACATTGTTAAAAAACAAACAGAAGAATTGTTTAATAACAAACAAACTTACACACTCATTGATAGTACTATTTTAATAATAATAAATAATAATATAATAATAATAATAATAATAATAATAATAATAATAATAATAATAATAATAATAATAATAATAATAATTCAATTTATTTCATGAAAATAGTACTAAGATTAACACATATGTTCTGTTATTTCTTTAAATATTGTACAACTGTCAAATTAGTTTCCTGTATCTCATTTTTTTCATGTAGGCCTACACTAGGTAGGGACAGTCTAAAACTAACTCACGGGCTCTATCGAATCCGTAGGTTCATGGCCTCGCGGACATTAGTTCTTCATACATCCCTACCTTGAGCTAATGTTTTCCATTCATCCCTGTATAATCTACTTCCCTCAAATCATGGATAATTATATTCTTCACATCATTCTTGGTCTACCAATTGGGCGTTTTCCTTCTGGTTTTCCTACAAGAAGTTTCCATGCATCTCTTTCAGTTCCCATTCGTGCCACATGCCCTGCCCATAGCAGTCTAAGAGACTTAACTGTTCTTATTACATCTAGCTTGCTATACATACCATGTAGCTCATTATTATGAAATTTTCTCTATTCACCTGTCTGAAGGACAGTCTACCAAACAATTTAATTTATCTTGCTTATCTACATTTGATTATTTATATAATTTAAATTTTAATTATCGTATTATCGATCTTAATCTTATAGATATAATCTTATTGATAAAATCTTCATTTAATGTGTTTAATATCAGGGTTAATTGTGATTGTCTCTTAAGGTAGCCAAATGCTTCGTCATCTAATTAGTGACACGCAAGTATGGATTAACGAGATTCCCTCTGTTCCTATCTTCTATGTAACATATGTCTGTACTGGTGAGTGGAAGAGAAGACCACATGGCCTCCACTCCAGTAGGCTAAATAAATAAAATTTTCTTCTTCTTCTTCTTCTCCTTCACTTCACGGGCTAGGCAAATTGGCTGTTCCGCCTCACAGTTGTTCTGTCCATCTTTTCACTGGCCTTCCTACATTCCTTGAACCTCTTGGCTTGTAGTTGAATGCTGCTCTCGGTAATCTTGATACATTCATTTTTTCCACGTGTGTAAACCATTTCTCTCTACATGCTCTGATTTTCTCATCCAATGGATACATATTTAACTCTGTTCTTATATCTTCATTCCTTATCCGATCTAATCTTGTGCAGCCTTTTGTTCTTCTGAGTAAGTTCATTTCTGCGCTTTGTATTCTACTTTGCAATTTTTTGGTCATTACCCAAGTTTCGCTCCCATAAAGTAATGCAGGAACTGTCAATGTTTTATAAAACTTCAATCTAGTATCTCTTCTTGTTTTATTCTTTAATGTTTTATGTATAGTTCCGCATATAATTTGAAATTTCGACAGTTTCATATGTATGTCTCTTTCAGTTTTTGTGTTTATAGTAAAATTACAACCCAAATAATTGAAATTTGTTACTTGTTCCAGAGGTTTGTTGTCTATTACGATTTTTGATCTTATATGATCGTTTCCCCCATTATTTTTGTTTTTTCTTTCGATATTTTGAAATTATATTCTTGGCATAACTGATTTAATTGATGTAAAGAGTACTGCAAATTATTTTCATTTTCTTGAATAATAACCACATCGTCAGCATACATTAAAACGTTAAATAAAATAATATACATAAATGTTGTACTGTGGAATAAATAAGTGAATTGAACTAAGTTGACTTACTGTAGCTGGTTTGCGGAAGTGGCGTCTCTTACGCAGAGATTTGATGAGTCTAACACGATCTCGTTTTGAGAGAACCATCACTGATTGTGCATATCTACTGTTGACCCAATGCAACTCCATCTCTCAGCTTTTCATATTCACTCTCCCGCACAGCAAACCTACAAGTGGTGCCTTCCACTGCAAATACTTATCGCACTTGTGACATTGGAACTGTAGTACGTGAACTTTCCTCAGGGTTGTCCATCAGGTATCGTGTTATTTTTATTGTTCGTAAATATTTGTTTCGAGAGTCATTTGTGAAGAGAGTTAAGAAATAACTGGCAATCATATATATCTGATTATAATTCAAGCGTCCACCGCTGTGGTCTCGAGGTAGCGTACTGCCTTGCCACGCAGCGGGCCCGGGTTCGATCCCCGGTCGGGGCAGTTTTTTTTCTGGGTGAAGTTTTAATCGGGGTTTTTCCTCACCTGTAAGACAAATGTCAGGAAAAATTTAAGGCTCAAACGGTCCCCGGAATCATATGGTCATCATCATTACCATAATCATCATCATCCTTCACCGGTGTGGAAAGCAACGGGAAGCTACCACACCTACAATTCCCTAGTAAAGCTGCAAGCATAGCATGAAAATGCTATGATTGCAGTGAAGGACCTGCCTTCAGGCAGAATTACTATGGATAGATGGATAATTCAAACATTAATTTTTTTAGTTAATCAAGGGTCCAAGTCGATTTTAAAATATTATGTATTTTTAGATATCTTAAAACATTCTGTTCAATCTATCTTTATATGAAGGGGTTAGGGCAATAACATGATAAGCCTCATATTGTTCTTTCTGAGATATAAGGATTTTAATGTTTCAAAACATTATAAATACTAATTGTGCAGTATTGTTGTTAATATATTGTGTGTATATATGTTTTAACTCTTCACTGGCGCACTTACAACTTATTTTATGGATATTTCAATACATTTATTTGCTATCGTTGTATTAAATGACTTTTTTTATATAGAATGTGGCTTATCATGTTACTACCCTAAGCCCTTCATATGGTATATAATTCTTCTGTACGTGTATTTGTCACTGAACTCCTCCTAAACGACTGGGCCGATTTTGATGAAATTTTGTGTGTATGTGTCTGATTGAGTCCCTCGATGGTTTAGATTCACAATTGCAACGTCTAAAACCATTAGGTGTAGGAGTTCACCTGAAGTGGAAATGGAAAATCCCTTTAGCGGTCACATTTTTCAATGTTTCATAACGAAACACAATTTATCCTATTAAAATAAACTGAGGTAGGTATTGTCCAAAAATGAGCGAAATCCGAAAATTAGAAGTGGGGGGGGGTTTGCCTGAAATCCGAAATTAAAAACTGCCTAAACGACTAGACCGATTTTGATTAAATTTTGTTGTGTGTGTTTGAGTGGGCATCTGGATGTTTTTAGATTCATAAATTATCTTTCTAAAACCATTAGGCGTTGGAGTTCATCTGAAGTGAAAATTTAAAAATCGTAGGCGGTCGTAATTTTCGATGCTTCATAACGAAACTCGGTATATTATATTAAAATAAACTGAGGTAGATATAAAAAATAGCGAAATCCGACAATTAGAAGTGGAGGTTTACCAGAAATCCGAAATTAAAAACTGACTAGCAACTGCCATGTTTGAATTTATTTAATTTATTTAGGCATAGCAGTGCATGTCGAGTATATAAGAAAACAATAATTACAAAAGGAATGAGATGCACAAAGAAGATTAAACATAGGTTCAATTCTGAAAATGCATTCTATTATGTATTATAGGTACTCTCGTTGTCCCAACTTCTCTCAAAAAACGTTTTAAAATCATAGTTATTATAAATTCTTCCATCTCATTCTTGGTCTAACCAACTGGGCGATTTCCCTATGGTTTTCCTACAAGAAGTTTACATGCCCTCTTCCATTCTCCATTCCTGCCACAATGTGTGTGCCCATCGCCGTCTACGAGATTTAACTGTTATTATATCTGGTTTCCTATAAAGATCATGAAGCTCCATGTTATGTAGTCATCTCCATTCACCTATCTGTTCATCTGTCTTTGGTCCAATTTTTTTCTAAGAACTTCATTCTGAAATACTCGTATTTTTTTCTCCCGCTTTAAAGTAAGAGTCCATGTTTCTCTTCCATATAAAATAACTGGAAGAATAACAGTTTTATATATTTTCAGTTTAACGTTTTTTAGAGACATGTTGGAGACAAACAAGAGTTCCTGTAATACATAATAGAATGCATTTTCAGAATTGAACCAATTATTTAATTTCTTTGTGCGTCTCATTTCTATATGCAATTATTTTCTCGTATATATATATATATATATATATATATATATATATATATATATATACAGTATATAATAAAAATAATACAATAAGAGAATGTAGAAAAGGATATTGTACGTACAAGAGATTGAAGAAACCCAACTAAGATGGAATGGACATATAATGAGAAGAAGGGACACAGAAACAAACAAAGACGTATTGAAATAGATAACTCCTAGAAAAGGGAAACGTGGTAGAACAAAGCCAACGTGGATGGAATTCAAGACAACATGAAGAGAAATAAGAAGCAGATACGCAAGACCGGGAAGTGTGGAAGAAAAAAAAAATGTATATTTTGGTTTGGATACCTGTGTAAACAACAGAAATAATCCTGAAATAATATATATATATATATATAATAATAAAGTATTAGGCTTGATGTTCTTTTACGTGCCGTAAATTTACGACGATTTTGCATTCCTTTCTAAGGGTCCAGTTTCAACCAAGAGAGGTAACTGTATTACGCCAGTTTAAGCTATGCATTATACATGGGAAAACTGGCGTAATACAGTTACCTCTCTTGGTGAAACTGACGCTAAGGAAGTCATACCCACGATTTGTACGCGCAGAAAAATATTATCGACCCCGACCGGGTTCAAACCCGCGAGTCTCGAGAACAAATGCGAACAATGGTAACCATAAATGCCGATTATGATTGTTATTCATAAGATTATGCGAGCCGCCACTGCTGATGATTTGTAGCTCAAGTTCAGACAGAACCTTGCTCCCGTATGCCTCTGTGTTGGCAGTGAAGTATATAAGAATGGGGTTACAGCTTTCACGTTTTGAGTGTGTTGTTCAACAGGGCTGTATTAATGTTTTAAAGTCATAATAATTATTTTTTTGACATTTTAGATCTTGGAAATCGCGTTCTACTTATACTATACAGTATTTTATTTAACCGTGGAATGAATATGCGGTCCATTGAACTCTATCGTCAAACTATTTTCTCTAACGTTTCTGAAGTCAATTTCTCAGGCAACATATTTGTGTACGACAAGCCTCATAGGCTAGTGGTCAGAGCTTCTGACTACAGAAAAATTAACACCTGAACCGAGATTTGAAACCGGGACATCTAACTCTACATTAGCGCGATACCGACTTTGCTTATCAGGCATCCCAGTTCAAACATTAATTTTCCGTTATATATTTCACTGGCACTAATCGAACCCGTAGGTTCATGGCGGCGCGGACAAAAGCTCTCCATACATCCCAATCCTAATCTAATGAGTTTTAATCATCCTCTGAATAATCTACTTCTCTCGGATCTTATCAAATATTATTCTCCCACCTCATTCTTGGTCTACCAACTGGGCGGTTTTCCCTCTGGGTTTCCTACAAGAAACTTCCATGCACCTATTTCATTCCCCACTGTGCCATGTTCTCATCGCAGTCTATGACATTTAACTGTTATTATATTTGGTTTTCTTATAAAGACCATCTAGCTCACTGTTATGTAGTCGATCTCCAGTCACCTGTCTACCATATATATATATGAACTGACTACGAGAAATTAATCTTTGCATACAAATTTTATGGTACGAATTTATGGTACGTAGTATGGGACGCTTTCCTCAGTGGCGTGCTATACATAGAAACATATTCACCCGATTTACCCCTCATTAAATCCAGCCAGAGATTTGGCGATGTGCTCTTTCCTGGAGTAGCGTGGCTTCATTCCACAATGCTGGATTTCCGACTCTCGGCTTGAAAGTAATGTGGTTTCTGATGTCCTGCTTCAGGTCATCACATTCCTATCTCTGCCTAATTTTCACCACCATTCGCACACAAACGCTAGCGCTGCCAAATAGGTTCGGGGTCAAGTGAACTACAAACCCCGTAATGATAGCCACTATTAACTTAGCTGCCAAATAGCCCTAGTGGGGTTCTAACATACGCAGCATACTGTGCGAAGCTAGACTTCGCCTTATCCAGTCCAGTCCAGTGGTTTGCCAATTTAAGTTTTTTTTTAATTATGTTCATTCAGCATGTTCCATCACAAAGAAAGTAATAGGGCCTACTAC
The DNA here is from genome assembly GCA_030220185.1 of Diploptera punctata. Lineage (NCBI taxonomy): Eukaryota > Metazoa > Arthropoda > Insecta > Blattodea > Blaberidae > Diploptera > Diploptera punctata. Next base: position 61,451 of record JASPKZ010001256.1, on the reverse strand, counting down.
ATGCTTTAATTTACAAAATTATTTTCATAAAATTATTTCCACAATTTTCTTTTGTTTTTATTCTTGTTGTATGGTCAAATGTAATTGTATGATCTATTTGTTCCACTCATTGAATTGGCTTTGTTTTGCTCTTATAATCTATCTAAATCTATTGAATTAATGTATGAGATTAATTTAAGTGTGTAATCCCGTATTATTCTTATTTTGTTGAATGTCCGTTTACCATATTTATTAAATAACTGTCTTTCTGTTTCCAGTTTTATACATTCAAACATTAGATGATCTATCGTTTGTTCTAAGTTTGCGCATGTTACACAAGGGACTGTCTTTTATTTTAATACTATAGTAATAACTGTTTATTTTTTTTTGTGCCCTGTTAAGAAGGTAATTTTTCCAGTTAAAGGTAAGTTTTAATTTCAATCTTTCCTTCACACTAGGTAAAAAATATTTTTTCACTGCACCTTTTGTGGTGTTTTTCGATTCATTTTCCCCACTTATTTACACTTATTGATTGGCGCAGAGCTACGGGACTTGAGCTGGTTCGAGTCCCCATGGGGGAAGAAATTTTCTCATGGTATTTTCGGCCATATGGGACGGTGCCCACCCACTCGTGAGGCATTGGTAGCTCCAGTAAGTAAGCGGCTCCAGGTTGAGAACAGCTATACGGCTGGGGGACCAACATGCTAACCAAAATGTCACCCCACACTGGCGTTGATCATCTACCTCTGTGGATTGACACATGTGGAGTGAAGGGTCGCAGCCGGCTGTAAAAGGCACCGCTGAAAAGTGGAAGACCCTCAATCGGAATCGGATTCAATTCACGTAAACTACGCTGGCTGGTTTACGCTCCTACATACTGGAATTCTGTGTTCCCCCGCGTTTGTTTAGCCAGGTCTGCCACTTCTCGTTGCCTCATTCCCGGGGATGCCTTGACGATAATCATCAGCATCATCATCAGCCGCACAGCAGCAAGGATTAGACTGCTGGTCTGTTCCGATCTCATGTTAAAATGGTCTATCTATCTTTTAGTAGTCTTCCAACATTTCTCGTCTAGTGGTTTGTAATGAAGAATCTTGTTTCGGAATTCTATTGTATCCATTCTATTGATGCGGTCCATCCATTTATCTCTGTATTGTGTAATTCTAATCTAATATTTTGAATATATTCAAGTTCTCTTTCGGCCTCACTTTCGCCTTTGATCCATTATTGTATAACCACTACACTCCTCACAAAACTCATTTCTGACGATTCTAATTCTCCGTTCCTGGTTTTTGGTTAAGAAACCATTCATTCATATGTTCTGCTCAAGAGCAGGTCTTCAACTGCAACTCAGCATTCCTCCACTCTTTCCTACACTCAGCTTTCCTTTTTGTATCTGCATACAAACCATTTAACTTAATATTGTCTATCATCTGATGTCTATTTCTGCCACTAACTTTCTTTCCGTTGACCATTCCTTTTAGACCAATCCTTAGAGCATTTCAGCAGCAGTTTCTTCTTAGCCAGTAGCCAATCCAATTTCTTTTCCTCTTCTTTATGAGTTCCAGCATTGTTCTTCTTTCACCCCACTCTGTCTAGCACATATTTATTTCTTACTTTGTCCTGTCCATTTTATATGTCCCTCTTCTTCTCCATATCCACATCTAAAAAGCTTCCAGTCGCTTTTCCTCATTCCGTCGTAATGTCCAAGTATCTGCACCATATAATGCTACACTCCACACAAAGCACTTCACTAGCCTCTTCCTTAATTCTTTTGCCATAGGTACGCAGAAATGCTTGTTTCTTGTTTGAAAGCTTCTTTTGCCATTGCTATACTCTGCTTTACTTCTTGACCGCAGTTCATGTTACTACTGATAGTTACAACCCAGTATTTGAAGCTCTCCACTTGCTCAATGACCTCATCTTTAATCCTCATCTTTAATCCTCATGTTTATCTTCCTTGGTTCTTTTCCTATAAGCATGGTCTTCGTCTTATTTATATTTATATTCATCCCATAATCCTCGCACTTATCATTTAGCCTCCATCAGCATGTTCCTCAATGTCATTGCAATCTTCTGCTAGCAAAGCCATATCATCAGCAAATCTTATAAGACACATATGTAGTGAATTTTTCCAATTCTGAATTTATAGGTTTTTAGTTAGGCCTCTAATTGATGCTATTAGGTTTGGTTGTTTTTTATTGTTTTCAAGGGAAGTTAATGAAGTGACGACACACCGAAACTAATTTGTCACACATGTAAGTGTGGTAACCCTGGCATATCACCTGTCTAACCTTCACAACTACGTCAAACACTTCCTACTTGTACAGTAAATGAATAACACACGTTATCACAGAAACGTTAAAATATTTCCTTTTAAAGACAAAAATAATTTGCTATAGGCCTACATGTTATTTGTTTTACAGTGTCCTTAGCATTTCTTTAGTTTTTAAAACAAGTTCTCCGGGAGGGCTTAAAAACCATGAGTACCGAGTTCGAAGATTTTCAGACTTGTAAAAGAACCGCAATCCTGAATAATTTATTTATTTATTTATTTAGCCTGGTGGAGTTAAGGCCATGTGGCCTTCTCTTCCACTCACCAGGACAAACATATGTTACATATAAGTACAAAAATTACAATATAAATCATACTAAACAATTAATTATCTGTCAAATTGAATAATAATGAAAATAATGTAGCCTATAATAATACAATGAAATTAAATACAATTAAAATTAAATTAATGATAGAATGAATATAGAAAGGAATAACACTCGAATCTACTATACATAAAAAAGAAAAGAAAGAAAAATAATACAAAGAAGTAAAAAAAATGGCCTCTGTGTAAAATATAACCTACCTCCATTTATCCAAATAATACTTTAGTTGCCTAATATATGTCTCATTATCGAGATGTTCTAAACACATGTCACTCGTTGAGATCTATAGGCAAATAAGCGTAATTAAATCAGCTTGATTAAGAAACTCCCGCCAGGGAGCACCCGTGATCCCATGTGGGATGAATGCAGGATTTACGTACGTACATACGTAATTAACTCACTGCACTATCGAACCCGTAGGTTCATGGCCGCGCGGACATAAACTCTCCATACACCCGTATTCTGAGATACTGATTTCCAATCAATTGTATAATCTGCTTCCCTCAAATCATGATTAATGTTATTCTGCCATCTCATTCTTGGTCTAACTACTGGACGTTTTCCCATTGGTTTTTCTAGACGGAGCTTCCTTGTACCTCTTTCATTCCCCATTCGCACCACATGTCGTGCCCATCGTATTCTATGAGATTTAACTCTTCTTATTACATCTGGTTTTATATACAGATCTGTGTAACTCACTGTTATATATCTTCTCCATTCGCCCTGTCCCTGTTCATCTCTCTTTTAGTCCAAAATTTTTCCAAAGAACTTTATTCTCAAATACCTCGTAAATTTTTATCCTCCCTTTAAGTAAAATCCATGTTTCCACATCCATATAACATAACTGGGGGAATAACAGTTTTATATATTTTCAGTTTAACATTTTTCGAGAGAAGTTTGGACAACAAAGTCCATATAATGCATAATAGCACACGCATTTCCAGAATTAAGCCTATGTTTAATTTACTTGTGCATCTTATTCCTGTTTGTAATTATTGTTCCCAGGTATTTTAATTTAGCCATTTCTTCAAAATTTCCCTCATTTGTCACATACACAGCACAGGTTATTCGGTACTGTAATGCTCCATTTTACGGCTCTTTGTAAAATCACGAAGTACTGAAATGGGACTGGTCTGAAATAACAGTAATTAAAAGCTACTGTAGAAAATAATAGCAAACTTGTGACAGAGCTGAGTGGGAAAGCTTGTTCTCCCTCCCAGAAGTTGTGATTGTGAAGACATCTGCGAGGGGAGGACTTACCCTTGTTCCAGGTGCTCTGTCTCTCACCTGCTTACAGCCCTTTGTTATATAACGTTTGTTTATTGAATCCATTTTTTAAATCTAATTATACATTTCTGATTTTATTACTGAAATTATTCGGACCCTGCAGGGTCAAAGAAAGATGTGTTTAAATTTCGGTCTGTTAATAGTATTGTAATTGCTCCGTAACCATAACTCTATGTATGTTTGTAAATGACGTCATTCACAGATGCATTTTAATGATAATTATAATAATAACAGTAATAAAAATGAGAAACATAATGGAAGTAGAAGAAAGCATAATTGAAAGAATTGAGGAGAAGGAATTAAAATGCTTAGGACATATTTTAAGAATGGAAGATGAGCGATGGCCGAAACAACTGTATCAATGGCAACCGACCAGAAAGAAGAAAAAAAAAAAGGTAGACCAAAGTTAACCTGGAAAGAAAGCATGAGGATAGCAATGCAAGCAAGAGGGTTAATCATTGAAGATGCCCAAGATCGCAGGCATTGGAAGTTGGTACGGGAAGACAGCAGCAGCTGTAAATTCCCGAAGATAGAAACAAGTCAGAAATTACTGTAGATTGACATTACCAATGCTTATTTATTTGTCGATAACATTATCCACAGATGTATTTTAATAATAATAATAATAATAATAATAATAATAATAATCCATCCATAGTAATTCTGCTCGAAGGCAAGTCCTTCACTGCAATCATAGCATTTTCATGCTATGATTGCAGCTTTACTATGGAATTGTGTAGGTGTGGTAGCTTCCCGTTGCTTTCCACACCGGTGAAGGATGATGGGTGATGTCGATAATGATAAGGATGATGATGAAGATGATGGCCATATGATTTCGGGGAACGTTTGGGCCTTAAAATTTTCCTGACATTTGTCTTACAGGTGAGGAAAAAAAAAATAATAATACTAATAATAATAATAATATTAATAATAATATTAATAATAATACTATAATAATATTAATGATTAATATTAATAATAATACTAATAATACTATTAATAATAATATTAATACATACTATAATAATAATAATTATTATTATGAGTATTAATTATAATTATTATTATAATTATTATAATTATAATTATTATTATTATAATTATAATTATTATATTATTCTTAGATTATTCTTATTATTAAATTATTATTATTATTATAATAAGTATTATAATAATAATTATTATTATTATTATAATAATTATTATAATAATAATACTTATTATTATTATATAATTATTATCATAATCAATAATAATAATCATAATAATAAAATAATAATTATTATTATTATTATTCTTATTATTATTATTATTATTATTATTATATTATTATTATTATTAATAAATGTTTTATACTATCGTAGTTTTTTCTTCATTGTAAAGTATTTTCATTCATCCAGAAAATTCCTCTGCATTGCGCATTTTCCTTCTGTCCAATTCCATTCTATTTAAACTCCGCCTGTTTCCCATCCATCCATTTTTCCTGTAATTTTCCTCTTCTATTTCTGCCTTCAGCATTCCATTCCAAAATACATTTTAGGATTTTCTCTTCTCATATTCTTTTAATATGTCTAAAACAATCTCAATTTTCGCTCTTCAATGTTTTCAAATATATTCTTATCCACTTTCATCATCTCTATAATTTCTTGTTTTCTAATTTTATCCATTCTTGATTTCTTTCCGCACTACGCAAATAGTTATTTTGTACAGCCAATAATTTACTTATACAGACTACACACATTATTATTATTATTATTATTATTATTATTATTATTATCCAACAGATTACAATGCATAAGTGTAATTTTCTGCAAAATGTGGATATTTATTGTCAAGATTTGTAAAAGCCATCTTAGAATTTTCATCATCATCATCACACCATACACCATTCATGAATATAGGCCAATGTTGATTTGTTTCGGTCTTAACTAGACAGGGTATAAAAGTAGTTCTCGTGGACGACCGGTCGTCGTCGTCGTCCTAGAGGGCGATACCGAGAGAACTGCATTAGAGATCCAGATTGGTGACATTCGGGATACATGTTCTAGCCATCTGTCTCTGTAGGTGGATATATTATCTTCTAAAGGTTGCATGTGGAGTTCCTTTCAAATATCTTCATTCCTCTGATGGTCAAGTGGAGTATATCCAACAGTTCGACAAATGAGTCTATTTCTGCAGCTCTTAATCTGACGATGTTTCTTTTTTTAGAACTCAGAACTCAGTAAAAAATAAAGATGTGCTAGACAGAGTGGATTAAAGAAGAACAATGCTGGAACTCATAAAGAAGAGGAAAATAAATTGGATTGGCCACTAGCTAAGAAGAAACTGCCTGTTGAAGGATGCTCCAGAACACTATGAATGAATAGGTATATCAAAGATTACCGTACAAATTTAAGCAGAGCTCTATATATATCGCTAATTTGCTGCAACAACGGCATAACAAAAAATTATCGATTTTATGTTATGGTACTACATGAAAGACAAAACTCAGTTCTATATTAGGGAAGAACGATATTAAACTATTGTATACGATAAGTTGTATAGTAATTTGATATTTATGACAAATACAAGCAAAGGTATATGGATTTCAAAGCTTTAAATGCTTCTCCTGAAAAACCATGTTTTTTGAATTATGACGTTGTTGCAGCAATATGAGCGATATATATTTCATCATGATCCATTCACAGATTTCGGCCATTTGTTGATCTGTTTCGGCCTCAATTGAAAACCATCCAAAAGTCTTTTGAGTGGACGTTCTAGTCTTTTTCTTCTTGCTGGTTGATAGCTAACATTTGTTTGGGTATCCTGTGATCTTCTATTCGATTAAAACACACACACACACACACACATACAACACACACACACACACACACCACACACATATATATATATATATATATATATATATATATATCATCACCATCCATGCAAGTATTAGGCCGTGTGGACTGTTATGGTCTCAAAGAGAAATTTTCCATCCAGCGCTTTTTTTGGAACACACACATATATTTGTGTAATAACCGTTTTTTGGTGTTTACTAAGTAGGATCGATGAAGATTTAATATTTTTTTTAATAATTTCGTGAGAATAATATTAGCACCTACATTTCTTTGAACTTCGCTAAAATATATGCCGTTATGATTAGGATGTCCTCGGAAAGAGATGGTCTTAGATCTATTAGTGAAGACGGAACAGGCAACTCTTGCCTAAACCAGGAAGTGAAGAAGAAGAAAAATGATTAGGATTTTTATAGTGGATTACAGAAACGGGCTCAACAAACAGTAAATATTGGAACTGTTATTTTTAAGAGAAGCCAATGAAAAGCTTGCAATTCTCTGAGTAACCAAAAATTAAAATAATTTTTACTATGACGATGGCACTTGAAATGTAGTGTAAAGTTTATGGGAGATCAGTGTGAAATGAGATTTCGGATTGTAAACGTAAAACTGTGAAATGGCATGTGTCGGGGTTCATTTGATCGCATTAGACATTTAAAATATTAAAGTGTTGAAGGGGAGAAAGTGAAACACGTGCCTCAGCCACGTGGTAGAGTACAATCAATACTACACACAGTGTCGTCTTCAAATTCCTCTGTTTTCACTTTGTTTCCTAGCAACCACACAATGCTATTGTTAGCTGCTTTAATTAAATTTTAACAGATAGCGTATCTCCAGGTAAAGTGTGTTTAGCTTACTCCGAAAGAATAATCCTTTAACCATAACTTAAACACTAGGTCACAACATAGTCTCTTGCTTAATATACCGCAACATACGACATCACATCACTCTATTTCATATACTATCTTCACTTCTCGCAACTGGAATTCCCTACCACAAGAAATAAGGGGCTGTCGGACATAGGCATTTTTTAAAGAAATCTAAATTTATATTTGCTCTAACCTCGACTTCATCATTACCCAGTGTAAGGTACATATATTAATTGGTGTTTCTCGTATAATTTATCACATTTATACTGTAATAATAATAATAATAATAATAATAATAATAAAAATAATAATAATAAAAATAATATTAATACTTACTTACTTACTTACTCACTGGCACTATCGAACCCGTAGGTTCATGGCCGCGCGGACATAAGCTCTCCATACATCCCTATCCTGAGCTAATGCTTTCCAATCATTCCCTGTGTAATCGAATTCCCTCAAATCATAGTTAATGTTGTTCTCCCACCTCATTCTTGGTCTACCAACTGGGCCTTTTCCCTCCGGCTTTCCTACAAGAAGCTTCCATGCACGACTTTCATTCCCCATACGTGCAACATGTCCTGCCCAACGCAGTCTACGAGACTTAACTGTTCTTATTATATCTGGCTTCCTATAAAGACCATGTAGTTCATTGTTATGTAGTGTTCTCCATTCACCTGTCCCTTCATCTCTCTTTGGTCCAAAAATTTTCCTAAGTACTTTATTCTCAAATACTTGTAATCTCCTTTCCTCCCTTAAAGTAAGAGTCCATGTTTCGCACCCATATAATATAACTGGTAGAATAATAGTTTTATATATTTTCAGTTTAACGTTTTTTGAAAGGAGTTGGGACATCAAGAGTCTCTGCAATGCATAATAGCACGCATTTCCAGAATTGAGCCTATGTTTAATTTCTTTGTGCATCTCATTCCTATTTGCGATTATTGTTCCTAGGTATTTGAATTCAGCCACTTCCTCAAAATTTCCCTCATTTGTCATTAGCTGTCCATTTCCATAATATAATGAATTTATACGAGTGACCATATATTTAGTTTTATTGATATTTACTTCCAATCCTAATTTCTTACTGTTACTCAACAGTGTGTGCGTATTGTCCTTTAGTATCTCCTCGCTATCGGCCAACAATACTACATCATCAGCATAAACTAACAGCTTATTAATAATATTAATAATAATAATAAAAATAATATTAATAATATTAATAATAAAAATAATATTAATAATATTAATAATAATAATAATAATAATAATAATAATAATAATTATTATTATTATTATTACTATTATTATCATAAGTATTATTATTGTTATTATCATTGTATAAATTGTTATTTCTACATGAAATTTCCATTGCAACATTTAATATATTTTTAATTCTTTATAATTAGAGTAGTGTACATAGGGGCCTATCATCTATATTGTCAAATATATAGGCCTACTTGTAGCTTGTGATGGTTGAGTGGAAGAGAAGGCCTTATGGCCTTAACTCCGCCAGAATAAATAAAATAATACTATTATTGTTATTATTATTATTATTATTATTATTATTATTATTATTATTATTATTAAGAAAACTAGCTACTGAGGTCGTTCTCATAAAAATATTCCTGAAATAATTTGACAAATCTCCATTGATCCTATTTAGCAGGAAATGTCCACATATCAGTTAAAACTCTAGCGGCCGCAACTTTTGTTTCTTTGGAACCAAACTCGATGTAACTCATAGGCTCTATCGTACTCATAAGTTCATGGCCGCATAGACATAAGCTATCCATGCATCCCTAAGCCGAGCCAACGTTTTCAAATCATCCTCTGTATAATCTACTTCACTCAAATCATTGTTAATATTATTCTCCCACCAGTTAACTACTGTGTCCTTTCCTCTGATTTTCCTACCACGAGTTTCGATGCTCTTCTTACATTCCTCATTCGTGTCACGTGTCCTTCCCACCGCAGTCTACGATACTTAACTGTTCTTATTACATCTGATTTCCTATAAAGATCATGTAGCTTACTGATGTGCAGACTTCTCCATTCGTCTGTCTTTTCATCTCTCGTTGGTCAAAAAATGTTCCTAAGAACTTTATTCTCAAGTACTCGTATTCTTTTCCTTTCCTTTAAAGTTAGAGTCATTGTTTCGCTTTCATATAATGGTTGTATATATTTTTAGTTTAACGTTTTTTGAGACAAGGGTCTCCGTAATATATAACAACATGCATTCCCAGAATTCAGTCTATATTTAATTTCTTTGTGCAATCTCATTCTTGTTTGTAATTATTGTTCCTAGGTATTTGAATTCAGTCACTTCAAAATGTGTCATTTATCGTTATATAATGTACTTTTATATGTGATATTAGAGTTGGTTTTATTCATGTTTACTAATTAAAATGGGAAAACATTTATATTTCACTTGAATTATGTTACGCAGATGATGTAGTTCACCTTTCAGATTGTGAAGATAATTTACAAATATCTTTAATATATATGTCAGAAAATACAATATGGAAATTAATGCGAATACGACTAAATGCTTAACAATAACAAAAGAACCAGTAAGATGCAAATTAGAAGTGGAAAGAAAAATTATAGAACAAGAATCAGAATTTAATTATTTAGGTGTATTAATAACAAACACTAAACATTTAATAAAATAAGTAAAGAAACAGGCTGATAAAGCAGCGCAAATCTCAGGATATGTGAAAGATTTAATTTGGCGCAACAAACATATGTCAATAGAAAGCAAAACCTCGCGTATACAAAACGATAGTTCGATCAGTTATCGTATATGGAGCAGAAACTAGGGCTGATACAATACAAACTAAACAAATAATAAGCACATGTGAAATGAAGATCTTGAGAACTATTCAGGGAAAAACATAATTTGATAAGATACACAACACAGAAATTAGAGACAGATGTCATATTCAGGACATAACAAAATTAATTATAGATAGACGAAAATATTGAAAAGTTCATAAAGAAAGAATGGAAGACAACCGACTTGCAAAAAGAGCTAAAGAAGATAGACCAATGGACGGGAGAGAGAACAAGAGGAAGACCAGCCAAGAGATGGATAGACATTTTGGAAATAAACAGGATGAAAATTCTACAAATTATGATTAAGAAGAAGACTAACAGTCTCAATTTCTTAGTGTTACTCAACAGAGTTGGATCTTTGTGTTTTCTCGGCTATCGCCTAATAATGCTACATTTTCAGCATAAACTAACATCTTATTAACACAATTTAGTTGTAGGCCTTCTCCAGACTTTAAACATGTGATGGCATGATCTAGTGCAAAATTGAATAGTAGAGGAGATAGTGCATTTCCTTGCTTATAACCCATTATGAATTTCAAACAAATCTGAAAAATGTGTTGCTTACACGCACCCTACTCATTGTGTCATTTATAAGCATTCGAATTAGCTTTTTCAGGAATTCAGATTTCCAGCAGGATAACTAAACAATTTCTTCTTCTTAATTATTGAGTCTTATGAATTTTTTAACTCTACATATAGATGATGCACAATGCTATTCCTATTTATTTTCTAAAATCTGCCTTATACTAATAATATGATCTATTATAGAACTTTATATTTTTAATTCACATTGATGATCACATATTAAGTAATCTAACTAAATTCGATATATAGCAGTCAATTAAGTAAAGTGAGGTCGTAAATATATGGTCAAACCTAGAAATACATTATATAACGGAAATGGACTGCTAATGACAAATGAGGAAAATTTTTGAGGAAATGGCTGAATTTAAATAGCTAGAAAACAGTAATCACAAATAGGAATGAGATGCACAAAGAAATTAAACATAGGCTCAATTCTGGAAATGCATTATGCATTACGGGGACTCTTGACGTCCCAATTCCTTTAAAAAAACGTTAAACTGAAAATATATAAAACTATTATTATATCAGTTATATTATATGGATGCGAAACATGGACTTTAAGGGAGGAAAAGGGATTAAGAGTATTTGAGAATAAAGTTTCTTAGGAAAATTTTGGACCAAAGAGAGACGAACAGACAGGTGAATGGAAAAGACTGCTTTAAACAGTGAACTACATGATCTCTATAAAAAAAGCCCAAGATAGTAATAATAGTTAAGTCTCGTAGACTACGATGGGCAGGACATGTGGCACGAATGAGAAATGAAAGACGTGCAATGGAAGCATCTTGTAGGAAAACCAGAAGGGGACAAATCTCCCAGTTGGTAGACCAAGAATGATTTGAGGGAAGTAGATTATACAGGGAATGATTAGAAAATATTAGCTCAGGATAGGGATGTATGGATAACTTATGTTCGTGCGGCCATGAACCTACAGGTTCGATAGTGCCAGTGAGTTAGTTAGTTTTATTTAGTAAGGCCTGTTCAGCAGGGCCTTCAAGGCCTGTTACTTGATATATATCTGGAAAATTAAATATTTTATAATATTTTTATTTCTAGCGAATTTGAGATGTCAAGAGTCCCAATATTCTGTAAGAAAATGTAGGACAAAAGAAACGAATAATTATAAATAGATATTGTGTTCTATTTTTGATTTCCCGGAAAGAAGCTGACACCCCAGACAGAAGGGAGAGAAAGTTTGGTGAATCACAGAGGTTGGCACGGTAAATGACCTTCCTTGTCATTAAGAGACTGGTTTTCTGGGGTTCCAATCAGGTTCCTCTTCAGTTTCTTGGAAATATGGAAATCATTCCACCGTTAGGTATAAAAATGGCTACATTTTCAGATTACAAATTATATGTTTACAGTAACGAATGCTGTCTGCTCCACGTAAAGCCTTCTTCCCTACTCCTTGAACCGTCTATTATCTTATTTGCATTTTTATTACAACTTCCCCACTCCAAGGCGCAAAGCGGTTAGACGGTCGCCTCTCACCGCTGGGATCCCGAGATTGGGTCTCGGTCACTCCATGTCGGTTTCGTGATGGACGAAACGGAGCTTGGCCAGGTTTTTCTCGGGGTTTTCCTACCGTCTTCCCCTGCCACAATTTCATTCCACCATTTCTCTATACTCATCTCATCCATTTCATTTCGTTCATTTGTCCCGTCGATGGTACGTCAGGCAATGTCGGCCGGCCGGAACCCTTGTCATTCACACGCTTCTATAAATATAGGGGCTAATCTCATCTCATCCCTCGACCCGACCGTGAGTTGAACACGAGTTGAGGATATTTATTTATTTACATCTTCCCCACAACTTTTTGTCACAGGGTATACAAAGCCCTAACTGTTTTTTTCATTCTATTCTGTATTATATAAAAGCTTTCACATCTAAGGTCATAACGCATCTACTAATTTTAATAATGAATAATTATTATTATTAAATTCGTAATAATAATAATAATAATAATAATAATAATAATATTAGTATACAGATTTCCAACTTTTACACATCTTTCTATGCCTAAAATTTTATTTTCCTTCTCCACTCGTCCCTATCAATCCACTACATGTTTTCCAGTGTTCTTGTTCTCATTCTAGTTCACATTTATTGCATCCATGAAGTTTCGAGATCTTCCTCTTTCTTTCTTCTTCCAGGTGGACACCATTCCGAAGTTTTTTCTGGATAACCTTTGTTCTTGCATTCGTCGTACATGTCCATACCAGTTTAACTGTTTATATAATGATGACGATGAGATAATAATAATAATAATAAATAGACCTAATCATAATAAGCATAATAGTAATAATAATAATAATAATAATAATATAATAATAATTAATAATAATAACATAATAATATTAATAATAATAAAATAACAATAATCATAAAGTCCACCGTGTGGTCTCGAGTAGCGTGCTGCCTATCACGCATACGCCCGTGTTCGATCCCCATCGGGACAGGCTCCGGGCGAGGTTTTTTCGGGGTTTCTCCCCTGTAAGACAAATATCAGGAACTTAGGGCGCCCCTGTCCCAAAATCTCCGGCCATCATCAAATCCCCCGGTGTGGAAAGCAACGCGAAACCAACCACACTATATTTCCTAGAAAGACTGCAAATCATAGCATGAAAAAGCATGATTGCAGTGAAAGACCTGCCCTGGTCAGAATACTATGGATGGATGGAGAATGTACATTATAAAATTTCTAGGGATAACGATGAAATAAGTTGCAGTTAATTATTTATTTGCATACTATCTCCTCTAAATATTTCAACCTTCTTTCACGTAGATCTATCATATAGCTATTGAGCAGCGACTCGATTTCCGTTTTTGAAATGCTTACATATTACAGTTTATAGAAGAATAATAAGAAATAAAAAAGTTACAATGTGAATTTGCAGATAGATAGAAACGGAAATTTTCAGGAACATTGAATTAAATACTACGGAATGGCTAAAAGCCAGGGACATGCAGCAGTGAACTCACCAAGTATTCACAAGACTTGGTCGGGACTGTCGTCCTGCCTCCAATGTACTGTGACAATTAAAGTTATATACAAATTTCAGATTTTTATAATTTTTTTTTAATTCGAATAATACCTCTTTAATTCACGATAGAACAATTTTGTCGATCCTCCAATCTCATGGTTGTAGACGTTTCTCCTTCGTGTATTAATATATCCCCTGACTCCAGGAGGGACTGCCTCGTCTTCCCTCAGGTGTTCATTCCAAACACATTTTGGTAGCCGATCCTCTTCATTCGCTGGATATGTCCGTACCATCTTAATAACTGAGTTTTAATATAATCTAAAATAGTGTCTTCAATCTCATTTCTACCTATAACTGAGTTCCTAATCTTTTCTCTTTTGAAAATTCTTGCTGTCCTTCGTATAAAATCCATTGCCAAAAGATACTTACTGTATTTTGTTGTTAATGACTAAAAGTATGATCGATAAGTAATGATGCTTTTAACAGTTGTATAATATATATTACTTTTATTTGTATTACTTACTTTTTATCCCACAAGCAATTGCAAAATTTCCTTTATTATTTGTATTTCCTATTTCCGCTTCATAACTTCCATTTTCATGTATTTTAATTTCTAAATATGTGATCTCACAACAAGATTTTATTGTTTCTACAGTCTCCAAAATTAAATTTTGTCTGTTTGCACACCTCCTGGAGTCAGGGAAATATATTTATGCATGAAAGATAAACATCTACAACCAGGAGATTGGATGGACCGACAAAATTGGTTATTATGAATCGGACGATGTCAGAGACTAATACAAACTGATGATGGTAATTATGTTGAAGGGAGTAGTAGGTGAGGGAGAGTGAATAAGTGGAGTGTCTTGTCTAGAACAGGCCCATTGATATGTGCATCACTAGATATGAAGAGAAGTCCAGCTCCTATCAAACCTACGTCATATGACACTGCTACTCACTTGTCAGTTGTGTTGTTTCATTGTGAATGCACCTGTTATGCCATAGGGGTCCTTCCAGGATAAGTATCAATCTTAATTCCGTGGACACCTCAGAGACAATACCAACATTTTAAAAACAGGGCTGTTAATAAATGCTCAGTGCAAATGGCTAAATGACCGTAGTCCGGTTTTCTCGAAACTCGACGTTTCGTTTACTGCTGCGGTAGACTTCACCAGGAGTCAGACAGTCAGTCTGCAGCTGACTGTTGAGTTCACAGAGAGCAGCAGAATCTCCTGATGAGGTCTCAGCAGCAGTAGACGAAACGTCGAGTTTCGAGAAAACCGAACCACGGTCATTCAGCCCGGAAGACGAACCAAACAGCGATCAAGATGCTGGCCGTGAAAGCCTACAATTATACATAATTCATAATTTTAAATCCACTCCACTGGTGTGTCTCGAGGTAACGTGCTGCCTTGTCACGCAGCTGGCCCGGGTTTCGATCCCTGGTCGGGACAATTTCCTGGGTGATGATTTTTTTCGGGGTTTTTTCCTCTAACTAACTAACTAACTAACTAACTAACGGGCACTATCGAACCCGTAGGTTCATGGCCCGCGCGGACATAAACTCTCCATATATCCCTATCCTGAGCTAATGTTTTCCAATCATCCCCTGTATAATCTACTTCCCTCAAATCATAGTTAAATTATTCTCCCACCTCATTCTTGGTCTACCAACGGGGCGTTTTCCCTCTGGTTTTCCTACAAAAATCTTCCATGCATGTCTTTCATTCCCTATTCGTGCCACATGTCCTGCCCATCACAATCTACGAGACTTAACTGCTCTCATTATATCTGGCTTCCTATAAAGACCATGTAATTCACTGTTATGCATTCTTCTCCATTCACCTGTCTGTTCATTTCTCTTTGGTCCAAAAATTTTCCTAAGAACTTTATTCTCAAATACTCGTAATCTCCTTTTCTCCCTTAAAGTAAGAGTCCATATTTCGCATCCATATAATATAACTGGTATAATAATAGTTTTATATATTTTCAGTTTAACATTTTTTTGAAAGGAGTTGGGAAGTCAAGAGTCTCTGTAATGCATAACACATGCATTTTCCAGAATTGAGCCTATGTTTAATTTCTTGTGCATCTCATTCCTGTTTGTGATTGTTGTTCCTAGGTATTTGAATTCAGCCACTTCCTCAAAATTTCCCTCATTGTCATTAGCTGTCCATTTCCATTATATAATGTATTTCTATGTTATAATCAATTCACGGGCTAATAGCTCTAGCGCCCCGCAATTGTATAAAGTCCTAACATTCCATATTCCTAGGAACATGTCCCTATGTTTGAGCCTTTGGCATGGGTTCCCTAGAGTAGTCCCGCCCGGAGAACCGAATGGGGGACTATTTGACCTCCGGAAAATTGTTACCCTCAGTTGAACCCATGTCCGCATTTTTTGACGGTTT